>WNGS01163731.1:10810000-10873197 GCA_020271785.1 Procambarus virginalis | reverse complement strand
AACGAACAGTGGCTAGAGTTAGGAGGGAGGGAGAGAGAGAGAGAGAGAGAGAGAGAGAGAGGAGAGAGAGAGAGAGAGAGAGAGAGAGCGCAGCAAAGGAGTACAGGAGTGAAGGATGTTTGTAAGAAGTATGTTATTGATCTTATATCTAAATGTGTGTGCACACCTAAATGTGTTTTAAAAGATCGAGATTAATTCTTGAACATTCCAGCTGTATGTATTTTAATTGGCCTGTATATCTGTATGTTTAATTGACCTCGATTCCCCCAAGAAACTACATTGCGTATTTGCTAATTGTATCTCGTTAAGTTGTGAACTCCAACACGGCACACCTCTACACACTAATAAAACGAAATCTAACACCTAAAAAAAATATACTTAAATTCTCTTAAATATTAATATATCTTTGGCTCCCAAGCTTTCACTTTAGGCTTCTGATTGTTATTAAAGCTAAAAAGCTAATTTTAAAACTTTTAAAATGAAAGTACATCTTGGAAACCAATTAATATTTTGCACGCATCAACAGAGCGAGCTTGTGATACCAGTGACCTAGGGGTTCAGGTACTAACAAGGCGCCCAGTACATATTGCTGAATTAAGTGGGATTTTAATTACTCTTAAATTAAGAGATTTATTATACAAGCAGGCCATTCATTGTCTAGATCCGTGCCCTGTAGGTAACGTTGTCTCTCTGGCTTCAGCCTTTGAAGCGGCCGACCTAGTGATAGGTTATATTTTATTCATTATTAATATCCCTTTCAAGTAGATCGTGGCAATTATGGGGGTGACTTTTAATAATTCAGGCAACTGATGGATCTGCTCCACTTTTCTGTTATACACCTTTGTTGGTTATATTATGCATCTGACAATTCTGGCCTACTGGACTACTGCTATAAGTCGTCAGGTAATCAGATAACATAGTGTAGGGACTTAAGAGGACCACTCAGGTATAGTTAATGTCCAGCAATTTAAAAATAAGTACTCAGATAATTTCTTTGTGCATGTGCTCTGGTACTCAGAGTTTGCTAGTTAGATATATATGTTTACAACAAAGTTTTATATTCAAGCTATTTATTTCTTGAGTTGTGTGTGTCCGTTGTCAGACTCGGGGTTAAATATAGCACGAACCTGGTGCTCAACTGAGACTAAAGTAATACACCAGCAATTTCAGTATATTCAGTGAAGAAAGTAGTTTTGTTCATCCATTAAAACCGTAAAACCCAGGATATATTATTATTAACTGGGAGGATACTCTACACTATTGATCTTAATGTTACTAAATGATGCCAACAATAACAATAATACAAGATCGTCTCTAAAATATGAGAATAATCTGAACATACTGATCTTGGCTTATGCTTTCTTTTAGTGTTTTTGCTCTGTAAAAATATTTGTAAATAATTGCAGTCTCTTCCTTGCAGTGTTTATGAATGGCCTGGACAATTTATTGTACATGTAAACTGGACACTGGTAATGTAAACATAAAGAAAATGTGTATCATTAGTGACCTAGCCATAAAATAAATCGGCACAAAAATTTATTTATAGCTCCTCTTTCCTTGATTTCTCAAAAATAAATAAGGATTGCCTGCCACGATGCCTCTAGATGAAAAACATTTTATTGTAGTGTTAAATTAACATAACTGTTCACACCAGTTTGAACCTCTGTCGGCACTTGTTGTTATTAAAATCTGAACCGGAAGTTATGACGTCATACACCATATGCATATCCCCATATAAAGCGCAAAACTTTATCTCGTATTTTGGTTAGTTTATGTTAGAATACGTTGGGTTGGGTTGAATAGAGTAGCAATAAGAGTGGTGAAAAGACTCTCAAGTCTTAGACCGTATTCCTTTGCACGGTCCCTTGAGGCTCGAGTTCGGTAAGAAGCAGAACATTTCCACTAATCACAAACCACCTAATGAACAAATCCACAAGGGCCGTACATCAAGGGAACTTTACACTTTACTTCATCTAGATCCCTATACAAGCCGAACTGCTAGAGATACTTGTAGCCAAGTCTTATTCGAGCTGTGACAACATCTGTTAGTCTACTGACTTTGTTACTTGCCCCAAACACATGTTTTACTTCACATTATGATAAACAATGGACCAGCTGATTCCAGTTTGCACTGTTCTACTTTCTTCAAATCCATCCATCTAATGACACTTTTAAGGGACCTATTTGACAACTCAAGCTTCCTTTCAATAATGTCTTTATTTACTCCAGCCTTAACAAGGGCGTCAACTTTATCATGTTTCTGCATGCCAATGTGAGGAGGAATCCACAACATTTTTATATTTACCCTCTTGCTAAGTATGCTTATATATCTATGTCTGGCTTCTGAGACAAGCACGTTATTACTTGATAGCAAACTGTTTATTGCTTGTAGTGAGGAAAGGGAGTCGGAAGTAATCAAACTGTCTACTTAAGTGTTGTCAATAATTTCGACATTATGGCTACCAACTCAGCTTGCATTGTGACGCCCAGTTACTAATTCGTATATTCCTTTGAATTGTGCTGCCATCGGGCTGATGAGCAATAACAGCACTTCCTGCCCTCACTGTAGCTGTATTGAGTGATCCGTCAGTGTATATGGTCTGTGTTATGTTGTTTTCAATTTGTATGTTGTGAATGTGTTCTATTGTGCTTAATTTAGCAGCAAGCTGAGCATGTGGGTTGTTTGTGATTAGTTTCTTGGTGGGGTATGCAGGCGTCAGGATGTCAAAAGGTACTATCTGACAGGGTGGAAGGAAATGCTGTACTGTTTCATCTGTATATACATCGTGCAGTCCCGTCATTTTAATGAGTGGCTGTTCTTTGAATCCATTTAGACTCACTGGTTCCATTTCGTATGTGTTCTAACAGTTTAACCGACACAATATTGTTTTTGTGTACACTCCACACTCCTTTTGTGTACACACTCCAGGGCGAACTATTTCCGCCCGTGTCCTTCGGAATCTTTCGTCAAAGTATATTTGTGGCGGGCGGCGATGTCTTGGGTGGAGTTCCCGAGGATGGTGAAAGCGAGCGGCGCCTCCTGCCCTGGCCAGTATCACTGCAGACGGCCATATGCTTCGTCTGCCGCTCTTCCGCTGCCTGATAACCTGGGGAGTGTAGGTGGTGTATAGAGGGATGCAGCGAGGCGAAGTAAGGTGATAAGAGGAGGATGGAGGGATAAATGGAGCTGAGGAAGGAGGTGCACAAAAGTGAAAGGATTCTGGGTGTTCTAGAGGGTGCTAGAATACAAATAGAAACATATAAGGCAATGGGGAGAAGATGTATATCCTACTCATAAGAGGCACTTCGGTCTGCCAGCACCCTCCTCATATTATGACATCTGCTCATACCTGACACAAGGTTCACTCTGGACAAACTCTGGCAGGTGTCAACAGATGCCTTAACACCTGGTCATGTTAGTAGGTGATAATTAATGGGCCTCTATTATCTCCCGGTGCGTTTACTACCGAGCCGGTGTTTATTTTCAGATTTGCAATCATCAACGAGTGTTCATTACGGGCCACTGGAACTTTAATTTTGGAAATCACACAAATATGTCAGTATTCAACAACTTAAAAACATGTTTGTTAATTACCAATTAACAGTTTGTTAATACTTTATCATCACTTAGTAAGTTAGTGCCAAGATAGGGTTTAAAGACTAACGTATTTATTTGTGTACTAAGTAGGATACCCAACGGTGCCCTGGCAAAGTGCCAAAGGTGACACATCGTCACCTTTTGCGATGTGTCTGTTTCCTTTGCTGGTAAACCGCCTGCATCAGAGGCATTCAAATGAACGATGCCGGATAAATGGTCGTGTCTGCTCAACCTGGATTTAGGCAAGGAGCTAGGTAATCTGTTTACATCAGATTTATAGCTGTAGTTGTAACATCTTCTTGAGGTTATCTTGAGATGATTTCGGGGTTTTTTTTAGTGTCCCCGCGGCCCGGTCCTCGACCAGGCCTCCACCCCCAGGAAGCAGCCCGTGACAGCTGACTAACACCCAGGTACCTATTTACGGCTAGGTAACAGGGGCATTCAGGGTGAAAGAAACTTTGCCCATTTGTTTCTGCCTCGTGCGGGAATCGAACCCGTGCCACAGAATTACGAGTCCTGCGCGCTATCCACCAGGCTACAACATGAGTATGGTTCCCAGCTGGGAATGAAAGTTTAAGTCAAGGGAAAATAAACATTTAAGATAAAATCAATAAAATTTAAGGTAAAATAAATACAATTTGAGGTAAAATTAATCGGTGACATGTAACCGTCCCACGTCACCTTCTCGAGGCACAAGTCTTAACACCGGTTTATATGATTTACTTCACTCTACTATATGGCTCCTAACACTGTCGCAGTTACTAAGGTGGCTGCAGGAGTTCAAATGTAGATACTCGGGCATCAGTATGCATGCATAAAATATAACAATCTACACATATAGTTACATGTGTGAAGTAATGGTCACCGATACGTCCATTATACTCCGCAGCACAAGTGAGAATCGTGACTCAATGCTGGGCACACCAGATTTGAGTTTGAATTGTCTCCAGTCTCTCGGATTACACCATCTGTCCAGGTGCTTGCTGGCGAATCAAACTGAGCAATGCTTCACGGGCAAGCCATGTATGTGAGACAATGTTTACACAAAATCAATGGTACGTACGTATATCTGTGTACATCCAATTATACGACTAATTCACACTTGTCAACCTCTGATCCTCGCACTGGCCACTACCAGAGGTTCTCGTACCACAGGCAGGAGCAAATTAATAACGAGGATGAGGTGATGTAGCTTCCGTAGTCTTCAACACAGTTGGCTGGTCGTAGGTCATGGCGCACATAATCGGGGTCACATGTTGATGTGCTACCCATGCAGTTGTTGTGGTTCACCCATGTCCTTTCTTCTCTGCACATAAATGGGGTCATGGGTCTTGAATGACCACGGTTGCCCACGCAATTTTTCTCACCAACATCGTCCTGTTATTTATTATTTACTCACAAATGACTCTGGGTTCGTGGCGCTAACAGTAGTGATAATTTGCGAGGCATTACTTGATGCAGTCTGCTCATGTTTGGCCACGTTGCTCTAACTTCACTAGGGTAGAAGCACACGTCTGTCTGAGATGGATGACCTGCAAATAATGCTCTTTGTAACTAGGGGTTCAATCCGATTGCCTGGCCAATCTCAAGGAACCACTTTATGAATGCACAAATCAAAGGGTAGCAGCTTTATTGGCCTCTCTCCTGATTGGTTCCTTCCAGGAATTCGCGTGATGTCGCTAAGAGTGAGTTGATCTGGGATCGCGTCCAAGTAATGATACTGAGGATAGGTTTCGACCTAATTCTCTTGTTCAACTGAGCACCAGTCCACTCCATCCAAGACGGCAACATCACCCGTGAGCTATGTCCAAGCTCAAAAAGGTTTCCACGACCTTGTAAAATAACCTAGTATTGTATGTTGGCTGTCGTACAATATTATCTAGACTCTAGGCAAGAACATAATTCAGGGATACCCAACTTGATGCGAGTCCAACCTGAATTAATGCTATTTCTATGAATGTGTACATTGGTGCAAATATCACCCTGCATCTTTTTGGTGAACATTGGCTGAAAAATTACCATATTCTCTCTCTTAACAAATGCATCACAGTTTTCCTGTTGTGGGCAGGGAAAGTTGGATGTGGGGGCGAGCTACACGAGTAGCCATTAACCTTTCCACGTCTCCCCCCCACCCCCCTCCATTATCACCCCCCCCCCGTCCCTTTCCCCCGTAACCGACAGTCCTAACGCACCCATGTTGGGCATATACCCAACAACAATTACTAGGAAAAAATGGGTGAAGTTAGCCCCAAGCGTCTGGCCTCCAACCTCAAACTCATTCTTATTTATAGACAGATTAATATTTTTTGAAGTGGAAACCCTTAATATAATTTAGTTCTTTATTGACGGAGGTAAGAAGGAATATATAATTTATAATAATGTTTTACACATTTCTTTATGCTTTATTTTAGTTGTTTAAATGTATAGATAGAAACGCCATACGGAGTCAATTATCAGCGCCTCAAGCATTCTCTTCTGCGGTTTCCTGTATACGTTTCAACTTCCGCTCCGTAAATAAACTCCAGAGACACCTGTCATTACCTTCCAGGGGTGTTTATATAGCCATTTGCCCGGATAAACGTGCACTCTTGGGGATGGTGATTGGTGATAGTGATGGTGATGGTGGTGATAGTGATGGTGTTGGTGATAGTGATGGTGTTGGTGATAGTGATGGTGGTAATGATGGTGTTGGTGGTAATGATGGTGTTGATAGTAGTGATGGTGTTGGTGGTAGTTTTTTTTTTTTTTGCAGGGATATTCCTGCGCGGGCCCTAAGCCTCTGGTTGGCCCACTAAGTGTTGCTTGTTTCTGTTTTACTTGGGCGGAGTATGAGTATTTATGACTCGTATGGTCGCTTCAGTAAGATTTTGCCATATGTGTTTAACAACTTCTGCCCTGTTGAATCGAAGTTGAAATCTTAATGGGTTTGTAACTGTGAACTGTGTTAGATAATGTTCCAGTGGTCTGTCGGGCATTTCTCCACAGTGCTGACATTTCCTCTCATCTTCCAGAACCTGTAAGCCTATTTCCCATGCACATGGGTATCCAAGCCTGATGCGATGTAAGTATACTTCTGTTGCTCTACTGATCCTTTTCATCAAACTAAGTGGTTCGTAGTTGGTTGAATTCTTGTACCAACTCGCAGATCCTGATGTTGCAACTGCTGTGTTGTGGTCACTGTACATCTTTTGCATTGCTCCGTTTCTAATTACTTTCTTTATGAGTAATATATATATATATATATATATATATATATATATATATATATATATATATATATATATATATATATATATATATAGTGTGTGTGTGTGTATGTGAGTAAGTGTAAGGCTTTCACGGTTAATTGTAATACCAGTACTTGCGCCATCGATAACACTCATAAACTGTTTATTAATCCAATGGAACTAGTTATCTGACCGCTGCAATTAATCAAATCTTCAACAATGCTGGGATTCGGTACCCACACCAGATCCCAACTGCTGCCTCGCTCAATGAAGAGGAAATTTCAGTTCCTTAACGGGCATTAATCGGACGCAGCTTGATGATCAGAGACTGAGATAATTTGAGCTTCTCATTTATGAACAGGAATAGGCTACTGGATTAATGAGCATTTAGAATGATAGGGCTGCAAATGGTGCATGGGTGAACATTTTGAAAGGTGTGCCTCAAACATACAAAGTAATCGGGTAGTGTTGGGATGTTGAAGATAGTGAAGGTATTGGAATGTTGTGAAGATGGTATGAGATGTTGATGGTGGTGGTGTTGATGTTGTATTAATGTTGTGTTATAATGGTGTTGAGATTCTGATTAACGTGGTGTTGGGTTGGTGAGCACTGGATATTGTAGTGTTTATAAGTATGAGCCATTCAGTAGGCGATGAGTCGTCTTGACGCGTGAGCAAGACTGAGTGACATTAACAGCTCATCTTCCTCGCCTCGGCTTCTCGGTATGTTGTTACTGATGGTTTGACTGCTTAACAGGAAGATTGTGTCACCTCACGCTCTCTTTGACGACTTGAGTGGCGCTCCGTGTTCAGAATGTGCACTGGGAAACAGTTGCTTAGCCGTTGAACTGTTGTTCAGACCGGAATTCTTAATTGAAATTGTTTAAATTTGTGGTATATTTGTCCAGAACTGGCGCTCGGGCCCGCACTTGAGTCATAAACTTTGTTTAGGCCTCCCGCAAACATCAACTGCTTGTTTCTATAATTAACAATGAAGCCAAGAATTGCCCTTGACGAAAGTTAACATTAATTTAAACCCGGTCAAAATGTTGATGGGCTTTTGAACCCAGTGCGAACCCTTGGACCGTCTAGCAGCCTCATTGTCCACCTAGCCTCCCGCATCCTCATTAAAGGTCTCAGCAGGTGTTATGCTAATGCACATCTCTCCGGAGTAACTCGCTCCGCCGCTCCTGCCATTATTGACGGTGTTTATACGAATCACGTCAGCAATGGCAGCAGAGATATTGCAGCTAGGAATGTCAGCTTAATTTGTCTGGAGGCTTCAACATAAGTGATAGTGGAGAATTCTTTTTTAATCGTAATGGAAGAATTATGTGCCAGCACGACTTAGTGGGCAATAAACTGTTGACACCGGTGAATGCAGTGCGAAGTGTCGCCACAGTGGATAATAATAAAATAGTGTGCAGAGTGCTTACAACAAGAGTATGGTGAATCAACGAACAGAAAGTTATACATGTTTTACTATGTCGACACGCTGCGTAATATAGGAAACCCTGTGTTATGTTGACACGATGGGTAATATGATTGATGTTCAATTTGGGGATTGAACATCATTTGGTGACAGGGGGTGAACTGTCCAAGGACTAAATAAACAATCCTAGGCCTAATATATATATAATAGATATATATATATATAATATATATATATATATATATATATAATATATATATATATATATATATATATATATATATATACACACACACAATTTTATGCCTAATTTATGTTAAACTAGGCGTAGGAAATTTTTGTTTTTGCCTTCTTTCTGGAGCCCTCTAAAAATTAATAGTACAAAAACGTTAACGTTTTGTGCAACAGTCTATTTTTGTACGTTCGACCAATAGCTGCTATAAGTACTGTAATTTGGGATGATGAGCGGTAGTAATTTTTGTATAGGACTATTAGTAACTTATAAAAAAAATCCTGATGAGAGTATAAAGTTGATTATAATTGTATGCTGAATCACGACTAAGATTTTAGCTGAAATTTCATTATTATTATTATCATCATGATCATCATAGTATTATTAATATTAATATTTCTCTGCTAAATGTAAATTGCTCAAGAGTTGGCATCTGGCCTAAATCATCAATTTGTTCATATATTTATAATATGGTTTGTAGTCATTGTAACTCTGTAAATGGTAAATGCGCCTCCATTTAATATTTGTCATAGAAGTAGCATATTTGGTGCTAAATCCTGTCTCTGGCAGAGCACCGCACATGACCGTGACCCCTCCTCGTTCCTTCCCTTGTAAATATCGTTTCCAGAAACTGAGGCAGATAATGGGCTTGATCCTATTGCCTGACAATGAGGGAAGCACGCTTTGAAAAAAATTCGGACGAATCAGTTTTGAGTATGTGTAAGGAGATTTTCATAAACAGGGCTCGTGGATTAACGAGCATTTGGCTATTGTTGTTGAGGCTAGGCTGCTCGACGATAATAGAAGGTGAGGTGCAGAGACGTTAGAGAACGCATTCATTCGCTGCATCACGTCATGGATAAAGCAACTTTCATTATCTCTGCGTGCCCATGTATAAAATATCTGCACTTTTGTTATTAAAATCTCCGTTTTCAGTAAACGATAATTTTTTATGGCATTAGCAAAATGTGGGGTGCTAAGAGTTGAGCCAAGTAAGAGAGCACATGGTGGGGCGCTGCTGATGTATTCAGGTAATTAATACCTTGATTGGCAAGTCCAGAATTTGAAATGCCGCTGGAATAGAATCCCACCGCGATTGGTAAAAATTACGAAGTAAATCGGAACGTTGTATAAATTTACATTTATATTGCACTAGAGTATCCGCGAGAATGAATAATGAGTTAACCGGAGCCTGACACTGTAAGTTCTTCTACTTCACAAGCCCGGACTGGGGTAAGGCTTGACGTGATAATTTTGTANACATATAGTTCCTGTATGTACTATAATTTTTGGAGATATGTTAGCAAAGTGCTTTTCATAAATAAACATACTAGTAGGGGGGGGGGTGCCAGGCGGTGCCCGGGACAGTCTGTAAATCCCTGACTTCCCTCCTCCCCCCCCCCCCCCACCTTCACATTCCCTCACATTCCCCTTTTTTTAATACACAATGTTGAAACTGATGAATGCGGCTAGGAGTCGGCCGCTGCCTAGCGTGAGGACTGGTTACATCGAAAGTGCTTCGCCCCTCTTACTGCAAGTACAAATAATTTCCAACACCTAATCTAACCTATCGTATGCCTAGCTCTCTACAAACTTATAAATTGTATATATTAGAGAAAATATTTTGGGGGGTTTCATAGTACGTTAAAATCTATCAAATCTAAAGTCTTTGGGGTCGATTGCAGGTTGGACGAGCATAGCATGCTACAGTTAAGATTGATCCAGTGAAGGGCAGAGGTGCCATAGGCACAATCAGAGAGCACTGTATAAACATCAGAGGTCCGCGGTGTTCAACATCCTCCCAGCGACTATAAGAAATATTGCTGGAACAACCGTGGACATCTTCAAGAGAAAACTGGACTGTTTTCTAAGAGAAGTTCCGGACCAGCCGGGCTGTGGTGGGTATGTGGGCCTGCGGGCCGCTCCAAGCAACAGCCTGGTGGACCAAGCTCTCACAAGTCGAGCCTGGCCTCGGGCCGGGCTTGGGGAGTAGAAGAACTCCCAGAACCCCTTGAACCAGGTATCAACCAGCCTCATGGTGGTTTGAAATATATGTAATTGCCTACAGAACCAAAACTCCTAACCTATCCTTCCCTGTGTCTAAATATATACCAGACTATAATACACACCAAACTATAATATATAAATAAGATATACTATATATATCAGAAAATACAGTTTACATTGCACAGCCCGAATCGTTTACAACTGCTCTGTGGAGTGCCGCAGCTTGAACAGTTATAACCTGAGAATGGGTGTCAGTATACTATGTAACACATCTTAATTTATGTGTTCCTAGGCAGTAAGTGTTATTTTCTCAGCTGACAACCATCAAGACGTCTTCCCCCAAGCTGTCTGAGGTAATGGTTAAAACACATCAAGATGTTATTTTCTGCAAAATAATTAAGCTTTCTTGCTGTCTGAACTTATCAGTCCGTCTTTGGACTGATCAGTTCAGACGAGTTAACGTAGCTCGAGCCCCGTTGTTCACCACTCTCGTGACGGTTCTGCCTGCGAATCATTCATCATGGTGATGAGTGCGGAACTGGCACTTAACGCTTGACGCCCGTTAACGTGATAGCGATATGTCTTACGAGGGTGTGCTCTTAGGTTGGAATGCCACCTGCGAGCAATGGCGCCGGCGTGGCATGAAACTTTTATGGGTTTGGCATCTGCGTAGGCTGGCACTTATGACTGATGGCACAACGGACGGGTGAGAACTGCATAGACCAGTGTTGGCACCTGCGTGGTTGGCCTCTGCTAGACTTGGCACTTGCGAGGGCTCTCATGTGCAGGAAATTGCAACCACTCCAATTCCTCTTCATGAGCCCCACCGCAGTTTAAAACCTCCACCTAAACAAGAAAATTAACATGATAAAGTCCAATAGTTTGGATCCAGACTAGTCCTGGAGCTTAGGGACATAAGCCTCGAGGAAATTTACAAGAGTTTGATCTTACTGCATTTGAAAATTTGCAGAGCTAGAAGGGATTTAATCACGACCTTTAAAAAAATTCATTCAACCTATCCTCACACTTAATGCACCACAGTTTTAACGATCTCACCCACAGCGTAAAAATTGTGGTGTCTTAGAGAAATTAAATGAATAGCAAGTCACGCTTCTTCGGACTAATGAACATCGGTCTGGATATGTTAGGCACGTATGCTTCATGATAGCCAAAACCTCTTCAAAATTGACGTTTGTTAAATCGTGAGATGGTGCTGCTCAACCACCGCATGCACAGCGTGGCGAGGGACACGCACTCAGGCACACCCATACCCCGGGCAGTAGCAGTGGTTCTGAAGCAACTAAGTTCAGAGAGTAATGAAATCATTTGTGTTAAGGAACTAGATCACTAGAGAGTAAGCAGGTTGAATAGTGCACTGCAACGGAGACAACAAAAATAACCAGGCATCATTAACAGAGGCAGTAGAAGGGGCAGGGAAAGACAGGCGAGAGAGTGATCGACAGTCAGCCCTTCCCTACAGTAGGTAACAGATCATAACGATCAGTATGGCTAGTCAGACAACACAGGAGATTTAGAAGCAGAGTAGGATAGGGAGCGGCTAGATAGAACAGGTGTGACTGGTTGAAGTAACGTTCAAAATTCAGAGACCAGTGAGGCACATACTAGCGCATTGAGGAGACTGAAGAATGTGAGGTGATGTTGGGAAGTATACCAAAATCACATGTTTATGTACGAGAAAGGAGAAGGAAAAATAGTAGAGAGGGATGAATAAATGTCGGCGATGGTACTGTAGGTCATAATAAGGTACAGAACTGCAAACATCAGTGACAACAGAGCAATATATTGCGTCTCTACAGCCGATCACCAAAAGCCAGCAATTCAACGTACAGGAATGACTCCAGTGTGTGAGGAGGAGTCTCTTGCTCTCCAAGTTCCTGTAGTTAGCCCCCGATTATCTTTTACACGAATTCAATCCCTACAATATAAGAGTTATTTACACAAGTGCAGATGATATAACAAATAGGTTACGAGAACTACATGAGAGGGTGCATGAAATGAAACTACATTTCATTGCAGTTATTGAAACGAAATTTATAACAATGGGAAATGCAGTCTTTTCAAGAGACTAAATTACCACAGAAAGGAAACCAGCCCGTTCTCACACTTTAGCAAATGTCAAATTTGAAGTGATTTTGCCTAACCGGAAACGATGAAACGTAGGTAACCCACTTAAGCTAATGAGGGCGACATTAGTCCTTACAAGTGGCAATATTACAGTGCTTTTAATTTTACTAACGCCTAGAATTTGACGCTGTGCTCGAAAGCATAACAATTGAAAGGCATTATGTGTGAGGACATGTTGAGTCCACAGGGCAACAGTAGAGGATAATAGGACAGTAGTACCGGACATAATCACCCAATTAACACTAGGAGGACCAGATTAGTATGATATATGATAAAATTTTACAATTAACATCAAGAAGTATCTCTCCAACTGGGTTGTAGTGGATATGTAGGCCTGCGGCTCTCTCCAAGAAACAGCCTCTTGGACAAAGTTACCACACTTTAAGCCTGGCTAGTCTCTATGGCCAGGCTTCGAGAGTAGTAGAACTCCAAGAACCCTTCAGTTATACTCCAAGTATAATCTAAAGGTTACAGAGTGGGCAGCGATGGTGGTATGTTTATTGAGGGCTGAATTCTTAACTCTTGGTGACTTCAATCACAGGAATATTGACTTGGTAACAAATACCCGCATGGAGGTTAGGACACCTAGAGTATATCTGGAGTGGGTTGGGAGTTGTTCTACTCCCCAAGCCCACATATGGATAACGCAGACAACATGGGGGTAGGAGTGGGATGAACTAACAGCGCAGCCTTGGGTTCACAGAGTGAAGTAGGTATTGAGGGTATAAGTATGAACCACTGTTTGGTGCCAGTTGCCACTATGTTAAAAGTATAATGATTTCCAGCCAGGGTTCCTCGAGTCCATGTCCGGAGGTCCGCGAGAATTTTCATAAGCTTCAGAAAAAAGTACAACTTGACGCCATTTTTGTAATTGAGTAAAATAAAATTAATTAAGGTTTTAACATGACTTATTAACTTTAGTACCTTACACGTCTATTTTGTAATTTACCCCATGTCAATTTACCCCTCCATCCCGGTAGGGAGGGGTTCCCATAGATTTTACTAAATATTTCAAGGGTTCTTCACTCTTTGAGTAGGAACTGGAGCATGAGCTCGTACACAACATCACCGAATGCCCAGTTATTACACCATTCAAACCCGTTGGCATGAGGTACCTGGAGCTTTGCAACACTTCATGCACTCTCACATTCTTGAAGATATCCTGATAGTGTACAGGCTACTGAACATATGGCCCTGTATGACTAACCATCCTGCGAGATGGGGACTTTTAGTATCACTGCTACCTTATTCACTCTTGTGTTGATGATATCCTCAAAATGCACCCAGACTCTTCCAGTGCAGACTACTTACCACATGCCTCTGTATGACTAACCATCCTGTGTGATGGGGATTTTTAGCATCACATAGCTAGCTTTTTGACACACTGTACTCCCCTTCATATAGTCTAGGGTAGCTGCACAAGTGCAGATGTACCTTAATGTGTTGATTAAAAAATCGAATAAAAAAAAGTTGGGAAACGCTGTTTACGTGTTTGACCAGGCTGTCAAGCTGGAGTAGTAGATCGGGGCGAATAACAGGCTCAAAGGGAGGCAGGACTATTGGACGATGAGAGGAGTCCTACAGGAAGTCATTTGGGTGAAAGAATTGTAGGGACTGATTGTCTCAGTCCAGTGTCATCATAAATTTATAAACCGGGTACGGATACAATAAACAAAATAAATGGTAAACGAGAAAGTATTTCATAAATGGAGATAAAATATAATAAGTTTAAAAGTTCAATTATAAATACAAAAAAAATCAAGGACACCGGGAATGAATGTGTTGAAAATCTTTTAACTAATTTGAGAACATTTTGACAAACAAATTTGGACAATAAGGACATAGTGACATATCAGACACGCCTGATTTGTCACTAATAGAAATAATTAGAAGTTATAGGCATATGCAAGATGAATATCATATATCATGTCTTTGAAATAATTCATGAAAAGCAGTAAATACATGTAAAACTGGCATGAAAATAAAAACAGGCATTTGCTCTCGACACACGAGCAAAAAACTCAAAAGTTCAGTTTATCATTCCAGTTCATCTCGGTACACATACCACCATTCTTAAGTACTACTTGCTTAAATGAACTGTTTTAAACTAAGGCAAGGAAGCTAAGATAACATATTTAAATGTAATTAGTTTTAGTAAATATAAGAATAGTTGACATGCTCTCGACACCAAGGTCTACTCTCGGAGTTTGGTTGGGTTAAAGTCTAACCCAAAAAGATCGGGGGCCGAGGAGTAGAGTTCCAGGGTACCCATTTTTCACTATCTAATCTCTCCATAAGTAAGTTTATCTTGGCAAACTATCCATCTGGTATGTTTGAACATGCTTCAGTTAAACATTAGTTCTCCGGTCGCAAAAGGTCTAGTTTTATTTTCGGAAGAATATTGACTCCTGGTTCTCTGAGCTTGTTACAGTCAGAGCATGTATAATACAAAGCAAATAGGTCCTAACCTATGGCAGTAGATGACTTTTAACTGAAAGGTGTGCCCCAAGTGCTGACATTCTCCCTTCAAGCACATGTAGGCAAGCTCGCAGGCACACCACATACATACCAAATAAGGATACCCATTCACGTGACGTCAGTAATGATGTCAACGCCGCTCAATTGCATTAACTTTCATTAAATATTAATGAAGGTGTGTCAGAAGGGAATCTGATAAGCGGTAAAACTAGCCCGTGAGTCCCTCTGCACCCTGTAAGCCCCTCGAGTTTCTACTTGGGCTACCAAGTCTTTTCAAACACTCAGGTTGCTGGGATTCCTTGGGTCTTGGGTAAGCCTGGAATCTTTGGAAGGACTCTTTTGGGATGGACAGGTGTCTGGAAGGACAGGTGTGTTTAGAAGGACTGGTGTCTTTGGATGGACAGGTGTCTTTGGATGGACAGGTGTCTTTGGATGGACAGGTGTCTTTGGAAGGACAGGTGTCTTTGGAAGGACAGGTGTCTTTGGAAGGACAGGTGTCTTTGGATGGACAGGTGTCTTTGGATGGACAGGTGTCTTTGGATGGACAGGTGTCTTTGGATGGACAGGTGTCTTTGGATGGACAGGTGTCTTTGGATGGACAGGTGTCTTTGGATGGACAGGTGTCTTTGGAAGGACTGGTCTTTGGATGGACAGGTGTCTTTGGATGGACAGGTGTCTTTGGATGGACAGGTGTCTTTGGATGGACAGGTGTCTTTTGGATGGACAGGTGTCTTTGGAAGGACAGGTGTCTTTGGATGGACAGGTGTCTTTGGATGGACAGGTGTCTTTGGATGGACAGGTGTCTTTGGATGGACAGGTGTCTTTGGATGGACAGGTGTCTTTGGAAGGACAGGTGTCTTTGGATGGACAGGTGTCTTTGGATGGACAGGTGTCTTTGGATGGACAGGTGTCTTTGGATGGACAGGTGTCTTTGGATGGACAGGTGTCTTTGGATGGACAGGTGTCTTTGGATGGACAGGTGTCTTTGGATGGACAGGTGTCTTTGGATGGACAGGTGTTTTTGGATGGACAGGTGTCTTTGGAAGGACAGGTGTCTTTGGAAGGACAGGTGTCTTTGGAAGGACAGGTGTCTTTGGAAGGACAGGTGTCTTTGGAAGGACAGGTGTCTTTGGAAGGACAGGTGTCTTTGGATGGACAGGTGTCTTTGGATGGACAGGTGTCTTTGGATGGACAGGTGTCTTTGGATGGACAGGTGTCTTTGGGATTCCAGGGGCTTTGCAAGGCCTCAATTCTCTAAGACCTCAATTCGACCGTATTGAGGTGTTTGGTAAGCCTGAATTCTTTTTAAGGACTGGTGTCTTTGGAAGGACTTGCATCTCAAGATATTACACTGAAAGGACTCGGATCATTGAACGAATCTTACTCAAGTTTCCGAAATGCCTCAAGTTATAGATAATTCCCAGCAATTGATAGTAAATGAAAATATGTATTTAACGAGGTGACGTGTCAACACTTTTGATGACAACTTTTCAATCCTTCATAGTGTTTCGAATAAAAATTGATGAATAAAAAACAGTAGAGGAAGCAGTCGGTCCTAATAAACACTGGTTAAATATTCGTTAATTTATCCACTGTTGTTAGTGATTCAAAAAAGCAAACATATGACTTTTAACTTAATTCTCTCACATCCTTTGGTTGAATTGCACCTCAGAATGCGTCACTCACGTACTACAATTACAAATAATTGCCAACAGATTCAAAACACCTAATATGGAACATAAATTTATATTAAAGATAATGCTGTGTTTGAGATTACACATTATATTAAAAGTCATGAATTTGTCTCCGGTTCTGCGGCTGGTTGGACGAGCGTATCCTGAGGCTGCAGGTTCAGTGGCGGTTAATTGGAGTCCACAGCAATTTGTAGGAGTTAGGCAGTTATCCTTGAGGGTTGGGTTGGATCACGTCAATTTAGACATTGTATAGGAGTTTTGTGCGGAAGGGGAAATTCGGATATTTCATCTATATAAGAATTCATCTATATTATGTCTGATATAAGGGGGAAAGGAGGCAGAGAGCAGGAAGCAATTAAATCTTATCATTATGTTAAAGATTCATCTATAATTTTAAAAGTTTGTCTTGGTTAATCCACTAATCGTCAAGAGTTATAATTGTTTCTGAAACATCTCCAAATTCAAGAATGAATAGCTCATGAACGGTGATGGATACTAAGACACCAATGTAATTTACATATGTCCAAGTTTATAAAACAAATATTACATTTCTACGTTTTTTCTGCCTATGATGATAACATTGACGGGTCAGATCACCTGGTTAGTTGAAACTTCGCCTCCGCCCATACGCTATAGAGACGCTATCAATTACAGCGTTTAAATACAGGTGTTTTAAGGAAACTTAAATTGATGGGTGAAGTTCCTGGTGCATGTTGAGAGGGGTGAAGTTCCTGGTGCATGTTGAGGCTGGTGAAGTTCCTGGTGCATGTTGAGGCTGGTGAAGTTCCTGGTGCATGTTGAGAGGGGTGAAGTTCCTGGTGCATGTTGAGGCTGGTGAAGTTCCTGGTGCATGTTGAGGCTGGTGAAGTTCCTGGTGCATGTTGAGGCTGGTGAAGTTCCTGGTGCATGTTGAGACAGGTGAAGTTCCTGGTGCATGTTGAGACAGGTGAAGTTCCTGGTGCATGTTGAGGCAGGTGAAGTTCCTGGTGCATGTTGAGACAGGTGAAGTTCCTGGTGCATGTTGAGACAGGTGAAGTTCCTGGTGCATGTCGCGGGCCGACTGGCAGCAAAAACTGGAGCTAAGACCGGGTTGTGTTTTTCA
This sequence comes from Procambarus virginalis, assembly GCA_020271785.1. Taxonomy (NCBI): domain Eukaryota; kingdom Metazoa; phylum Arthropoda; class Malacostraca; order Decapoda; family Cambaridae; genus Procambarus; species Procambarus virginalis. The sequence goes on along the minus strand of WNGS01163731.1, from coordinate 10,855,283 downwards.
TCTTCCTCTTGATGAAGACACGACCTAAACGGGATGAACAACTCCGGAAATAATTTCCGGATTTATTTTTTAACACTGCTGGTAAGAGTGCCTATTTTATTGGCCCGGTGCCAGGAATAGCATCTGGGGCACTAATACGATGCGAGAACCATAAATAACTTTCGTTTTACCAATAATCAGCCGGAACCATTTTGTTTTCTCTAGTAGAAATTGCCTCATCAATTCAATTTCGGTAATATTTATATTATGCAGTACAGTGTCTGGAATATAAATATTGTGAGTGTCAGCAGTAAGTTATCATCGAGGAAGTGTCAATAATACACTTTTATTGTGACGTATTAATGTTTTAATAATAATACCAATTAGGACGCCGTATTAATTTGGTCTCATTTGTTAGCTTGCCTTCAGTAATGTATTATCGCTTAGGAATAAAGTGAAAAGAAGTACCAGAAATAAAAATGTAAAAAATGTAGTGTTATCAACAACGTTTCATAAAAGCAATGTTATTAGTAACATTGCCGAAGTCGGCGGTTCGAGTCTCCTAGTGCCCAGGTAAATGAAATGTTTATTTTCACGGTAGTGTAGTAGACAATTTATTTGACGTCAGCGTGGAGCAATAATTTCTCTGTACTTAGTTGCAGCTGGCGAAAGTATAAAATGCTCTGTTGTTGTTGTTTTTAGATTCAGCTACTCTGAACAAAACGTTCCAAGTAGCACGGGCTATGGTGAGCCCGTAGTGGACTTACCTGCCACAGGAGCGGGGCTGTAACTTTGGGTCAATATAAAGGCATATATATTGCCATTAAAAGCTTTTTATATTTATAGACTACCATCAGTAGTACAATTAATATAATTCTAGAATTACATTTCCTATCATAACATTTCATTAAAAACCATATTATTCAAAAATTATAGTACCTGTAGTTGCTATGGATGAAAGTACAAAATATGGGCTGTTGCGCGCACATCCGCGCACGTACACTTTGTAGAGAACCCGAGGAATAAGGCACCATCCACCTTAACTTTTCGTAGATTTATATGTCCTAAATTGCTTCTGTTAGACCTTGGATTGCTCATTAGGACTACATAGATAATTAGCTTAACTTTTTAGTTTACTCTTTAAAATTGCAATAACACAAAAATGTGGATTCATAGTAGCTATAGATTTATAATTTTTGGACGATGGAATGCATTAATATAGTACCATAAGTAACATTTAATATAGTACTAGGAATTAAATTAAATTAACCTTACCCCAGGAGTGCCGTCATATTCATATAGCATCCCATCCTCCTGTTCATATAGTGCTTTCAGTAACGATGTGGACCATCGTACATATATTGACGTAATGGGCAATTAGAAAGTAGAATTTGTTGCTACTGAATTTGGACAAACCAGAAAAGGTTTTGTATTTATGTTGCTAATAAAACCTAACCTAACAATCCTAGGTCTAACATACGATATCTAAGGCCTAATATTCTACATATATGTGCTAAACTAGGCCTAGGAATATTTAGGATTGACTTGTTTCATATATTTTTTCCGGACTCTTATAAAGTGAATAGTACCAAGTTCTGTAATCTAATTGTCCATTAGCTGAGTATATGTACGGTTGTCCATATAGTGACAAAGGTACTATCTTAACAGGAGGATAGGTTGTCATATAGTTACCTTATTACATGTCTTAAATATGTTTATATATTATAACTTTAGAAAAATACTCTAAAAATTAAATTAATGGCTTTGTCTATAGTACAGGAACTGGTCATTCCGATAAAGTCGTATATCTTAAATAATATATTGAAAATTATGTTCTGGTGAGGCTAGTGAGGTCAGATGTGCTGTGTTACCTGACCGCGTCTAGTACCTCCCAGAGAGGTTCCGGCGCCCCACTAGTGAAGGAAGAAAAACGGGAGCAGGGAAGCAATAACTCCTTGTTTTCTTTTGGGGTTTGAGGTTAATGGCAGAGGGTGCCGGGAGCGGAGGCACGGATTTCCGTTTTCCCTTGTTTACTCCTTCCTTTGTTTACCCTTTGCTCTTGTTAATCCTATTTTTTCCTTGTTTATAGGAAACGCTTGCATATTTCCACGCCACAAATTGTCAGTGTTGTAATTGGATTTGTTGAAATTATGAACTATTATATTCACTTTTTGCAATGTTGCAGGCGCTGTTGAAAGCTAGATTAGGTTGTCAAAGGAGATCATTATATTTTAAGTCTTAAAGGTTCAAGTGCTGGTGAAAAACAGTTAAAACAGGGCAGGAGCTTCTGAACGTGTTAACGTTCGTATTCAAGATGTGTCATGACATGAATGTTGCAAAATTACACCAAGTGTTGCTTTATGTTTTTTTTTATCTTTGCCATGCTTCTGTAGTATGAAATGAATCATAAGAGAACAACAAAAGCAACTTATAAGCCCGAAAATCATTAAAGATTAACCGTTTCTAAATTTAGTGTATTTTACCTCCTTGCTTTGAGCTTGTTATACTTGCATGTTTTTTTTAATTTAAGCCCATTTTGTGTGGGGTAAGGTCAAGATCTGCTATGGAGGCGTTACCTTAATGTGGAGGAGAGAGCGCGATCGGGCGCGCACACATTCTAGACTGAAAGAGTGTCAAGTGAGCTGAGGAGAGTTATGACGTAGAGAAAACACATTAATACAAATGTAAATAATACAAATACAAATATTTATTCAGGCAAAGTACATACATACAAGGTGAGATACAAAACGTTGATAGATTTATAGATAGAGCAAGTACATACAAGGCCTAAAGCCACTATTACGCAAAGCGTTTCGGGCAGTCTGCATTCGAGGCGTCTTCCATATCAGCTTAAGACGGAGAGTGCTACTGCTATTGTCGTGTTATGAAGACACTCAAACTATCTTGCATTTTGCGATTATTATCCAGGCATTCATTTGTTGCGGTCAGGTGATCAACGATGCATCCTTCCATTGAATTGCTGCTCTGTCTCTTGCTAATGAATCTTTGAGCTTTTAAATATGGTAATAAACAGGATTTGGATGATTCCAAGCTACTTAATCCTCCACAGGCATGCTTGTGAATGGTTACTTTTTTTTGCTCAGGAAGCAACGCTCGTCATACAACAATCAAATGCATTATGCGATGTCATCATATGCCTTCCAAATTTGCTATAATTTGTTGAGGTATTATCGAGAGACAGAACCGAATTGACTAGGGAAAAGGTGTTGCTTTAGGGCAATGTATTTTTTTAAGTTGATCAACTTTCTATTCATTAAATTTTATAATCGTAAATTAAGAGGAAAGGTAAATCATAAGTAAGTTTTCATATTTGTCCTCTTTTTGAAAGAGTTAGTTTAGCTCTATTATTATATGTTGTTGTTGTTGTTAAAGATTCGCTACCTGAAACAAAACGTTCCAGGTAGCACGGGCTATGGTGAGCCCGTAGACACATTATTATACATTCCGCAATGAACATTACACAAAATAACCTTTACCACTCACTTCCATTATCATACCAACCACTTTGTACAGATTAACATCTCAGGGAAGTACGTTAGCTTCGTCAAGCATAATGGATAACATTTACTACAAACAAAAGCTACGAGCGATTTCATTATTCCACTTGAGAGGGATGAACTGTGACACTGAAGTTGGTTTAGGTGAAAGGGACAGAAAACACGATCATTTTGTTGAAGGTAAGGTAATAATCAGAAGAAAACCCTAAGCCAGTCCGACTATATAACACTTGTAAGGGATCTGAGATAAGACACGGGGAGGGAATGGTGCCCAACCACTTGTACGGTCGAAAATTGAATGCAGACTTGCAAGACGCAAGGCCGTCGTTCTACCGTCCAGTTCAAGTGGTTTGGGTTATTTTTTTGAAGAAACTGTCGTCATCTACTATTTTAGTACGGGGTGGAATGGCAGTCTAGGCTAGTTAACTTGTACGACATTATTGTTGTGATGTTGGCCAAATGAGCCGTTTGGTCGCCTCTCGCTCGCGACGAGCACAGCAACCCAACCCATTCTCCTGTCATATAGTAGTTTTTGCAACTATGTGCACCATAGTACAAAGATTGACGTTCTAAACAATTAGATAGTAGAAATTTGTACTATTCGCTTTATAGCGTCGGAAAAAATAAAGGTAAAAAACTAACTTTTAAATTTTCCTAGACCTAGAATAGCACACAAATGTTTTGTATTAGGCCTCAGATATCGTGTATTAGGCATAGGAAGGTTAGGTTAGGTTAGTTTGTCTTTGCAACATAAGTAGAAAATAATTTTCGGGTTTGTCCAACTCAATAGTGCCGAGTTCAACTTTCTAATTTCGTTGTACGTCGGTATATATACTATGGTCCTCATCGTTACTATAAGCACTACCAACACACGAGGATGGGCTGGGTAAGCATATTTCTTCAATGGAAGCTAGTCATTACTTCGTAATATTATTAACAACGTAATGTTTGTTTAACAAGATAATATCTTGGAATAAAATGTTATGGGTTTATATTTATGAAATGTCTGTAATCTTGGATACTTTATTGGTATACTTATCTTGTATCAGACGACAAACTGGAACAATAGACTTAAGAGTGCACATCAGCTTCGGTGTTTGTGATAGATCGATAGAACACGGAATTACAATGCCCCGATTCCGATTACAGTGTCTATGAATATTATCTATGTCTGTGATAGACATTGAAGATAGACAATGTCTATCTTCATAGACATTTACTGCAGCAGCTAAGTGAGGAAGGAGGAAAGAAACGAGAAAGACAATGTGAAAAGAAAACAAGATAGAAAAGAGTTAAAAGAAAATAAAGCAATGGCAATTCTAGGACTAACTCGGTATCAGCATTTAAAAGGAGTTCAAAGAAACTTCTGAAATATAATTCAGGTGGCAGAGACAGTAACAAAGTGCCTTTCATCTCTGCTGATATATATCTTCTTATCCACACAGTAACAAAGCAACTGGTGAAGTTCAAGTATTCGTAAAGTCATTTTTTTCTCGCACACTGACTGACTCGTATGGTAGCTGAAGGGTCACAGAGGTATAGGGTTGCAGTCATGTGACAAATGGGGTCCCCCAAGGATTAGTTTTGGCCAATTCCTGTTTCTTATTTGTGAATGACGTACTCGAAGGAGTCAACTCGCGAATATCAATGTTTGCTGTTGTCGCAAAACTATTGAAGAATGTATAAACCGAGGACTGCACAAAATTACATGAAGATCTTGACAAATTCCAGGTGTCTGACTCCTAAATATCTATTTACTGCTAGGTGAACAGGTACATCAGGATGAAAGAAAATCTGCCCATTTGATTCCGCTTCCGCCTGGGTTCGAACCCGGACCCTTAGGACTACAAACTCCGAGCGCTATCCACTCAGCCGTCAGACCCATGTATGTCATATATGACAAATGGCTGATTCAATTCAGTTCAAACAAGTGTAAGATAATGAAGATGAGAATGTGAGAAAGGAGACCAGAGGGTATCTACACAGCAAGGGAAAGATAACTACGGGAATCTGAAAAAAATTAATGATTTGAGTGATTATAATTCCACCACCAATACCACAGGCACACACAAAATGGATGCCACAACCACCAATGCAGCTGCCACCGCCTCCACCCACCCCCCACCGCCTCCACCCACCCCCCACCGCCTCCACCCACCCCCCTCCACCCACCACCCTCCACCACCCACCACCCTCCACCCACCGCCCTCCACCACCATTAACAATAGCAGCAGCATCATGCTACATCTTGCCAAGTTTTCAGAATTGTGCTTTGCAGTGGTGTACGACCTAAGGAGTATGGCTTAACACCGAAACTCAGAACATAAACATTTACTAGCAAAGACTTTCAAATGTTGCTAAAAGGACTTTGATAATTTTATGTTTAGACTACTGGCGCTGGGTGTAGTTTGACGTGACTGTTGGTGTAGGGTGTTTACCTGTGTCTACGGAGAGCAAGATTTAGCTCTAGGGCCTCTAGCTATTGCACCTGGTGTTTTTACACATCTTGACGTTCAAATCCTGTCAAAATTGTTCTTAAGTTGTGAATTAAGGTCGCTTCAAGGGCTTCTGCTTCAAGCTCATTCTATTTGTTTACTACTTACACTACATTTCTCCGACTTATGTTTTCTGTTTTAATATATATATATATATATATATATATATATATATATATATATATATATATATATATATATATGTATGTATAATGTGTGTGTGTGACACAAAGGCTGATGCACGCGCAAGCCATAAATCTACCTTCTAGCGTGCAGCAGCTGTGTCGGCAAATACGTTTGGTTGTTTTAGATTCAGCTACTCTTAACAAGTTCCAAGCAGCACGGGCTAAGGTGAGCCCGTCGTACTCACCTGGCACAGGAGATGCTGTTGTTGTTTTAGATTTAGCTACTCAGAACGAAATGTCCATGTAGCATGGTGTATGGTGAGCCCGTAAACAGGAGATGCGTTTACACCGTCTTTTTGTAACAATTACGTCATCTCTCTCTAAATCTGATTCGATTTTTCGAGTTTAATTCTATGTTTAGGGAGAATCTCTTTCCCTTGTTCCATTATTATTCCTAGATTATAATGAAAGTTTTTCTTTATATATACACCCGAATTTCGTATTCGAAAAATGATTCCTGAAATTCTGAAAATAAAAACCGAAATCCTTCTTTATTAAAAAAGTTGAGGTATTTTGGGATTTAATTTTCTTCCGGCTGAAGGTGTACGAACGCTGTGTGTTGGGTAGTTGTGGGTGTGTTGTCAGTGATCGCTATATAATGGGTATACATGTATTAGTCTTTATGAGAAACATTAGGAATTAAGCGATTTAATAAATACATTTAATTTGTAGACTAAGAATTCTGTTAATCAATACGCCGATATTTGGGTATATTGAGGTGCGTTGATTACATTCGTCCAAACCAAGCCTACCCTGTGGTTGGATTTGGAAGAGATCTGGGTGGGTGCTGGCTTGGTGGCAGGGATGTTGATTTGTGGAACCGGTTGCGGCGAGGCATAGTGGAGGTGGGGTCCCTTGATTGTTTCAAGCGTGGGTTGGACATATATATATATATATATATATATATATATATATATATATATATATATATATATATATATATATATATATATATGAATGAGTTTGGGTGGATATAAATAGGAGCTACCTCGTATGAGCCAATAGGCCTTCTACAGTTACCTTGATTCTTATTTTGTTGTTTTTATGTTCTTCTGTACCCTACGGCCTCCACCAAACCTCAACCTATCCCACTCCTGCCCCACCCACTCATTTTCCCATCTCCACTTGCTCCACTCTTCTATCTTCCAACCCCAACCCTCCATGTACCCACTCTGCCCTGCACCCGTCTCGTGCCCTGCTCGATACACCTAACTGTGCTTGCGGGGTATGAAATCATCAATTTGGTCTCGCCTGTCGTCCTAAGTTTTAAGAAGGCTTTCATAAATGTGTTGTATCGTATTTTGTACTTTGCAGGGTGGTGTCCAGTCTTTTTTTCGAGCGCACTCAAAATTTTATTCCAAGTTTCAAACTCAGCAAAAGATCTTGCCCAGGACCTCTCCATGACTGGTTAGCAATGCAAAACAGCTTGTGATTTTTTTCTCAGTGTTACTAATCGGTAATCACTGCTGGGGAGTCCATTTAACGCAGTTTTATTTAGTAGACTCCGCAGGAATAGTTGTTATATTATTATTATTATTATTATTGAGTGTTACTAAATAACTATGTCATTGTTACAAATCCTGAGATCACGAGAAACATTATATTGTAATAAGGTACAACATCTAAAAATTTATTAAGTATCGACATCGGAGTGCTTACTTATCAGTTCTTACCGAACAGTGACAACGTCAAAGTATGAGGGCTCGCTCTTTGTATCTTCTTTGTAGTTTCTGCGTTATAATTTAACTGTCTTGTCGTCCGAAATCCTTGTCGTATCTGGCCTCAAAGTTGTGGATGAAGGTGTAAACTACTTTATCTTTCTGTGCATTCCACTTGCTGTCCACCCGTACTGGTTACGAGTATTTTCTTAAATGTCTTAGACACACTTGCGTTTCCAGTTTCCACCAGTGCTCTCTTGTCCTACTGTTTCCTACTGGGATTTATTAATCGAAGCGTTAGTAACAAGACACCTGGTGTTGTTCTTCAGCTATATCTTGCTCTGGTTAGGCCCCATTTAGATTGTGCAGTTCAGTTTTGGTCACCGTGCAATAAAATGGATATAAATTCACTTGAACGTGTTCAGCATAGGATATTTTATTTATTTTTTTATTTATTTATATATACAAGAGCTCTTATATTCTTGTACAGCCACTAGTACGCATAGCGTTTCGGGCAAGTCCTTAATCCAATGCTCCCTGGAATACGACCCCCGCGAAGAATCGTTTTTACAACCAAGTACCCATTTTATTGTTGATTTAAACAGAAGCTACAGTTAAGGATTTGCACCCAGTAAATCCTCCCCGGCCAGGATACGAACCCAGGACAAAGCGCTTGCGGAACGCCAGGCGAGCGTCTTACCACTACGTCACGGAGACTGCCACGGATGCCGTGGGATGACAAAGTTAATCACCCAAATTAGAAACCTGTCATATGCAGAAAGATTAACAAATATTAAATTGCATTCACTGGAAAGGCGAAAAGTTAGGGGTGACATGATATAGGTTTACAAGTGGATAAATGGACATAACAAAGGGAATATTAATAGGGTATTAAAATTATCAACACAAGACATAACACGAAATAATGGTTATAATTTGGATAAGCTTAGATGTAGGAAAGACTTGGGTAAATACTGGTTCGTTAACAGGGTTGTTGATTTATGGAACCAATTACCGCGTAACGTGGTGGAGGTGGGGTCCCTTGATTGTTTCAAACGTTTGATGGACATATATATGAGTGGGATTGGGTGGTTTTAAATAGGAGCTGCTTCGTATAGGTCAATAGGCCTTCTGCAGTTACCTTCGTTCTTATGTTCTCAATTTAAAAAGGTTGTCCTTGTTCATCTTGTATATTTCCCTCGGTATCTTATATGTTGTGATCATGCCACCACTGTTTCATCTCTCCTCTAGGGTTGTGTTATTTAGTCCGCTTATGCAATTCTCGTAACTTAACCCTCATAGATTTGGTACAAATGGTGTTGCATACCTTTGCGATTTTTGCATTGTGCTTCACAATGTACGGATTCCGGGCCTGGCGCCGCATATTCCAGTTTGGTCTTACATAAAACGGCGTAGATTGCGTATAATGAAACCTTATTCAGGTTTTTAAATGACGAATTAATTTATTTAGTTATTTACAAGAAGGTAAATTGGGTTGTGAGAGTACATAACATTGATGTTTTAGAGTTACATTGTTGCAAAGCCATTGTTGCAAGACACGTGCACGTTGCGGGCCGCCTTCCACGTGAGGCTGTTGTTGACCGGTTTGTGTGCCTCTGGAGCTGTGTTTTTTTCGATTCTTATAGGAAGCCTAAGTCTTCCTATAAGAAGTCTTCCTATATGAAAAACTTCCTATAGGAAGTCTTCCTTTAAGTCTAAGTCTCATAGGAAGTCTAAGATGATCTCCTTTTTTCGTTTCCCATATTCATTACCTTACACTTGTTGGGATTAGATCCTAGTAGCCATTTGTGTTCTTTGTGGTGGAATATAACCCCTCTGTCATGAAGTACAATGTGTTAAGGCAAGCGTGGTAAAGAAGCAAGGTCCGTCATGGTATTACACCGCCATAACTCCGGCACTCTTACATCATATATTTATATATTGAGTTTTTCCCATGTGTAGTTTATGAATTCATAAATTGTCTCGCTTATCTGCCTTCCTCATGTTCCACTTGGCTTCACATAGTTGCACATTATATCAGACAAAGGAGTAATGTTTTACATTTTCATATTCTTATATATATGAAATATTATGTCTAAAAGTTTCTCTATTGTAATAAGTTGAATTCTCTCGTGTTTTATAGGTGTTTAGAACTTGTAACTGCCACGTAAGATTACCCGGTGTTGATAATTGGAACTGATAAATGCATATATATGTAGCTGGGAGGACGGTCACTGGCTGGTCCGGAACTTGTATTGTGTTTCTATTACCACAGTGGATATTGTGGCCGGTGATTCAGGTCCCGAGCGACGTAGTGCAGTGGACAAAGTGTTGGTGCGGGTATCCGCAGTGAGAGGATCAAAATCACAGGTGGTATTTGATACAGACGGTTCAGGGAACATCTACACTACTACCTACTAGAGTACTACTACTACTACTACTAGAACATCTAGCGTGTTGTGCTCAATCGGTGGACGCCATTATTGACATGTGATCTGTCTTGGTGAATAAAAGAAATTTGTGGTTTTGAAAACAGTAAAACAGTAAAATTATGCATTATATTGAAAATATCTATCAAACTGCAGTTAAAACGCAAGGAGGGAAAGATATGGAAGTAATGTAAGAGAGGGGATAAATGGAACTGGCAAATTACAGTAAGATGATTGGATGCGTCTATCGTCGAGGGTTGAAACAGCAGTGATCAGTGTCGGGGAGTTACGCCTCCGGCGCCTCTCATCACCCTCCCACACCACCCTCTGTAACTCGCCTTGTTCTGACGTCACACCCAACACTGACGCTCCTGGCACCACATCTGTGATGCATGACGCAAGATGATGCCATGCCAGAGTGCTTGAGGTACTTTCCTGAGTCATACGTAAACCCTTGTCAGCTGATGTAACTACCCATTTTGTCTTTCTGCAACCCTTGAGTTTAGTCTAATCACCTTGATTAGTGTTGCTACTTTCACCTGCGATCCGTCTTGCTTGTATCCTTCTACAGTGCTACACTACGTTTCTCGTTGCTTGCAGGTTGCACACTACAGATACTCGCCATCCTGGCAGATACCTCTTATCCTCCTTACTCCCTCTCTCTCCCCTCCTCTCCGCAGACACCCCTCAGTCATTTGGACGCCACTGGCCACTTCTGCCTCTCAAGTCGAACTCTCTTGAATGAATCTGTTATCGTGACCCTCAGTACCTTCATATGTGACTTTATTTTTCATTATCTCATTTATAGTCATGCGATACCGACTCAAGAGCCTCATTCAGTACAGGAACGGGTCTCGGGAACTGGAGTGTAGTGTGTGCAAGCTGTGATAAGCTCACCTATCGCCAGTTGCTATGTGTCGGTGAGCGAGGCTGACCCCAGCTACCTTTCCTCTCTCTTCCTCGACGTGTTTTACTATAGCAGAATTACGCACACAAGTGACCTAATGTGCGTGGTCAGTAGAACTCATTTCCAGTAATCGAGTTACGTGGTAACCACTCCTGGCCAAGCATCTAGAAACTAGGGGCGAGTGTTGTGTCAATCACACGGGGAAGGAAGTCAGCTGGTGAGGTGGACCAGCTGTCTGGTCATGTCGCGGAGGATGGTGGCGAAGAAGAGGGCTCAGCTGGCGTATCTGCGCACCCAGAGCGCACCTATTCATATCCTCGGCAGAAAAGGGTAAGGCATACATACTTTGTTTTCGTTTCATGTTAAAGGGATTTCTATATAATGTGTACAGATTCCAAATTCAATGTCTTCAAAGACAGTTGCGGTTATCCTATTTACTAATGTGAGGTGAACATCAGACGTCGCTGCTCCACAATTCTCAGAAACCCATACATGACTCCTGCCAGGTTTTCAAATTGGAACCTGCGCCAGTGAACGATTTTTGTTTTAATTGTTTACAAATTAAAGTCCGTCTTGGCGACTGTCTCCACAAACAGTTAATAATCAAAGCCGATAGTTTTTTTTACATACATTCATATTTATTGCAATAATGTGTTCAAGGGAGGAGTGTGAGGGAGTGTGTTCAGGGGAGGAGTGTGAGGGAGTGTGTTCAGGGAGGAGTGTGAGGGAGTGTGTTCTGGGGAGGAGTGTGAGGAGTGTGTTCAGGGGAGGAGTGTGAGGGAGTGTGTTCTGGGGAGGAGTGTGAGGGAGTGTGTTCTGGGGAGGAGTGTGAGGGAGTGTGTTCTGGGAGGAGTGTGAGGGAGTGTATTCAGGGGAGGAGTGTGATGGAGTGTGTTCAGGGGAGGAGTGTGAGGGAGTGTGTTCAGGGGAGGAGTGTGAGGGAGTGTGTTCTGGGAGGAGTGTGATGGAGTGTGTTCAGGGGAGGAGTGTGAGGGAGTGTGTTCAGGGGAGGAGTGTGAGGGAGTGTGTTCTGGGGAGGAGTGTGAGGGAGTGTGTTCTGGGGAGGAGTGTGAGGGAGTGTGTTCTGGGGAGGAGTGTGAGGGAGTGTGTTCAGGGGAGGAGTGTGAGGGAGTGTGTTCTGGGGAGGAGTGTGAGGGAGTGTGTTCTGGGGAGGAGTGTGAGGGAGTGTGTTCTGGGGAGGAGTGTGAGGGAGTGTGTTCAGGGGAGGAGTGTGAGGGAGTGTGTTCTGGGGAGGATGCTTAAAGAGAGACAGAGATACAGACACATTAAGTGCATCTGGTCTCTTTAAATCCAACATTCAACGTCCTTCAGTAGACGCAGTCATGCATGACCAGATTGTGCCCAGACTACTTTATCATTACTTTTACACTGCACTATTGTTGTCGTTGCATAAGGATCACTGTTATATGGATTGAGTTCCTGAGCCTCCGTAGTCTTCTCCACCATCGCCCACAGCATGATATTTGGGAGCATAATAAATGAACACAACCAGTAAATTGTATAATGTACAGTGCTGCTAGGGAAATATTAATTACGGTACCCCAAGTCACAATAAAGCTCGGCCAAAAGAAAACGTTGCATAGAAAGGAAAGAAAAAGAAGTGTTCTGTTTTATTAACACAGTTGAACGGCATCTTCAGCGAGCGATGTTTATTATGAAGCCGATGACGTCCTTGATGACGTCCCTGAAAATACCTTGTGATGTCATGTCGTGCAACACGTAGCAACAGAGGCTTTGGCATTTGCGACGAGGGTGGGTGAGGGGGGGGGGATAGTAGTAGGTGATGGCATATCCTGGCGAGGAACATGCCGGTGAGTATGCCCTACTGTCGAGCTGCGAGCATCCTCTGGCATAGAGCAGGGAACATTCCCATGCGGGAAAAAGTTAGCATGATATATCGTATTGAAACCTCGGATTTCACTTAACATTTCATTCCCTAAACAAAGTGTATCCTTCATACTTAACTTGATACATACGTATGTAATGGGTGTTTGCTAACTTACTTGTAAATTTACACTTTGCTCTCCTAAAGTAATTAGTGTTAGTACTCATTATTCCAAGCCTCTCAACTCCTTCCTGGCGATCTCTCACAATTTCACTGGCGTAGTTGAGGGTAATCTTGCCTCAGCTCCCACAGGTAATAGATTAGTCTACCTCATCAAAGTAATATATTTGCAAAAGCTTTACTACACGCTCGAGGTTTTGCGAACTTATTCACATAACCCAGCTTGTCTGATCGTTTATAAGCTGTCCCAACATCATAACCCAGCCTATGGTATAAAAGTTGCTTACTATTTAAATTGCATTCGTGTTAGCTTGTAATTTGAGGGTCCTCTCACCATAGCAGTGTTTATATTCTCTCAGACTTAGGTTTAGATTTACAAGATTTATGCGTAAATGATTTATACAAAATAACGAGTTGTTCCGCAGCTCGAGTTCTGTGAAAGTCTATAGCCCTAGCGTGTATAGTGATGTGTTGAGCACCGTTTGTAGTGAGTACCTTGTGTAGTGAGTACCCTGTGTAGTGAGTACCGCGTGTAGTGAGTACCGCGTGTAGTGAGTACCGCGTGTAGTGAGTACCGCGTGTAGTGAGTACCGCGTGTAGTGAGTACTGCGTGTAGTGAGTACTGCGTGTAGTGAGTACCGTGTGTAGTGAGTACCGTGTTCTGCGAAAGTAATGCATCAGTAAAGATTGCATAGTAGAAAATCTTCACATCGGTCGATCTTGACATGGCCTGAGAGGACTAGGAGAGAGCCAATGTATGTTGGATGAGTAGGGAAAAGTAGTTAGTTTTATAGTCACTTGTGGGGTCTTGTTCAGGAAATAATACATATTTAAGAGGAACTACCTGGCTCGGTGGTGTTACAGTTTGATAAGGAAGATAATGGAGGCGTTATAATGTCTGGCATCTAGGTTATGGCCTCATTAGTCATTTGGGGCCTAAAGTCAAGTTGGTTTGGACTTAATGTATTTTCTTAGCTACTATAATTTATAGCAGCTTGTATGTAGTCGTTTAGAAAGGTTGCCACTTACCTCTTCATTTATTCAAAGCCTGGGAATGCTAGAATGATCACTTGGATATCGGGAGATCTGTTAGTGCATTACATTTATACAATAATATACGGAACAATTTTTTTTAAAGAAAACTAACTTACAGAAGTTATTCCTAAAATTTATTATAGGATAAGGTTTAGATTCATTATATAGGTTTAGATAAAAATTAATAATAGCAACAACAATAATAATAATAGTTATAAAATTGATATTAATGATATGGTCTAAATTTTTGTTATTCTATGTAATGAGTAAATATAGTATAATGTAAAGGATACCGTTGTACCAGTAGCGAACGTCGATGGGTTAATGGGATTCTTAAGGCTCAGAGTATAAGGGATAATGAATATTTATACTCTGGGGATCCGGTTATGGGCCAGGATTAACAGGGTGTTACCCAGCTTAGTCTCACAACCCGGGGGAGAAGAAAAACATAATTTCCTAAAATCGGAGCAGATTTGTAAAATTTGTTCTCTCATTTTTGTGCGAGTTGATTTAAGCTGAGGATATTACAGTCTGCTACACCTGCTCCTACTAATAAATGCGCGCATTTGTTTTGTATTTGCATTAGTTTATTTTTAAATGACTGCACTTTAGCTGTAGTGAAATGACACTAAAAACAACCCTCGCAATTTTGTTTATGGAAAAAGATGGTTATAGCCGACGGCTCAAAATATCGACGGTGGGGAAACCAGACTCAGTATTTTTCTCTCTCAAAGAAAGAGTAGCAATTCCGACATACATGGAGTTTTCTCAGAATTTTCTTCGAAATATTTTCTTGGGTTAGGGTTTTCTTTCAGCTTCATGCATATTCCTCTTCCAGCTCGCGAAGTCGTCACTCAATGTTTCAAATTTGCATAATATAACTCAATTTGCTAAAAATTGCTTTATTTATTTGTGTTTCTTTTTAAGTGAACAGGTTACTCTAGGTACCTTTTGCAGTTAGCACTGCCGTTGACAATGTTCCCAATTCCAATATTCCTTCTTGGTTGGAAAGCAGGTCAGTGTGAATTAAGGTCACATCGCACAGCTGGAACTTGAAGAGAAATCGAGAACTTCCCTCGCGAGGCCCTGAAAGGTTCTCATGTCCGACAGCAAGCAATAAATGCATGTTGATTCATCAGGGTTAACATTCCCATGAGAATCATCATCTTGTGTACAGATAGTTCACGCTCAAAAGCATAGGTCACCTCATATGTATAGATAGTTCACCTCACAGATATAAAAAGATCATTTAATGTACATAAGTAGACGGGCTCACCATAGCCCGTGCTACATGGATATTTTGTTCCGAGAATCTGAATCTAAAATAACAACAACAATAATCTGTCTATTCTTACGGGCCATCTTTTGGGTGGCTTAATCGTCATCAATCAATCTACGTTAGTAGTTCACGTCACGTGTATAAATAGGTCATCTCACGAATAAATTTGACATCTCACGTGTATAAATAGGCCACCTCACGTATAAATAGGTTATCTCACGTGTATAGATAGGCCATCACACGTGAATAAATCCGTCATCTCACGTGAATAAATAGATCATCTCATGTGTATGAACACGTCATCTCATGTTTATGAACACGTCGTCTCACGTGCATAACACGTCATCTCACGTGTATAAAAACGTCATCTCACGCGTATAAACGTCATCTCACGGGTATAAATAGGTCACCTCACAGGAATAGATCACTTGTCAGACCTCCAGCCGCTATTCCAGCCACACGTAGTCGATAACAGCGGCTTGTTTAGTGATAACTTGCTCCTTGAGGCTGGTGTTTGTAGTGGTCTGCAGTCTCACATACAACATCCCGGCTGATCCGACACTTTATGTAGGAATTGGCCCAGTTGTCTCTTGAAAACATCCACTTTTGTTTCGGTAATATTTCATATACTTGGTGAAAGGAAGTTGAAAACCTGTGGGTCTTTGATGCTCATACAGTGTTTTCTGTGCTTGTCTGTGTTCTATGTGGAAAATAGGCATAGTGAAGAGCAGTTTCTGCTCTTCACCATGCCTATTTTGTACTTCCTACTATATCTTTTGCTGCTGCAAGCTGTTATTTTATTTTACATACTTAGGAGTCTGATCTTCCAGTGTCTTCCATTTATATATATTATGTGATGCATCTCGTCGTCTTTCAAGAGAATACATTTTCAATACTTTGAGACAGTCCCAGTAATTTAGGTGTTTTACTTTGTGCATGTAGTATGTTCTCTGTATTCCTTCTATTTAAAAAAAAAACTTCTGTTGATTAGAAAGAGAAAGTGATTTGAAAAGAAGCATTATTATGGTGGCAGCCCTGGATTTGAAGCTTATCATAATCTTCCCTATCATTTTCCTGGTTGATTCTACGTCTGCTCTGTTAGGTCGTTTAACATATTCATAAATATGTCGTTTCCCCTTCTATAAGAAGATCTGTTTGCGTCATGTATCTCAAACTACAGGTGCTCCTTTCCATATCTAAGTAGCTTGAATTTATCGCTGTTGGACGATATGTTTTACGTTTCGTATTGGAAGAGATTGCTGATATGCTTATTGTTTTTAGTACTATTACTGAAACAATGTTCATGCTGATTTTAATTTCGTCTGCAAAGGAAAACACGAAGGTTTGATTTTTGTTTTGTCTAGTATGAGAATGAGAGAGTAATGATACGAGGACAGTACTTTTAGGCTCCAACCCATCCTCACACCAAGTCAATTCCATCCAGCTGTCGACCCCAAAGACGCATTCATTAATTTTAATATGCTGTTCATTCAAAACCGGAATTTTCTCAAATATACATTAATATTATTATATATTAACATATTGTGCATATTTAGGCATTGGTTAGGTTAGATGTTAAGGTTCTGTTGGCGATTATTTGTATTTGTAGTATGCGGGTGAAGCATCTACAGTGTTGCGGTTCGAACAGAATTCGTCAGTGAAGCACTTGTTCCGGAAGTGTTTGAACGAAGTCAGTTGTGAGTCGTGTGTAAACCGTTTTTCATTCATAAACAAGGAGTATGGCGGGTGCATGGAATCTCTTTTGGGTCTTTGTTTGGAAGACGGGCTGGGATTTAACGGGTGCATGGAATGGACTTTGGCCTTTGTTTAAGAGGATAGGGTGGAGGTATAGAGCTTTCCTCTGCTTTCTGGCTTCATTTGATTTGTTTTACCGTTACTCTTTATAACCACTTTGTAAGGAAATGTTATATTCATCTTCCCATTTTATCAGGTATTTCTTTGGACCTCATTTTGAGTTACCACTCCATGGTCACATGTATCAAATGTGGACCTGTGCTCTGCAGTTCGTCTTTTTTCCATAAAGCTAGATATTTGACTCATAATCGCACTCTTAAAACCTTTATATTGTGTGACATTACTATGACAGGTCTATAGTCTTTTCTTTGCAACCTTCCTTGTGAAGTTGGGCAATATTATTGTTATAAATATGTCATTTATACCTGCAAAAGTATAGTGTTTTGCATATTTGTCTTGGGATCATATAGTGTGTTGCCTTGATTTTGGGTTTTGGAATTATCCTTGTTGCAATTTACGGAAATTTTAAAATAAAAGTAGTAATATGTTTAATAATATTTAAAATAAAAGTAATATCTTCGTGGTTTATTCACATCTTTTCAAAAACACTCAATTTGCTTTAGATCTGTTACAAAATCAT
This sequence comes from Procambarus virginalis, assembly GCA_020271785.1. Taxonomy (NCBI): domain Eukaryota; kingdom Metazoa; phylum Arthropoda; class Malacostraca; order Decapoda; family Cambaridae; genus Procambarus; species Procambarus virginalis. The sequence goes on along the minus strand of WNGS01163731.1, from coordinate 10,837,377 downwards.
TCAGGCTAACAGTTCCTATAAGAGGAATTGTTTCTCCTGTAGTTCGTTAGCACCATGTTTCACCCTGGAGACAGAATTAGGAAATAATTATGGACCTAATCTGAATTTTTACTGGAAATGATTGTGGTAAAAATCTTGAAAACTTAACTTCTTTACGAGCAGGGTAGTTCTCCGGCTTGGTAGTTTCTAGGAAAAAACATTTTTTATGATGAAAGCTATTTAAGATTTTAAATATAATACAGGGTTTTTCCTCTCATTCGTGACAATTTCCAATGCTTCCCTCGGAAAGTAACCATTGGAATTGTAACGAGAAACAGATCGAATAAATGACGCTCAGAAAAATCACAAAGGAATTAATCACCGAGATAAGGCTTAGACTTGATGACGGGGGACGAATTATTCAGAATTAATTATTCAGGTGGGAAGAAGACAGGGAGAAATTATTCAGAAATATACAAATTAATAGCGATTAATGCCTTTATTCTGAATCAAGGAGAGGGACAGAGAGGGTAAGGGTGTTACATGAAGATAAAGGAATGTTAATAAATAAAGGTAGAAATTTTAGATAATTAGATAAAAAAATGTAGTCCTTTCTCATGATTTGTCATGCGTTAAATTTGAAGTGGTTTTGTCTGATCACAAGCGTACAAACCTTGACAGCTCACTTAATGTATTGAAGTCGATGCTCATCACTCCGAGGGAACCTCACTAATATTACATTTGAATGTTTTGAGTGGCGCACTTTTATCTGTTTTGGCGTTGTTAATGTCTGCGTTCTTGACGAATGTATTCATGAATGTATTCATGCATGTTCAGTGATCATTTTGCTCTGCTCTACCTCGGCTAAATAATGGGATTATTATTAATGATTAATGACCCTGGGATTCAACTGCAGGGGCATTGTGTGAAACCCTGATTAGGCTGCAGTGGAAGCCTCGGGAACCCTATAGGATGCATTTGAATCCCAGGATGCAATGCTTTTGACCCTGTCGTGGTGTAGTGGTCTAAAGCGTTAGTCTGGGAGTATCCAGAGCGGGTTCGAATCCCCCTCATGATTCTTATTGATTTTCTCATTGATTTGTGACTTTAATGTGATTACTTTGTGCGAAATACTATTAATATTATTAATTTTTATGTATTTTTTAATTAAGCAAATTTGTAGCAAATATAATGTGATCCCTTTTGGGTTTGAATTTGTCTACTAATATATATATTTTTTATCATATAATTTTTGTTTCACATTTATTTAAGATTATTGTGTTTGTTCCTTAGTTATCATTCAACACTTGTTTTAGACATATTAGCTCAAATATTTATCAGCAATTTACATAAAAGTTAATAAATAATTAGGCTTTTAATTTAATATATAAAATCAAATGAAAGGAGCAGTAAACATGGTGACTACCTCATTGCAGTCAACGTTCACGCTTACTAAATATCATTTGCTGTTGCGTAGAAATATCAAGTAAAGTAAGGCAACGAGAGACTTTGACTGATACGGGTAAGAACGGGGAGTTGATAACTGGGAAGACTAATGCAAACAGAAAACTCTTCTGAGGTTATTTGCTGGTAACACTATACTACTGGTTCTTAATTCTGCTATTGAGACAGGTGAGAAAATTATGGAACCGGAAAGCTCTATGGATTGTAGTGGTTTAGGTTAGGCTTGTTTAGTTTGGTTGGTTTAGTTGCATAGGGCTAAGTTTTGTTTAAGTAAAGTTGCGTTTGGCTCAGTCATGTCAGGGTGGGTTATCTACGTAGCCTTATTAAAAATCGAATGGTAATGAGAAGAGGACTTTGAAAAGTTTTCAGGTCATTAAGCCCCGGTGGTCGTTAATTAAATATTTGATCTCATTAACTGCTTCATCATCCTAATTTAAAGCCTCCCTCATTAGACAATTAAAAAGGACTATGAAAATACAGTGTTGAAAACTAGATTGTTGCTCACATCTGTTTGTCTCTCTCAGCTTCAGGTGGTACACCTTCAACATTGTATGATAGGAATCAAACTTAGTAATAAGACTCGGGTGAAAAAAATGGGTGATAAGCCAAGATGTACAATTATGAACTCCAGATTACAAGAAAAGATTTAGGATTATAATGGCGGACTTAGGAACATAATAATTCTCAATTACAAGGTTATACGCATTCAGAAGTATAGTGATATGCTAAGTATAAATATATACATTGTTAATATTAGACCACTTTCATATTAGGTTCAGGATTATGCTGGAGTCATCAATATATTAAAGCATTTATGTGGTTGATTGGCTCGATTTCTTTAATATATAAATGTTGTGAGAACCTACTGCTAATACGAGTCTGCTTAGATATGAATATTTTGTTTGAAAATTGTAAAAAGAAACTGACATCGCACCTGTGTTGAAATGTTTGCTACATTGATAGGTTGAGCGAGAAATTGATTGGCGAGATCTTTTTGTTTTGCATGTTACACACTTATGGTGCATATTCCACTTTCCTGAGAGTTAATATAGTGATTCCCGTACCATCTAATGCAATGAGGACTTACCATTTGTTAGATTTGTTGTATTATTACAATATCATGTGGTAGTGTCTTGGATTTATTTAGTCAGTCAGGTCCGATTTGTTATATGACCTAATTTTATTAGATGGAATATCCAAGATAATGTACTGGAACCAGTCCAGTACACAAAAGTCGGAATTGGCTAGCAAACAAAATATTTATTGTAGCCCCTGAAACTTTTAAGAAAGTGTAGCGCTGTGTCACACAACGTTACGGAGGGAATCTTCCCAGTGTGTAAAAGTCGGTGAACAGCGAATCATCACAGATGTCACAGGCACTTGATGATTTATGCACTAATACGACCCATCATATTGTTTGTTGTGAATAACGCGGAATAGAGAAAACTGCCATGGATGTAGAGCAACGTCATCGGTTGGGTGTTAGAGAAGCAAAAGGTGGTGTTCGTGTGATGAGATAAAGTTACATAATTAAGTGTCATGAGAAAAAAAATATAGATAAAGTAGATAAAGCCAAGGCCCAGAAACAGGAACTCCATGTAGTCTATTGGCTTCCTCATAGCAAATTTGAAAACTGCCAATTAATTGTATCTGAAATGTGGGCGAAGAATTTTTAAAATTGCGCTTCGAACATAAGAATTGAGTAAAGTCCATTTCGATTAAAGTTTCAAACATAACTACCTATCCAAAGCAATCCTCACTAAAAGCAGGTTCCCAAAACCTAAGTACGGTCTTTCTTTCATTAGAATTGGTGGCTGTGATATCAGGCATGTTGAATTGTATTTTTAATCACTTCAAAACAAGTATAAATGCTTCATGTAAATGTTTATTAATATTTATTGATTACTTTTGTATGTATAAGTCACCAACGATATTTTGTTGATCCAAAAGCGTTTTTGTTCCTTACCTTGCCGAGAAATGTACCTCATTTTGAAGTAAAATTACAGAGTTATTTATGTGTAAGTTTAGTATTAATTTCTTGTCACGTGCTTCCTACTAGAATTCGACTATGCTTGTTCTGTGTGATAGAGCCTTGAGCACAAATAATATATTCATATAATTCCTGTTTTAAGAACGTTAACAATCTACTTCATCTGGTTTCCCTATTGCTAAGTTCAGGACATATATTTATTTTAGAAATGTGCTACATTTTGTTTTTCTACAGGAAATAGTAAAACACTCCTCTATCTTTTACAAGGTAAACAGGACTCGTTGTGTAGAAAATGTTCTTATTGCTAAATGACCGAGTANATATAGGGAACTCGCAGTGCAAATAGATGTCAAGGTATCTTATCGTTCTCATATATGATTTTTTGCAAATATCTCTAATGCTCAGTCATGCTTATTTACTTGTTATTTTGGGGACGGGGGAAGGGTGAGTGAAAAAGTGGCATTTGCTACATTTTATGTTGAAAAAGGAAACAATTTATAATAACTTTAGCATGAATATAGTCCATAAATCAGTATTTATGTCTCGGGGCTGTTTCGAGTTCATCCTTGGGAGGAGTCAAGAATTTTTACATAATTGGCAAGGGATTTTGGGAAGGAAGCATCAATGCCTAGCTGTGACTCATGGATAGAATGAGATGAGAGAGAGAGAGATATGGGGCAGGAGATAGAGTGAGGAGATGGAGTGAGATGGAGTGGTGCCAAAATAACATTGCGTATCCTCCCTAGTATGCGTGTTGGAATAGGTAGGTAAGGTAACTTCACTAGTGTTGTTTCGGAGTCGAACTTCAGCTTGCAGTTCCCGCCTTGCCAGCTGGCAGTCATCTAATGCAGTACTCCGATCTGCATGTTTTATGCTAATTTTGCCACAACTCACTAAAGGAACGTTTTTTCATCCTATAGTTCATTTGTTTACCTTCCATCCAGGTCCTCTTGTTCTGCTCTTACTTTATGGTAAATACGGCATCCTGTTCCATCTTAATTTCCATGAATATTTTCAGTTTTATGTCTCCCTTCCCCTCTTCCCTCCCCCCTCCCTTTCGTTCTTTCCCCAGTTACTCTTTTCTTTTAAACTAAGGCTAAGGTTCATTAGAAATGTCACAGATGTTCTGAGTGAAGCTGCAAACAAGAACTGTTATCTTTCATTAGGATATCTGGAGCCTGTCCCCTAGAGAGACAGTCATTGTATATCCATTAGGAATATACAAACTCCTTAAAGGATACAAATAATCTCATGAATTAATGAGTCTCTAGGGGGGTTGGGCAAGCTTCAGATAATCTGATGTAGAGTAACAGCTCTTGCTTGCAGTTTCACTAGAACATCCATATTTATCTCTCTCTCTCTTTATCTCCATCTCCCTTTTTTTTTCCTAGCGTCGTTTGGTTTATTTACTACGGCTTTTACCAGTGTTCCGTCTCGTGTAGTTCTTGGACGAGCCTCCTTCCAAACTTTGCTTTGTCTCAAGCGTCGTTTTTTGCTACTTGAGATGGGAGATTGTTTATGTGCGCGTGCGCGAGCGTTTCGCCATATGTGTGTAAGTCGTGTTTATGTGGACTTAGGTCTAGCTGTTGGTCTGCGCCTCGTATGGATCAATCGTTGGGACTGATGACTCTCAACCCACTAGGACTTTGTTAGATTTCATCCAGTCATAAAATGTGAGAGCACCTACAGCAACTATGCGGGGAACGTACGAAAATGGACTGTTACACTCCCTCAGAAAAACGTTTTGTACCATTAATTTTGTAAAGGACACGAGCAAGTCAACAACTAAACCTAAAGCTTCCTAGGCATATACATGAAATAAGTTTAGCATAATATGAGGTACTGTATATTAGACCTAGAATTGCAGATTTAGGCCCATGACAGCTTAAGTTAGGTTATAAAGTTGAAGTTTTTGGCATTGTCTTTGTAGTATTTTATTTAGAACAGAACGTGAACTTTTATTACGTAGTAATAAACTTTTATTATTTTTAAAATGAACTTTTTACGACAGTTCATTTGTGTTCGTCTCGCCAACTGTCACTATAAGTGCTATCATTTTTGGAGGATAGCTTCCATATTTACATGTACCTCTATGTAAATTGTATTTCTCCACCACCTACTGGTACTTGTGCTTCATGTATGGAGTTAACTCCCAGCACCTCCCATACTAATGGAGTTAATGTGAATTCGTGTGTTTGTTTTAAAGAACACAATACAGTAGCTGTCACAAGTGCATGAAAAAATAACAGGTTGGATAACAAGAACTTGTCTAACAAATGCCAGACCAGTGATGATACTTAAGACGCTAGTGATCATATTGTAGCACAGTAACAGCCGTATTCAAACCTGGATATATTTCTGACCAGGAGAACGTGCAAAGATCTTTTTCTGTCGGAATCAAATAAAACATCTAAAATATTGGAACTGCTTAAAATTTATAATTTGTATTCGTTACATCCCAGGCGGGAGAGATACATAGTAAGTTAGACTTGGAAAACATTAGGACTGGTTCCTAATTTGTACATGGTTGACCATACTATCAACCAGAAGGCTTGGTTAGAGACCGGGCCGCGGGGATGTTGATCCTCCGAACCAACGCAAGGTACAGTCGAGAAAAGGAGGGAAAGGTGAGACAGCAAAATACTTCAGTGAATGAACCTTCTGCCTTACCAATCCATCCGTGTAACCTTAATAATTATATCGTTTATAATACAAATAAAGTACACAGGTGTGAAATCTGGTGAAATTGTTTGGAGAATACTGTACACTACTTATAATTAAGTCCACAGTACACAGAATGTTTCATTTCGTGTAGGAAGTTGCTGAATGGTCTATGTATAAGGAATTTCAGGTGTATATATATATATGTAGGAGGAACCCGTGCAGGACATGTGTGACAGTTCCATGGCTGTATTCAATAATATCAGACACATCTTCGCGTTGAAGTGGTGGCTGCAAGCCATCACTGGTGGGTGATTGTTTATTATTATTATTATTATTATTATTATTATTATTATTATTATTATTATTATTATTATTATTATTATTATTATTATTATTATTATTTGGTGGGTGTGACACGCTAACTTTACCCTCTGGTTGACTCGTCGTGAAAAGCGATATAGCAATTACCAGGATCCAGTTGATGAACCATGACCTGTAATAGTGATGACCAAACCACATACAAGAAGATGAGGCGAGGACGACGTTTCACAATGGACTTGATAATGATCCAGGACGGACCGAAACGTCGTCGTCTCCTCATCTCTGGTGTATGGTTTGGTCATCATATCTTCTCACGTTACTGTGACTCGTCATCTTTAATAGCGAGGTCGGTGCTCAGAAAATGTAATAATTACGGGGCTTTAATTGTTATTTGTTACTAAAACGCCGTTATTTTTACGATATAGTTACTTCCGCTAACAATGCCACGAATTAAGTAACATGAAGGGTTGTTTATACACTTGATTTAATCAGTTGTGGCAGGCATGGGCTAGAGCTGCCCCGGCTGGGTCAAGCGGGATGGTACGGCGCAGACTTAGTTATACTTGGCAGTTCACTAGGTTATGTTGGAGGGAACACTTACTCGAAGGTTGATCTTCAGGGCGGGGGAATAGAGCTGGCATTGTGTACTCACCTGCGCGGGGATGAACAGTGACTCTTGCAACTTTTTATATACGTGAACAAAACCCTTAATTTTGTCTTGCTCAAGAGCATCCCACAACAGTGCTCCACACACGTACTCCCTCCACGGCTCTTCTGCCTAGATAAACACTTGTGCTTACAGCGAATGAGATGTAGATGTTTGGGCTTCGTTTTCTAGCTGATAGTGCCTGATGTGCTTTAAATATATTGTCACTCTTATTTCTTTGCCCTATTCGTTCTCGTTGTGGATGGAGGTGGTGGTACTGGTGCTGATGCTGCTACTACTGGTACCGGTGGTGGTGGTAATGGTGGTGGTGGCGGCAGTGGTATTGCTGATGGCGGTGACTTTTTAGATGGTGGTGCTGGTAATGATAATGTGCGTGCTTGTGGGAATGCTGCTGCTTGTATTCCTGCTTGTGGGGCTGCGGCTGCTGCTGTTTGTGAGGGTGCTGTTGTTTCTGTGGGATTGCTGCTGCTGCTGCTGTTCCGTGTAAGCGTACTGTTATGGTGCTGCTGTTTGGGATGTTAGTTTTATGAGGTAAACTGTGTTACATGCTGATTATCTCCGCCTGTCCATTAAGCGAGAAGCGTTGGAATACTCTCACGATTAATCTTGGTAATATGAACGTTGTGCTCAATTATCTAAATGTTTCATTATTTTAACGTATCTCGCTGCAGCCACGAGGCGTAGTATGGAAATTCTGAAGTGCAGAGCATTCATAATGTTAAAGCAACAGCTGTGTGGAAGCTGCATTAGTATAGAGTTATGAATGCATTATTTCATGGCGACTGCATCATAGCATGGCGATACTGTATCACAGAATGGTGACACTGCACCATAGCAGTGTCATTTGCAAAGGATGATACAGTACTATGGTTTGAGTCTTTGCCGATGGTTGATATGAGAATGAGTACTGGGACAAGTAGAGTATCTTGGGTGGTTAAAGTTTTCATGATTGATGCTCTGAATATTACACTGTTAACTATTACTCATTGAGTTCTGTTCCTTAGTAAATTAAAGATCTTACTTCTCAGTTATTCCTTTCGAACTCATGTTGTGTGCAGTTACGTCATGGTCACATTTGTCAAAAGCTTTTGCAAAGTGTGTGCATATTACATCGACATTTTGTTCGTCGTTCATGGCATCCAAGGGCATAGTCATAATGGTCTAACGATTGAGAGACGCAAGAGCGGCTTTATCTAAAGCCATGGCGACACTCGCTCACACACTAACCACAAGAAGACTCCTCGTTAAATGCACAAGTGCCAGGTCAAAGCAACAGTGGGAACCGCTGTACCAGATCAAAGGCTGTTACTAACCCATCGCCATCTTCCCCCTCCCGTTAATCTCTAGGAAAAAAAACAACCTTCAGTCTCTGTTCTCGCTTTGTAAATTGTATTGTTGTGTTAATTCAAAAGCCGTGGAGACGCTGGACGATGGCCGCCCGGTATTATTTTTTGTGACGTTCGTTCACCAGCTGAGAAGTTTTAGCCACGTGGAAGGTCAAATTTTCTCAGGTTTGACTAGTGGTAGAAAGAGTTGTAAATATAGAGAGGAATGAAGGGATTCAACACACGGGTGGGATGGGGGGGGGGAGGATGAAGAGTTGCAAATGATGGTGGAATTCAAACTTTGATCCGCTGTAGCAGACAACCAAGGGGAAATAACCGAGTAAAATGTTTGAGGTCTCACGAAATTCAGAGCTCGTTTTGGAGTTCACAAAAAATTGGGGATAAAATGGAAGGCTCTTGCCGCTCTTGGAATATTCCACATATAATTTTTTTTGTGGCTTTCACTGAACTGTCTGAATAAAGTGAAAACTACTTCACTGAACCCCTGATATGAGGTGATTCGAACCTCACTCAAATCTCGGATTGAGGTGAACTCTACCTCACTGAAGTCCTGTGATTAGGTGAATCCTACCGTACTGAACTCCGATGTGAGGTGAACCCTAATTCACTGATGCGAATTGAGAGTACTTGCTTGGGAGTAGCCAGAGCGTGGGTTCAAATCCTCCTCATGTCTCCTACGGATTTTCTCATAATGTCTTCTTGGTATTAGCTTAGTAGAGCTATACATCAGGCGTTGAAAATGATGTAGGTGGCCTCTGTTGTTGGCTGTTTGTGTTTGTCATAATACCGCCCTCAGAGCTCGAAGGAACTGTGGATATTGATGACTACACAATTCTAAACGGGAAATATATGTAAGATTGAACTAGGAAAAAACAAAAAAATACCTGGAAGTTAGACAGCTGCTGCATGTTGGGGATGCGTATGTGCGAGAGAAATATGTACTTGATATGATAGAAGAAAAATAGGTCGAGAGTGAGTACATTACACAAGGGTTAGATAGGCGGTTTCCAAAAGCTATCAGCTCTGCCCTCCAGACACAAATAGTAAATATACACACGTGAAAGCAGCCACATGTACCACCCCTCCTGAAGACTAAAAGGACACTAGAAGAATTTCACATGATTGCCACAAGACTCATCTCGGAACACTGTCATAGAAAGCTCAGTTATTAACAGTCGGGATCCAGGAACTAAAGCTCAACCCACACAAGCACATTTGGGTAGGCACCAAGCTCAGTAGCAGTGGTGGTGGTAGTGTTGAGTGCTGTGTATTGGTGGTGTGAGGACGGAAATTAATGTTTCCTTTGTAGTGATGCACGCCATTATTGGTTGACTAATGACCGTATAAATTGTATTTTTGTGCCTATTTGTATTATTAAAATTCATAATAAAATTATTATTATTATTAAAGTGACATTTCTATTGTGATTTAAAAATATGGTCACCTTGTGTTTCCTAGAAATCAAAGTGTACGACATCGCAAGATTTAAATCGTGAATTGTGTGCGTCACACCAGAGGCCTACGGCTCTTCAATCCCCATTCACCAATTTAAAAAAAATATTGCTAGAGCAGAAGTGGATGTTTTCAAGAGGCAGTTGAACACATCCCTGCAGAAAGTGACTGATCAGTTGTGTTGCGCGGGCCGCTGAAACTGATTAAGTTATCACTAAACAAGAGTGGCCCAAGGGCGAGCTTGAGAAGCAGAAAACTCTCAAAATGGACTTCAGGTAAACTATAGGTACAGTGCCCAATATACATATGAAACTAAAAGCCAGTAGATCACTTTAGAGCTAAGGAAGGAACAGCAATAACAACAGCAAGAACAATATTACAAGGATCAAGTAGAGCAGCATTGTTAGGCATAAACTACAGCAGAAACATGAACCGAAGTTCATATGAACATGTTGCTAGCAGTAGCAACAACAATATGACAGCAGTTGCAGTAAGAACATCAGCTGCTTAAAATGTAATCGAGTAATCATGTCCAACGAAGGAGTAGATCTGTATTTTTTTCAATTAAATTAACTGCGAAGAGATCCCCAAATCTAGAAAAGTGGTTAGAGTATTTAGAAGCAAAGTAGCAAATAATTACCTCGATATTATAGAAATATTTAATCTCACGAATGCAACGGCTAAAGAATTCATTGAACGAATATAAAAATAGGAAACTGACTAAAAGGCTAAAACATCAAGCGCAGTATATTCCAGACTTTCATAACTTTGGCTTAAAGTAGTGGATGCAGACAATTAATTTTGTAGTACGAATCCAAACTGTGTCCAAACACAAGCCAAAGAATTTCCTAGACACTGTGACGAGTCTGCGCTTAAACAGATTACGGAGACGACGAGGAACAATAATTGGATTTTTTTTACTTGATGTTCACGAGCACTGAGACACTAGTCATGGACATTAATAATTCAGATAGTGCATACTCAGATCACACATTAATTCAAGCTTAAATAAGCATTAATACACGTAATTCGTTCACAGAAAATATCAAGCGTGATGGGCTGTTCAGTAAATTTAATTTCAGCACTAAAGGTAATTACTTGATAAAGATAAACAGAAAACTAGCATTCACGTAATACAACATAGTTCTTAATTAATTTTTTGGGTTTAAATTCTTTTAATTTTAGAGAAAAAAGCAGACGTTAATTAAAAATTTACATCATATTGAAATTATGATGATTTGCTTCAATATTCGTTTATTTACAGAGAAATGACCAACAATTCATGCAACATACTAAGTGGTTATTGATTTTGTTTATTATCCAAGAATATGGTGCAGAGGTGAATGCATAGCAACTGACAGTTTCTAAACTTCCCAAAAATTAAGATACTTGTTTAACAAAAACCATTGTTGAAAACAAATTTCTTCTTTTTATCTTAATAGTAAAAGATGCAACATTGAATTTATCGATCACAGGAAAAATATTTAATGTTTGATACACTAAACATGTCTTCAATTGAATGATTACTGAAGTGTGGAAAAGGAGTTGGGTGTGTCGTAGCATTATAAGACATCTGTGAGAGATGCGTAACTTCTGTAGTGGGTCACTGGAGACAACTGATGATATAGTTTACTGTAGAGCGATACCAAATGAGGAGTGCAGAACCTTTAATAGGAGAATATCCCGCAGGTTTAGAACCTTCACCAGGGTTAAAACTTTCAGTAAAATAAGAACCTGTATCAGATTCAGAACTTTCGTCAGAGTCAACTTTCAGAATATCTAGAACCTTCAGTGTGGAACAAAACTTCAGAAGGTTCAAAACCTTCAATATGGCGCAGAACGTTTAGTATGGAGCAAAAGATTCAGAAGTTTCAGTGTGGAGCAGAAATTTCAAAAGTTTCAGAAGATTTATAAACTTCAGTATAGAACAGTTTTCAGACAAATCAGAATCTACAGCATGTTTAAACCGTCAATAACATCAGAGCTTTGAGCAGGAGCAGAACATTCAGAACGTTTGGAACCACCAGCAGGAGGCGAGCCGAGCCACTGGCAGGGGTAGATCCATCAGTAGGAACTGAACCACCAGCAGGAGGCGAGCCGAGCCACTGGCAGGGGTAGATCCATCAGTAGGAACTGAACCACCAGCAGGAGGCGAGCCGAGCCACTGGCAGGGGTAGATCCATCAGTAGGAACAGAACCAACAGCAGGACAGCCGAGCCACCAGTAGGAGGAGCAGAACCACCAGGTGGTACGAAGGAGATCCACTAGCAGAAGATGGACGAGGAAGCTGGGGCAGCACTAAAAAAGAAAGGTGACAGCGGTCACAAATAGCTAAGCACAGCACAAGCATCACAAGCAGCCAGTTGCCTTCCTGATGGTGGATGGGACGCTGTATGAGGATATCCTGCCAGCTGTACCCTGCCTCCCAGGTACTGCACTATCAGCTATACTCTGCCCGCCAAGTTCTGTCCTTCCAAGTGTACCGAGCAGGACAATACCAGACAGCTACTATCCTGTTAGTTTTATCCTCCCACCAGGTAGTGTCCTGTCCTTGAGTTGGACCAAGTTATCACAAGTCAAACCTGGCCCCAGGACGGGCTTGGGATTAGAAGAACTCTTGAACCCACTCCAGGTATGATCCAGGTATATCTTGTCATCTACTCTTGCCCCCTCCCATTGGAACGGCCTCACCTTCGTTCAGTTCCACCCTCGTATCCCGGATCTTCTCAAACAATTATGGTTAATATTCCAGTCCGTCAATCAAATAATTATACACTAGTCTTCCTGTCAGATAAACAAATTCATCCAGTCTTATTTTTTAGTTTCATTTTAGCTTAATTAGCTAATTAAAGACCTCAGACTCATCCTGTGGACAGTTGCATACATTTTAGTCGCATAATAGATTCAGGAACTGAACACCAATTTTTAAGCTTTGTAATTTTTATTTCTTTGAAACCAGTTACAATTTTAATTTACATAAAATTTGTGATCAAGTTACATAAATAGTAGGGTAATTACAAAATAACAATAAATGTTACAGTGGCCATTCGGAAAGAAAGTAAATAACTTTGCTGTCGTCTCCGTCAGCTTAAAGACAGCATATGCATTACCTACAAAAGGCATTCGTGGGATAGTTATCTTAGGATTTTGGGCAGTATGTCATTCAGGATTAAATGCTTCGATTTTTTCGTGAAATAGTTATTGAGTTGTCTGTAATTGTTGTAATTTTGACACATTTGTTACACTGTACTGTAAAATATGTGACACATTTTGCTGACAGTTTACATTTGACTAGATCTACATCAGCAGGTAATGCAAACTTTGTGATGTACATATTGCCGAGCCAAAGCCGTGCTGTAGTAATGTCTAGACGCCTGCTGACCTTAATGGAAACCCATACATATGTAGCTCTTCATTCATTATCAAATTAACCATATTTTTCATGGCTGTAGTTGAATATGTACAGCACACTAATCCTCCGTGTCAAGTTAAATCTCCACATTTCTTCAGTTTGCCAGTCATATTTATACACTATTCCAGTCTACCAGTCAAATTACCACACTTTCAGTCTGGCAGTCAATAAGATGGACCCATTCCGGCAGAGCGCCCTGCCCCAGTCCTTTCATCATGCCTTAAGAAATCTTTGCTTGATTCCACCCACTACTCGACTCCATCTCATACTCACCAACCTGTATTCCACCATGCTTTGTTTTGGTTTTACTTCCTTCACTTTTATCTTCTCCTATCTTTCAACCTCCTTATACTTCCATTTTCCATTCCTTTTTATCAGGTTTAATTTTTTATTTTTTCATATTCCTAATAGCCTTCATCTCTTTCCCACCCACCCGCTCTGATTTCTTTATTTCTCTTTCCATCGTTTCGCTTCCTCCATATCTTATTCTCTGGGTTCCTCGTTCTCAATAGCCCTCTATCCCTCCTCGTCTCTTATTGATATTTACGAATTATGATTAGTCCCCACTAGTGAATAGAGAAGAAAATCGCCAAGAAAATGTTGTCACTAATGTTGTCAAAGGCCCTAACGACGGGGAGAATTCCAAATGGTTCAAGTTCGTTTGGTGTAATTATGATTTTTCCGTTCTTTCCCTCTCTTTAATCCTTGAGATTCAGTTCCTGCTCGTCCCAGGCTTAATCATAGACGTCGACGGCGGGTCGAAATTACGTTCATCTCCCCCTCATCGCACCCCCCCCCTCTCTCTCTCTCTCTCTCTCTCTCTCTCTCTCTCTCTCTCTCTCTCCTCTCTCTCTCTCTCTCTCTCTCTCTCTCTCTCTCTCTCTCTCTCTCTCTCTCTGATATCTATATATATATATATATATATATATATATATATATATATATATATATATATATATATATATATATATATATATATATATATATATATATATATATATAATCATAATGGCTAAATGCTCGAAAATGCAGCCGCCAAACTCCATTTATGAATGAGAAACACGTTACACACAATCCGTCCTCAGGCAGTGCTAGTTCGTCCGTATGTCAACTCCAAAGACACATCAATTATATATATTATCATACTGTGCATGTTCAGTCAGGGATAGGCTAGTTTAGGTTAACCCGTCCTTACACTAGGCTTTATAGTGTCCGGCCATCCTCCCTAGATACATTCATAAATTTTGACATAGTGTATTAAAAATTGCTTTGTTCTCGTATATAAATTAATATTATTATACATAAATTATATTTATAGTTAGGCCAACCCGTCATCAGACCAAATCCATTTCATTCAGCGGTCAACCCTAAAGACGCACTCATCATTTTAACATGTTGTTATTCAAAACAGGACTTTTCACATAAATAAATGTATATTTTTTTATTTTACCATATTGTACATATTTAGGCACTGGTTAGGTTAGGTTTGGTTAAGTGTTTAGGTTCTGAACACCTGAAGGACAGAAAACAGTTATCGTCAGAGAGCAGGTTTCAAGCTGGAGGAATGTAACAAGTGGGGGTCCCACAAGGCTTTGTCCTGGGACCGCTACTGTTTCTAATTTATGTGAAGGACCTACCCGAGTGAATGAGCTCGGACATGTCAATTTTTGCAGATGATGTAAAACTAATGAGAAATGTGAAAATATTTGAGGACTGCAGGAAGTTTCATGAGGACCCTCAAACTCCAATAGTAATAAAACAAATGGTTTCTGGAATTCAGTCCCAACAAGTGTAAGGTAACGAAGATGAGAAAATGAGAGAGGAGACCCAAAGACACTGAGTGGAAGGCAGCTACAGGAATCAGAGAGAGAAAAGGATTTATGAGCGGATATAATTCCAACACCAACACCGGAGACACACACAAACAGGTTTACATCGGCAGCGTATGAGACGCTGGAAAATATAAGGACATTGTTTATAAAGCTAAATCAGGGCTTCATCAAGGCAATATACACAGCATTTGGTAGACCAATATCGGAATATGTATCATAGGCCTGTAATCCGCACCTTGTGAAGTATAAAGCCAAAATTGAAAAAATGACAAAGGTTTTCAGCAAAATGGGTGCCAGAGCTAAGAGGGTTAAGCTACGATGATAGGCTAATGGAACTAAATGTAACAATTCTAGAGGATAGAAGGAGCAGAGGGGGATAGATTAGGTGAGCAAGGATAGCATTTTCAGATTGAGAAACAGCAGGACAAGGGTACACAGGTGGAATCTGGAAACGCAAATGATCTGAAGGAACGTAAGGAAGTAATTCCCTGCACGGGTAGTTAACACGTGGAATGCTCTAAATGAAGTTGTGGAAGCCATTTCCATCCACAACTTAAGGGCCTGATTCGATAAAGAATATGAAAGTCAGAATAGTTAAATTGAAAATGCAACCTGTTGCGTTTTCAATTTAACAGGCTAATAGGTGGGACGTAAACATGTAGACTTCACTCCACTGTAGACACTGATACATAAGGTCTATACGTTAAACTAAACCAATGCGTCTTTGAGTCGAGCGTAGCTTGAACAGGTGCCAGTCATTGGGAAGGATGTTCTCTCAAGGTATCAGTCAAGATAGGATAACCCAAGTTTGATATACAAGTATTTTTATATTCAAGTTTGTACTTTCATGAAGTATTCTGTAGTACTTTGTAATTTATGGAAGGAATGTCTCTCAGATAGCTGGTATCGAACCGAGGTAACGGGAAACGCAGAAACACGGGATCATTCTGGTGAAGCTTCATATGAGATTTGCATGGTAATGGGATGGCGCGACGAATCGTGAATCTTCGAATGGCGTCCTGTTTTTTTTTTACCTTAGTAATGCTTTCGTCTAGCTATTCTCGAGGGGTCGGTAATCCTTTGATGGCTCTCCTGGGTTCTGATTGCTCGCGGGTTGGCTACGGGGTCATTCTTCCTTCTACGCTATTTCCGTCCTCGACTCCTCCTCCTCCTCCTCCTCCTTTTTCTCCTCCTCCTCATCATCCTCCTTCTTCTCCTTTGCCTTCTTCCATTTTCCTCCTCCTCCCTCCGTCCTCCTCCTCCTCCTCCTCCTCTCCTCCTCCTCCTCCTCCTCCTCCTCCTCCTCCTCCTCCTCCTCCTCCTCCTCCTCCTCCTCCTCCTCCTCCTCCCCGTCCTCCTCCTCCTCCTCCACTCCCCTTCCCCGCATTCATTTCTCGTTATCTGATTGCCAGTGTGTCTTACATTTCAGTGCGCTACGCCGACGCATTAATTAAGCACGGTGTATTATTGAATATTCCCAGCTGGATAATCCTGAGAAATGTTTTTGTTGGCAACCCATCTTCAAGTCACCCTCCCCCAGGCTGCCGCTCTCTCCACACCCACATATAATTTTATCATAGAAATTAATGCCATATTAGATTATGGGTATAATTTGTCATATAAATTAATGCCATATTAGATTATGGGTTTAAACACAGTTCTAGGTTAGGTTAGGTGTTTTGACTCTGCTTGCTAATCATATAATTTACAGTTGAGGAGGCCTTTAGAGAGAGATGCTTGAAATAAGTGCACGAGACACCGATAAAATTTAGAACGTAGTGAATTGTTGCACTCGACACATGCCACACTTGTCATCCAACAATGATAGCACTTATATAGCAGCTGTTGGTCGAACGTAGAAAAACGTACTGTTGTACCCCGAAAAGCTGACGTTTTGTACATTAAGTTCCGCAAAGGGCTGGTGAAAGAATGAAGCAACTAAACTTACACTTTGCTAGGCCCAGTATAGCACATATGTGTAGTACATTAGGCCTAAGATTAAGATGGCATATATTATTGGCTAAGATTATTTATTGTACCCTCAATAAATAAAATTCTATTGTACCCTCATTAGAATTTGTTTATTCTAGATTATTTATATAACCTAGAACAAGGTAGGTTATATACTTTTGTTCCAATATTTATCATGCCATTTGGAGTATTCCAGTTGTACAAAAGGTAAACTTTTTTTTCGGGGGAGGGGGGATTCAACAGTCCAGTTTGTACGTTGGACATATAGTTCCTGTATGTCATACATATAAGGACATATAGTTCCTGTATGTACTATAATTTTTGGAGATATGTTAGCAAAGTGCTTTTCATAAATAAACATACTAGTAGGGGGGGGGTGCCAGGCGGTGCCCGGGACAGTCTGTAAATCCCTGACTTCCCCCCCCCCCCCCACCTTCACATTCCCTCACATTCCCCTTTTTTTAATACACAATGTTGAAACTGATGAATGCGGCTAGGAGTCGGCCGCTGCCTAGCGTGAGGACTGGTTACATCGAAAGTGCTTCGCCCTCTTACTGCAAGTACAAATAATTTCCAACACCTAATCTAACCTATCGTATGCCTAGCTCTCTACAAACTTATAAATTGTATATATTAGAGAAAATATTTTGGGGGGTTTCATAGTACGTTAAAATCTATCAATCTAAAGTCTTTATGGTCGATTGCAGGTTGGACGAGCATAGCCTCATGGTGGTTAGAAATATATGTAATTGCCTACAGAACCAAAACTCCTAACCTATCCTTCCCTGTGTCTAAATATATACCAGACTATAATACACACCAAACTATAATATATAAATAAGATATACTATATATATCAGAAAATACAGTTTACATTGCACAGCCCGAATCGTTTACAACTGCTCTGTGGAGTGCCGCAGCTTGAACAGTTATAACCTGAGAATGGGTGTCAGTATACTATGTAACACATCTTAATTTATGTGTTCCTAGGCAGTAAGTGTTATTTTCTCAGCTGACAACCATCAAGACGTCTTCCCCCAAGCTGTCTGAGGTAATGGTTAAAACACATCAAGATGTTATTTTCTGCAAAATAATTAAGCTTTCTTGCTGTCTGAACTTATCAGTCCGTCTTTGGACTGATCAGTTCAGACGAGTTAACGTAGCTCGAGCCCCGTTGTTCACCACTCTCGTGACGGTTCTGCCTGCGAATCATTCATCACAGTGATGAGTGCGGAACTGGCACTTAACGCTTGACGCCCGTTAACGTGATAGCGATATGTCTTACGAGGGTGTGCTCTTAGGTTGGAATGCCACCTGCGAGCAATGGCGCCGGCGTGGCATGAAACTCTTATGGGTTTGGCATCTGCGTAGGCTGGCACTTATGACTGATGGCACAACGGAGGGGTGAGAACTGCATAGACCAGTGTTGGCACCTGCGTGGTTGGCCTCTGCTAGACTTGGCACTTGCGAGGGCTCTCATGTGCAGGAAATTGCAACCACTCCAATTCCTCTTCATGAGCCCCACCGCAGTTTAAAACCTCCACCTAAACAAGAAAATTAACATGATAAAGTCCAATAGTTTGGATCCAGACTAGTCCTGGAGCTTAGGGACATAAGCCTCGAGGAAATTTACAAGAGTTTGATCTTACGGCATTTGAAAATTTGCAGAGCTAGAAGGGATTTAATCACGACCTTTAACAAATTTCATTCAACCTATCCTCACACTTAATGCACCACAGTTTTAATGATCTCACCCACAGCGTAAAAAATGTGGTGCCTTAGAGAAATTAAATGAATAGCAAGTCACGCTTCTTCAGACTAATGAACATCGGTCTGGATATGTTAAGCACGTATGCTTCATGATAGCCAAAACCTCCTCAAAATTGACGTTTGTTAAATCGTGAGATGGTGCTGCTCAACCAGCGCATGCACAGCGTGGCGAGGGACACGCACTCAGGCACACCCATACCCCGGGCAGTAGCAGTGGTTCTGAAGCAACTAAGTTCAGAGAGTAATGAAATCATTTGTGTTAAGGAACTAGATCACTAGAGAGTAAGCAGGTTGAATAGTGCACTGCAACGGAGACAACAAAAATAACCAGGCATCATTTAACAGAGGCAGTAGAAGGGGCAGGGAAAGACAGGCGAGAGAGTGATCGACAGTCATCCCTTCCCTACAGTAGGTAACAGATCATAACGATCAGTATGGCTAGTCAGACAATACAGGAGATTTAGAAGCAGAGTAGGATAGGGAGCGGCTAGATAGAACAGGTGTGACTGGTAGAAGTAACGTTCAAAATTCAGAGACCAGTGGGGCACATACTAGCGCATTGAGGAGACTGAAGAATGTGAGGTGATGTTGGGAAGTATACCAAAATCACATGTTTATGTACGAGAAAGGAGAAGGAAAAATAGTAGAGAGGGATGAATAAATAACGGCGATTGTACTGTAAGTCATAATAAGGTACAGAACTGCAAACATCAGTGACAACAGAGCAATATATTGCGTCTCCACAGCCGATCACCAAAAGCCAGCAATTCAACGTACAGGAATGACTCCAGTGTGTGAGGAGGAGTCTCTTGCTCTCCAAGTTCCTGTAGTTAGCCCCCGATTATCTTTTACACGAATTCAATCCCTACAATATAAGAGTTATTTACGCAAGTGCAGATGATATAACAAATAGGTTCGGAGAACTACATGTGAGGGTGCATGAAATGAAACTACATTTCATTGCAGTTATTGAAACGAAATTTATAACAATGGGAAATGCAGTCTTTTCAAGAGACTAAATTACCACAGAAAGGAAACCAGCCCGTTCTCACACTAGCAAATGTCAAATTTGAAGTGATTTTGCCTAACCGGAAACGATGAAACGTAGGTAACCCATTTAAGCTAATGAGGGCGACATTAGTCCTTGCAAGTGGCAATATTACAGTGCTTTTAATTTTACTAACGCCTAGAATTTTGACGCTGTGCTCGAAAGCATAACAATTGAAAGGCATTATGTGTGAGGACATGTTGAATCCACAGGTCTATATCATAGAAATGGCAACAGTAGAGGATAATAGGACAGTAGTACCGGACATAATCACCCAATTAACACTAGGAGGACCAGGTGTTAATTGGTATGATATATGATAAAATTTTACAATTAACAGTAAGAAGTATCTCTCCAACTGGGTCGTAGTGTTTATGTAGGCCTGCGGCTCGCTCCAAGCAACAGCCTGTTGGACAAAGTTACCACACTTTAAGCCTGGCCCCAGGCCAGGCTTCGAGAGTAGTAGGACTCCAAGAACGCACTCCAGTCATACTCCAAGTTTAATCTAAAGGTTACAGAGTGGACAGCGATGGTGGTATGTTTATTGAGGGCTGAATAATTAACTCTTGGTGACTTCAATCACAGGAATATTGACTGGGTAACATAATGATTTCCAGCCAGGGTTCCTCGAGTCCATGTCCGGAGGTCCGCGAGAATTTTCATAAGCTTCAGAAAAAAGTACAACTTGACGCCATTTTTGTAATTGAGTAAAACAAAATTAATTAAGGTTTTAACATGACTTATTAACCTTAGTACCTTACACGTCTATTTTGTAATTTACCCATGTTAATTTACCCCTCCAACCCGGTAGGGAGGGGTTCCCATAGATTTTACTAAATATTTCAAGGGTTCTTCGACTCTGTGAGCAGGAACTGGAGCATGAGCTTGCACACAACATCACAGAATGCCCAGTTATTAGACCATTCAGACCCGTTGGCATGAGGTACCTGGAGCTTTGCAACTACTTCATGCACTTTCACGTTCTTGAAGATATCCTGATAGTGTACAGGCTACTGAACATATGGCCCCTGTATGACTAACCATTCTGCGAGATGGGGACTTTTAGTATCACTGCTACCTTATTCACTCTTGTGTTGATGATATCCTCATAATGCACCCAGACTCTTCCAGTGCAGACTACTTATCACATGCCTCTGTATGACTAACCATCCTGTGTGATGGGGATTTTTTAGCATCACGTAGCTAGCTTTTTGACACAATGTATTGCCCTTCATATAGTCTAGAGTAGCTGCACAAGTGCAGATGTACCTTAATGTGTTGATTAAAAAAATCGAATAAAAAAAAGGTTGGGAATCGCTGTTTACGTGTTTGACCAGGCTGTCAAGCTGGAGTAGTAGACCGGGGCGAATAACAGGCTCAAAGGGAGGCAGGACTATTGGACGATGAGAGGAGTCCTACAGGAAGTCATTTGGGTGGAAGAATTGTAGGGACTGATTGTCTCAGTCCAGTGCCATCATAAATTTGTAAACCGGGTACGGATACAATAAACAAATAAATGGTAAACGAGAAAGTATTTCATAAATGGAGATAAAATATAATAAGTTTAAAAGTTCAATTATAAATACAAAAAATATCAAGGACACCAGGAATCAATGTGTTGAAAATCTTTTAACTAATTTGAGAACATTTTGACAAACAAATTTGGACAATAAGGACATAGTGGCATATCAGACACGCCTGATTTGTCACTAATAGAAATAATTAGAAGTTATAGGCATATGCAAGATGAATATCATATATCATGTCTTTGAAATAATTCATGAAAAGCAGTAAATGCATGTAAAACTGGCATTTGCTCTCAACACACGAGCAAAAAACTCAAAAGTTCAGTTTATCATTCCAGTTCATCTCGGTACACATACCACCATTCTTAAGTACTACTTGCTTAAATGAACTGTTTTAAACTAAGGCAAGGAAGCTAAGATAACATATTTAAATGTAATTAGTTTTAGTAAATATAAGAATAGTTGACATGCTCTCGACACCAAGGTCTACTCTCGGAGTTTGGTTGGGTTAAAGTCTAACCCAAAAAGATCGGGGGCCGAGGAGTAGAGTTCCAGGGTACCCATTTTTCACTATCTAATCTCTCCATAAGTAAGTTTATCTTGGCAAACTATCCATCTGGTATGTTTGAACATGCTTCAGTTAAACATTAGTTCTCCGGTCGCAAAAGGTCTAGTTTTATTTTCGGAAGAATATATGACTCCTGGTTCTCTGAGCTTGTTACAGTCAGAGCATGTATAATACAAAGCAAATAGGTCCTAACCTATGGCAGTAGATGACATTTAACTGAAAGGTGTGCCCCAAATGCTGACATTCTCCCTTCAAGCACATGTAGGCAAGCTCGCAGGCACACCACATACATACCAAATAAGGATACCCATTCACGTGACGTCAGTAATGATGTCAACGCCGCTCAATTGCATTAACTTTCATTAAATATTAATGAAGGTGTGTCAGAAGGGAATCTGATAAGCGGTAAAACTAGCCCGTGAGTCCCTCTGCACCCTGTAAGTCCCTCGAGTTTCTACTTGGGCTACCAAGTCTTTTCAAACACTCAGGTTGCTGGGATTCCTTGGGTCTTGGGTAAGCCTGGAATCTTTGGAAGGACTCTTTGGGATGGACAGGTGTCTGGAAGGACAGGTGTGTTTAGAAGGACTGGTGTCTTTGGATGGACAGGTGTCTTTGGATGGACAGGTGTCTTTGGATGGACAGGTGTCTTTGGATGGACAGGTGTCTTTGGATGGACAGGTGTCTTTGGATGGACAGGTGTCTTTGGATGGACAGGTGTCTTTGGATGGACAGGTGTCTTTGGATGGACAGGTGTCTTTGGATGGACAGGTGTCTTTGGATGGACAGGTGTCTTTGGAAGGACAGGTGTCTTGGATGGACAGGTGTCTCTGGAAGGACAGGTGTCTTTGGAAGGACAGGTGTCTTTGGAGGACAGGTGTCTTTGGATGGACAGGTGTCTTTGGATGGACAGGTGTCTTTGGAAGGACAGGTGTCTTTGGAAGGACAGGTGTCTTTGGATGGACAGGTGTCTTTGGGAGGACTGGTCTTTGGATGGACAGGTGTCTTTGGGAGGACTGGTCTTTGGATGGACAGGTGTCTTTGGGAGGACTGGTCTTTGGATGGACAGGTGTCTTTGGGATTTCAGGGGTTTTGCAAGGCCTCAACTCTTTAAGACCTCAATTCGACCGTATTGAGGTCTTTGGTAAGCCTGAATTCTTTTTAAGGACTGGTGTCTTTGGAAGGACTTGCATCTCAAGATATTACACTGAAAGGACTCGGATCATTGAAAGTCTCTTACTCAAGTTTCCGCAATGACTCAAGTTATTGGTAATTCCCAGCAATTGATAGTAAATGAAAATATGTATTTAACGAGGTGACGTGTCAACACTTTTGATGACAACTTTTCAATCCTTCATAGTGTTTCGAATAAAAATTGATGAATAAAAAACAGTAGAGGAAGCAGTCGGTCCTAATAAACACTGGTTAAATATTGGTTAATCCATTCACTGTTGTTAGTGATTCAAAAAAGCAAACATATGACTTTTAACTTAATTCTCTCACATCCTTTGGTTGAATTG
Source organism: Procambarus virginalis (assembly GCA_020271785.1). NCBI lineage: Eukaryota > Metazoa > Arthropoda > Malacostraca > Decapoda > Cambaridae > Procambarus > Procambarus virginalis. Next base: position 10,813,850 of record WNGS01163731.1, on the reverse strand, counting down.
CACCTCAGAATGCGTCACTCACGTACTACAATTACAAATAATTGCCAACAGATTCAAAACACCTAATATGGAACATAAATTTATATTAAAGATAATGCTGTGTTTGAGATTACACATTATATTAAAAGTCATGAATTTGTCTCCGGTTCTGCGGCTGGTTGAACGAGCGTATCCTGAGGCTGCAGGTTCAGTGGCGGTTAATTGGAGTCCACAGCAATTTGTAGGAGTTAGGCAGTTATCCTTGAGGGTTGGGTTGGATCACGTCAATTTAGACATTGTATAGGAGTTTTGTGCGGAAGGGGAAATTCGGATATTTCATCTATATAAGAATTCATCTATATTATGTCTGATATTCGGGGGAAAGGAGGCAGAGAGCAGGAAGCAATTAAATCTTATCATTATGTTAAAGATTCATCTATAATTTTAAAAGTTTGTCTAGGTTAATCCACTAATCGTCAAGAGTTATAATTGTTTCTGAAACATCTCCAAATTCAAGAGTGAATAGCTCATGAACGGTGATGGATACTAAGACACCAATGTAATTTACATATGTCCAAGTTTATAAAACAAATATTACATTTCTACGTTTTTTCTGCCTATGATGATAACATTGACGGGTCAGATCACCTGGTTAATTGAAACTTCGCCTCCGCCCATACGCTATAGAGACGCTATCAATTACAGCGTTTAAATACAGGTGTTTTAAGGAAACTTAAATTGATGGGTGAAGTTCCTGGTGCATGTTGAGAGGGGTGAAGTTCCTGGTGCATGTTGAGGGAGGTGAAGTTCCTGGTGCATGTTGAGACAGGTGAAGTTCCTGGTGCATGTTGAGACAGGTGAAGTTCCTGGTGCATGTTGAGGCAGGTGAAGTTCCTGGTGCATGTTGAGGCAGGTGAAGTTCCTGGTGCATGTTGAGGCAGGTGAAGTTCCTGGTGCATGTTGAGGCAGGTGAAGTTCCTGGTGCATGTTGAGACAGGTGAAGTTCCTGGTGCATGTTGAGACAGGTGAAGTTCCTGGTGCATGTTGAGACAGGTGAAGTTCCTGGTGCATGTTGAGACAGGTGAAGTTCCTGGTGCATGTTGAGACAGGTGAAGTTCCTGGTGCATGTTGAGGCAGGTGAAGTTCCTGGTGCATGTTGAGGCAGGTGAAGTTCCTGGTGCATGTTGAGACAGGTGAAGTTCCTGGTGCATGTCGCGGGCCGACTGGCAGCAAAAACTGGAGCTAAGACCGGGTTATGTTTTTCATCTTCCTCTTGATGAAGACACGACCTAAACGGGATGAACAACTCCGGAAATAATTTCCGGATTTATTTTTTAACGCTGCTGGTAAGAGTGCCTATTTTATTGGCCCGGTGCCAGGAATAGCATCTGGGGCACTAATACGATGCGAGAACCATAAATAACCTTCGTTTTACCAATAATCAGCCGGAACCATTTGTTTTCTCTAGTAGAAATTGCCTCATCAATTCAATTTCGGTAATATTTATATTATGCAGTACAGTGTCTGGAATATAAATATTGTGAGTGTCAGCAGTAAGTTATCATCGAGGAAGTGTCAATAATACACTTTTATTGTGACGTATTAATGTTTTAATAATAATACCAATTAGGACGCCGTATTAATTTGGTCTCATTTGTTAGCTTGCCTTCAGTAATGTATTATCGCTTAGGAATAAAGTGAAAAGAAGTACCAGAAATAAAAATGTAAAAATGTAGTGTTATCACAACGTTTCATAAAAGCAATGTTATTAGTAACATTGCCGAAGTCGGCGGTTCGAGTCTCCTAGTGCCCAGGTAAATGAAATGTTTATTTTCACGGTAGTGTAGTAGACAATTTATTTGACGTCAGCGTGGAGCAATAATTTCTCTGTACTTAGTTGCAGCTGGCGAAAGTATAAAATGCTCTGTTGTTGTTGTTTTTAGATTCAGCTACTCTGAACAAAACGTTCCAAGTAGCACGGGCTATGGTGAGCCCGTAGTGGACTTACCTGCCACAGGAGCGGGGCTGTAACTTTGGGTCAATATAAAGGCATATATATATTTCCATTAAAAGCTTTTTATATTTATAGACTACCATCAGTAGTACAATTAATATAATTCTAGAATTACATTTCCTATCATAACATTTCATTAAAAACCATATTATTCAAAAATTATAGTACCTGTAGTTGCTATGGATGAAAGTACAAAATATGGGCTGTTGCGCGCACATCCGCGCACGTACACTTGTAGAGAACCCGAGGAATAAGGCACCAATCCACCTTAACTTTTCGTAGATTTATATGTCCTAAATTGCTTCTGTTAGACCTTGGATTGCTCATTTAGGACTACATAGATAATTAGCTTAACTTTTTAGTTTACTCTTTAAAATTGCAATAACACAAAAATGTGGATTCATAGTAGCTATAGATTATAATTTTTGGACGATGGAATGCATTAATATAGTACCATAAGTAACATTTAATATAGTACTAGGAATTAAATTAAATTAACCTTACCCCAGGAGTGCCGTCATATGCATATAGCATCCCATCCTCCTGTTCATATAGTGCTTTCAGTAACGATGTGGACCATCGTACATATATTGACGTAATGGGCAATTAGAAAGTAGAATTTGTTGCTACTGAATTTGGACAAACCAGAAAAGGTTTTGTATTTATGTTGCTAATAAAACCTAACCTAACAATCCTAGGTCTAACATACGATATCTAAGGCCTAATATTCTACATATATGTGCTAAACTAGGCCTAGGAATATTTAGGATTGACTTGTTTCATATATTTTTTCCGGACTCTTATAAAGTGAATAGTACCAAGTTCTGTAATCTAATTGTCCATTAGCTGAGTATATGTACGGTTGTCCATATAGTGACAAAGGTACTATCTTAACAGGAGGATAGGTTGTCATATAGTTACCTTATTACATGTCTTAAATATGTTATATATTATAACTTTAGAAAAATACTCTTAAATTAAATTAATGGCTTTGTCTATAGTACAGGAACTGGTCATTCCGATAAAAGTCGTATATCTTAAATAATATATTGAAATTATGTTCTGGTGAGGCTAGTGAGGTCAGATGTGCTGTGTTACCTGACCGCGTCTAGTACCTCCCAGAGAGGTTCCGGCGCCCCACTAGTGAAGGAAGAAAAACGGGAGCAGGGAAGCAATAACTCCTTGTTTTCTTTTGGGGTTTGAGGTTAATGGCAGAGGGTGCCGGGAGCGGAGGCACGGATTTCCGTTTTCCCTTGTTTACTCCTTCCCTTTGTTTACCCTTTGCTCTTGTTAATCCTATTTTTTCCTTGTTTATAGGAAACGCTTGCATATTTCCACGCCACAAAATTGTCAGTGTTGTAATTGGATTTGTTGAAATTATGAACTATTATATTCACTTTTTGCAATGTTGCAGGCGCTGTTGAAAGCTAGATTAGGTTGTCAAAGGAGATCATTATATTTTAAGTCTTAACCCTTTAACTGCGTTGCCTCCAAATATGACACCCCCGTGGTGCGCAGGAAATAAATTCTCTGGAAAAAATTCTTTTTTCTTTTTAAAGTGTCAAAAACCCTTCCTCAGTATGAGTATGTAAAAAAAAATCGTAATTGTACTTACTTTGGCTGCTATGGGGTCCGTAAGTTGGGGCGTGACGTCATGATTCCCCGTGCGCCCGTGCTGTAAGCTCCCGGGGCGGGTGGGGCGGTCGGGGCGGGGCGCGCGAGTTGCCGCAAATATATTTTCGTTCATTTTTTCACAGTTCCAAATACAGTTTATTTTTTTATGTACTACATCCTATGTATAGTAGACCACGTACACTATCTTATGGGCAGTAAGACAACCGTACTGTCCGAAGACAC
>WNGS01163731.1:10787860-10799796 GCA_020271785.1 Procambarus virginalis | reverse complement strand
TTTTATGACTGGATGAAATCTAACAAAGTCCTAGTGGGTTGAGAATCATCAGTCCAACGATTGATCCATACGAAGCGCAGACCAACAGCTAGACCTAAGTCCACATAAACACGATTTACACACACATGGCGAAACGCTCGTGCACGCGCACATAAACAATCTCCCATCTCAAGTAGCAAAAACGATGCTTGAGACAAAGCAAAGTTTGGAAGGAGGCTCGTCCAAGAACTACAGACGGAACTGGTAAAAGGCGTAGTAAATAAACCAAACGACGCTAGGAAAAAAAAGGAGAGAGGAGATAAAGAGAGAGAGAGATAAATATGGATGTTCCTATTGAAACTGCAAGCAAGAGCTGTTACTACATCAGATTATCTGAAGCTTGCCCAACCCCCCTAGAGACTCATTAATTTCATGAGATTATTTGTATCCTTTAAGGAGTTTGTATATTCCTAATGGATATACAATGACTGTCTCTCTAGGGACAGGCTCCAGATATCCTAATGAAAGATAACAGTTCTTGTTTGCAGCTTCACTCAGAACATCTGTGACATTTCTAATGAACCTTAGCCTTAGTTTAAAAGAAAGAGTAACTGGGGAAAGAACGAAAGGGAGGGGGGAGGGAAGAGGGGAAGGGAGACATAAAACTGAAAATATTCATGGAAATTAAGATGGAACAGGATGCCGTATTTACCATAAAGTAAGAGCAGAACAAGAGGACCTGGATGGAAGGTAAACAAATGAACTATAGGATGGAAAAAAAGTTCCTTCAGTGAGTTGTGGGAAAATTAGCATAAAACATGCAGATCGGAGCACTGCATTAGATGACTGCCAGCTGGCAAGGCGGGAACTGCAAGCTGAAGTTCGACTCCGAAACAACAACTAGTTGAAGTTACCTTACCTACCTATTCCAAACACGCATACTAGGGAGGATACGCAATGTTATTTTGGCACCACTCCATCTCACTCCATCTCCTCACTCTATCTCCTGCCCCATATCTCTCTCTCTCTCATCTCATTCTATCCATGAGTCACAGCTAGGCATTGATGCTTCCTTCCCAAAATCCCTTGCCAATTATGTAAAAATTCTTGACTCCTCCCAAGGATGAACTCGAAACAGCCCCGAGACATAAATACTGATTTATTGACTATATTCATGCTAAAGTTAATTATAAATTTGTTTTCCTTTTCAACATAAAATGTAGCAAATGCCACTTTTTCACTCACCCTTCCCCCGTCCCCAAAATAACAAGTAAATAAGCATGACTGAGCATTAAAGATATTTGCAAAAAATCATATATGAGGACGATAAGATACCTTGACATCTATTTGCACTGCGAGTTCCCTATATCTCTCACTCGCACACCACCTGATACAGATACCGTCTCGTGGAAACTCAATTTTACATGCATTTTAATGACAAAAATAAGCCAAAATCTCGTTTTGCGATCTGAACTAAAAAAATTATTTAGTCATATTTGGACTTTTCACTTTTTAAAGCCAGATTAAATGCTAGACACAAAGCCTTCCATTAAAACTATCGGAATGGTTAAGTGCTTGGATTACTATGCAATGCAATATTAAAGAAAAAAAAAGCTAAGGCAGGATGCAAAAAACTGTAACACAAAAAGAATCAGAAATCCTCACTAAGGAACTGCCAGGCTCTTTATATCATTATGGAAAACAGGAAGAAGCTCACTGTATCACCAAAGGAAACACAAAATCAGGTGGCAACTGCCGCGGTACAAGTGCTCCGGATTCCGGAACAACACTAGGGTGAAAATATTCTCCTTTTATTTGATCTCTTCATGGAGACATTTCCTTTCGTTTCCGAGGGAAGGGAAGAGAGTGAGGGAAGAAGTGGGGGAGAAGGGGGGGGGGGAGGAGGAAGAAGAGAGAGGAAGGAGGAGGAAGGAGGAGGGAGAGGGAGGAGGAGGACAGAGAAGGAGGAGGCAGAGGAGGAGAGGAGAGAGGATAGAGAGAGGAGAGAGGGATAGGGAGAGGATAGAGGAGAGGATAAGAGAGGAGAGGAGAGACGGGAGAGGAAAAGAGAGGAGGGGAAGAAGTTTAATGGCGGGTGAGTGAACACGGTTAGGTTCATTCATGGAACTTTTATTATCTGACAAAAATAATATGTCAACAAATGCACTTCGACGGTATGACAATATAGCGCATCTGTCAACAACACTTAAATGAAAAAATAGAAATTGTTTTACTTTATTAAACAAACTTTTTCAAAACCATTACAAAAAATCCACTTTGAAGTCTTCCCAGATCTGAAGTAGTATAACCATCGCTCTGAGTCTCCATCGGTCACGCTGGCGTACTTTTTTAAGACTTTGTAAATAAGCTTTAACTGTTAAAATATCTGCTAAGCCTAGACGGTCAGAAACGTTTTTTCGTTTTAAATAAATTAAGCCTTGGTGTGATAACTGAATAATCGTGATGTCTCAAGCGAGGAATTTCACCATAATGCAAACAAGATTTAACTGTCAGTCACCATTTTGTGTGTCATATAAGAGGTTCATCATAATCATCGGTGTAATCACCTCGTCGCGTCGTGCGACATTCATCATTAAACGCCTCTTTGGGATCTGTCAGAGGAGAGTGCGGGCAGCGGACAATATATCATCTCCAAGATCCCCCAAGGCGCCCCGAGGCATTTAAACTGACAATAAAGAATTATTAATTTATATTCCATTATGGAGATAAATGGTTAAAGTGAAAAATGTCTTTTTAAAATACTTGCTAAATCGTGTCAATATTACTCTGCAATTTTGAGTTATTGCTTTCATGAACAATGTGTTTTAAATCTCTTATCAAAGTATATAATAAACAGCATAATATAAATGAATATAGACATACTTTATGCGTATTTGCACACATGTAAAAGATCTGTATACCATATGTACTTGATCACATAGGCCAGGTCCGCCGTCTACTGCAGAGTACAGATTTCATTTTCATAAATATGATTTCGCACAACAATGAATTGTGTGCAGTTAGCAGAATGAATTCCATTACGGTTTCCAGTCAAGCAAAGCTACTTATGCTTGGTTTAAACAGACCAGCTGTAAGCGAATACTCGCGTACCGTCACAAGCGTACGAAGACCCATTGATCATTTAATTTTTTTTAAATTTTGCCCCGAGGGGTGAGTTTATTGGGCAGCGCCACTCATCTTGTGAGTGGACACATCGCCATAGCAGCATGTACAACACTCCCAATAGGGAGAAAACCAGCTGGGTTCTTCATCCTGTCACTTGTACCCAGACACAGCTGGGACTTGCTTAACTGTCTCAAGTGAACAGCTCCCCATTGATCATACAAGGAAAAAAGACACAGCTGTGAGCTTCACAAGCAAATGTTAACATATCAACATACACGAAACATATCAACGAGTATATTCGATTTAACAATATTATTAATTAAGGTGGAGAGAGAGACCTTTCACAGAACCGTGGAATTTTTCAGACCTTTCCACCTTTCTAAGGGAATTGCTGGTTATTAAAGGTCGGGTTTCTTTAAAAAATAGCATCTGTTTCAAACATGTTATTTATTTAAATTTCAGAGGTACCAACAACGTCAACAAGTGTGTGTGTGTTATTCCACTATGTAAACAACATCTTCCGCTGTGTTAGTAGCAGAGGGGGGGGGGTTTAAGGGCTTGAAGTGTCCCAATCCACGACGAGTGGTCCCATCTGTGGAGGTTGTTGGGCACAACACACCCAAGCCGGAGTGGAGCAGTGTGCGTAGCAACGTTATCAGCACCGTGTGGACTACCACCAGCACCTTGTGGGCTACCACCAGCAGCGTGTGGGCTACCACCAGCACAGTGTGGGATGCCACCAGCAGTGTGGGCTACCACCAGCACAGTGTGGGATGCCACCAGCAGTGTGGGCTACCGCTGGAAGACTATGACTGGTGTCAGCTGTGTTTAGGGAATTAGGAACTCACGGTGTGGCTGGTGTACGATGTTTTCTCATTAGAGTAGTCCCCGATCACAACAAAGTATAACAACAGTTACTATACCCATCATTGCCGACCGGCGCTGATACACTAAAAATATTTAACATTATTTATTAAAAAAGTACTATACGTCATCACCCAGATACTTTATAACGAGAGCACAAACATCCTTGTAAAAACGAGGTTTCTAAACCGAATTTGAATTTGTTTTTCCATACTTATTATTCATATTTCTTAGAGATATAATTATAGAGGCCATAATGTAGGTAACTATTTGAGGTGAGAAATAATTTTAGAGTACTAGCGCCTCCATTAATGACAGGGTGACATGAGACTGCGGCGACGAGGGTGGGTGGGTAGCGGCCGGGCACCCAGAGGCACGTCTGAGGTTTGGCACCGGGTAAGGTGAACTGAGGTGCCTGACCGTGCCCAACCCTCCTTCTCCCACCCCACCCCCCTACCCTCATCTGCCTCACCCTCCCTTGATGCCCGTGAGTGCAGCACCTCTTCTACCACTCTCCTGTCAAGCATGTTGCTATGCTCCACAGGGGTGGGTGGCGTGGCTGAGGGCGCCGCTATAGGTAAAGAATCCAAGTGTTTTGAAGTTCTAGTATGAAGACAAGTTGGTGGTAAGAAAAGTGTTGCTTCTGGATCCTTTTGGCATCCCATTGATGCCGCCTGACAGTCATCAGGTGTTACTGATGTAGGGAACTAGGAATTAATTGTGGAATTCGATTGTCTTGATGTGTCTGTATTTGGGGGCCTTAACTTATAATTACTGATGTAAAAGGCTTGTGTATATGAGGAGGTGGGAAGAGAACGTTCAGGCGAAAGCGCCAAGCTACTACGACTATATATAGCCCTTGAAAGGGATCGGGATAAGGATTTTAGATGGGACGGGTATACGAAGCGTGTATGAATAAGGGGTCCTTTTGTGTGGCTGTTGCGTGGTTGGGCATGTAAGGAGGTTTGTGGAATTAGCTCAAGGCCCAACTCAATGGTAATTGTCAATGCATTTGTTATACATCATTAAAAGGCCACCCGATCACTCAAATTATGTTGTTTTAAGTAAAACATCGTAAAATTTTATTGAGTAACAATGTAAACTTCATCAGGAGCTGACGCAGCAGTATTTTAGAGTGTCAACTTTCTGCTAACGTCATACACCTTGTATGCCTATTACCATGTCTCATGTTGCAGGGCTCAAAATACACCCAACAAGTCTAACTTCTCCTAGGCCTAGCTGCATAAAGAACCTAACCATATTTCACCCTTGGCAATATGAAAGTCCATTTACTTTATTGGAAGTAAATATACTAAACTTTACGTTACTCTTCCCACAAATAACACAAAGGCATTTTCCCATTATAAGAAAAATCGAAGACCTGCATATTATGGTGCACCTAAATGGGTTGGCCATTATCGTAATTTTAAGGTTATTATCGGCTCTCGCAAGGACAGGAAAGAGGAACTTAATAAACTTGCAAGGATATGCAAATGTCGCCATAAAGACCTGAAAGTCCTGTCCTCGGAATAGTACTGGGGCGTCAAAAATCATAATTAAGGTGCACACCTTCTATAGGGACCATATACAGTCAAGGACCACACTGTTCCAGCTCTGTGCACAAGCTTCTCCAGCAATGAAAACATCGTTGGAGTCTTAAAGACTGCCAAAACAGAATCCTAGACAAGAAATAAGGTTTCCTTGTTAAGTGAGTCGCAGCTGTGTCCGGGTACGTGTTGCTATGGCGGTATGTTCACTCACAGTATGAGTGACGCTGCCCAGTAACTCCTCCCTCGGTCAAATCAATGATTTTTAACAAGAAATATCATTCCGAAGAATGACAAGGGTGCCAAAGAATGGCGGGGCCCGCCAAACACACACCGAAACTACGACGTTGGTACAACGTTCGAGCAGGTTTTAACACCTCCTAACCAGTTATAACAACCAATATAGCAAGTTGTAACAACTTTCTAATACGTCATAAACACGTCAAGCCAAGATGTAACAACTTTATTACAAGTTGTAATAAGCAGAAAATAGAGACAGTTTCGGTTTGTGTTTCCAGGGGGGTGCCAAAGAATGGCGGGGGGTGCCAAAGAATGGCGGGGGGTGCCAAAGAATGGCGGGGGGTGCCAAAGAATGGCGGGGATGCCAAAGAATGGCGGGGATGCCAAAGAATGGCGGGGATGCCAAAGAATGACAAGGGTGCCAAAGAATGGCGGGATGCCAAAGAATGGCGGGGATGCCAAAGCATTGCGAGGATGCCAAAGGATGAAGAGGGTGCTAAAGAATGACAGAGGTACTAAAGAATGATAGAGGTGCCAAAGAATGGCTGGGGTGCCAAATAGCGGGGGTGCCAGGGAATAGCGCCGCGGGTGCCAAAAAATAGTGTCAGCAGGGGGCGCAACAGAGTCATAATGGGAGACGTGAGAACCTGTAATAGAGTCCCCCCCCCCACCCCCTCACACATGCTAAGAAAAGGTGGCAATGCTCCACCAACCAACCATCCCTCGCCTCCTGCAACACCTGTTACCCCTCTCCCTCTGCTGCCCTGTACCCACCCACCCCTCTCCCTTATTATTCTGTCACCCCTTCCATTTCAACCCTTCCTCAACCGCCTGCCACGCTTACTCTCCTCCCTCACGCCATTTCATCGCCTGCCAATCTGAATTATATTTAAATAGGCCACAAAAATAAATTAAAAATACCTATATCACTCATTGCTGGAGTGGAGAGAATTAAGAGCCGAGCTAAGTAGAGATCACGGTAAACTCTTCGGTATTGATATGGTAGATAAGGTCGCTGAGGTAACTCCCAAACAAGGCTTAAAATACTTCAGTGTTATCTGTTGATTACCTGTCCATTGACAGTTAAGGGTACTGAGTAAATTAAATGGGTTAGATGGGTTAGATGGAGATATTTTGTCTGTTTTAATAAACAATTCAAAGGTGGATATGGTTAGAAACAGTAATCGGGAATCACTGCATTAGATAACTGACAGTTGATAAGTCGATGCTTAGGAGCTAGCGCTGAATCCTGCAAATTCATTAAGGTGAGAACAAACACACACACACACAAGACACTCTGGCGTGTCCAGAGTGGGAGGAGGAGGACAGCCATTGTAAACAAAGCAGCCATGGTGTGTGGCTAGAGTGCACAAACTTGGGCAGCTGATACGTCACGAGGCTGTTGAGCCGACATTGACCACGTGACCACTAATTCTACCAGCAAATTCCAAAGTGCAACATGACTCATTAGTCACTAATTGTTGCAAAAACAGAAGGAAGTGTTAAGTATCCGACTAAACCTATTGTCTTGTTAGTTTTATGGCCATATGACTCTCAGATAGGTTACCTTGAGACGATTTCGGGGCTTAGCTTCCCCGCGGCCGGTCCTCGACCAGGCCTCCTTTTTTGCTACACACCCGTAGGAAGCAGCCATAAGCTGTCTAACTCCCAGGTACCTATTTACTGCTAGGTGAACAGGGCCACCAGGGTGAAAGATATTCTGCCCATTAGTTTCCGCTTCCACCGGGGATCGAACCCGGAACCTCAGACTACGAATCCGAAGCGCTATCCACTCAGCTGTCAGACCCCTAGGTTAGTTGGTTACGTACCATGACATCACCACCACAAGGGTAAGCCTCAGTGTCATAACAATTTAAGTTCATGTGTAACACCTGTACATATATGTAGTCATCACATATTACGGTGTATCGTATCCACAGGTGAATGTGACCACATGTACTTAGTTGAGCTGGACATAACAAGGACCAACAGCCGCCATTTAGTCCAGGACGGACTAAATGGACAGTGTCTGATGTTAGATGACCAGTCAACACTACAAACCAGCTGAGGCCAATATAAACGTTTTACTAACTCATTTTAGCAGTAGAACATTAACTCAGTAGTTTATTACCATTATCAATTATTTGATTAATAGGCTACGTACCTAACCCCCCCCCCCCCAAAAAAAAAAAAACTTTTGTATAGGTAAACACTTAGCAGGATAATTTCAGAACAAACAGTCCACTTTTAAATATATAGTCCATTGTTTAGTAAAAATAATAAATTAAAGTAATTTCAATAAATTAATAATTTAATATATAAATAAATAAATATGCAAATAAATTCCTGTTGGGAAAATACCCCACAACTTACATTTAAATTTATTCATAATAGATTGTATAAAGAAGCAAACATATTTTCAAAATATAATGAAAATTGGCAGATGATACTCACTGCTGACATGCACAAGGTTCTAACCCCAGGAAAGAAAATTCGACACGAGATATCAGCATACGTAAATTTAAATTCAATATACAAAACACATTAATGTTTTCACACTTCCAAATAATTAAGGAAGTCAACAGTCAAGAATATACAAAAAAAACTCTCAATTTACAATATACAACGCACCTGCGTATATATATAATTGACACCTATATTCAGGAACCCTTAACATCCACAACCAATGAACTACACACATCATTTACAGTCATATCCACAAACCCGTCACACATTAGAAAACACAAACTACACTACTTTTACAACTTTGAGACAAATTAACATAACACTTAAATTGATCATCTACACTTAGGTCCATCCCCGTCTCCAGCACTCACAACACCAACTCATAAACAAGAGCAACACACATGAAGTTACAACAACACTCACCCACTTCCACCGAACGGGTCGCTGGTCATAAATCTCCAAATAATGATCTTTTATTACATGTTAAACTTGAGGCCCAGTAAACCCTTGGCACAGCTTCTCGGGCGGCTTGGGTGATGGCACAAGACGGATGATAAGACAAGGGGATTGAAAGAGGGAGAAGGAGATAGGAGGAGGGAGAGAGATAGGAGGAGGAGGGAGAGAGATAGGAGGAGGAGGGAGAGAGATAGAAGGAGGGAGAGATAGGAGGAGGAGGAGGGAGAGAGATAGGAGGGAGTATACTAATGGTAATACTGATCGTAGTAGTGGAAAGCAGCACACACATATATATATATATATATATATATATATATATATATATATATATATATATATATATATATATATGAATGACTCCATGTGTCTAATTATGACTTCCGCGCATAATTAATTTTGGTCTTAACTATCATCAGATATAGGCACTCCCTCCCATTTTCCTTCTAATTGCTAGATAATATTACACTTCAACTCTCTCCCTCTAATGTAGGTGGCAGAGGGTGTGGCAGTAACCCTGAGACACGCCAGGCAGGTGTACACACACCTGTCATTTAACCCGAGAATGTCGGCTTAAGGTTCACGCTCATCCCTTGATGTACGTAAAAAACACGCCCCTTCCTACTTTTAGTAAACAACTCGTCCCTTACTTAATGCAAACATTTCAGAACCTGTCATCTTGAACTGAGGGAACCAATACCCATCTCTCACTCCAGTTGATTGACAGTTGAGAGGCGGCACCAAAGAGCCAGAGCTCAACCCCCGCAAGCACAACTAGGTGAGTACATGTAAATGTGTCCCACACGCAGGAGCCCGCGTGGTCACCTACCACAAGGTGCAGGGCCTGACAGCTGAGTGGACAGCGGTCGGGATTCGTAGTCCGGAGGTTCCGGGTTCGATCCCCGGTGGAGGCGGAAACAAATGGGCAGAGTTTCTTTCACCCTGATGCTCCTGTTCTTCTAGCAGTAAATAGGTACTTGGGAGTTAGACAGCTGCTACGGGCTGTTTCCTGGAAGTGTGTAACAAAATGGAGGCCTGGTCGAGGACCGGGCCGCGCGAACGTTAAACCCCGAAATTATCTCAAGATAAGATGGCGCGGACAGCAAGCGCCATTGTAAAGGAAGCAAAATTTCCCATTTTCCCACTGAAAATAGGTAGATATCAATATGACTGCCCTGGTACACCAATTAGAAAACTATTACTACCCAGGAACAAAAATCACGTTACATTGTGAGTGAGACATTTATTAACATCTTTATTGACAAAATTAATTACAATTTTGCCTAATCTGAGGATTTCAATGTGAGCGAGACAACCAGTTGGAGTTCGTAAACACTAATGATTCCCGAAAGTTCGCGCCACTGACGTATTGAGTTTGGTCAAACAGTAACAACACAAGCTACTCCGCTCCACACAATCCATAATTAAAGTGGCTTAGCCATTCGTCGGGTCACTGGAACAGAAAAACAGAAGTTGATCGTAGAGGCTAGCGATAGCACAAGATCGTAGAGGCTAGCGATAGCACAAGATCGTAGAGGCTAGCGATAGCACAAGATCGTAGAGGCTAGCGATAGAACAAGATCGTAGAGGCTAGCGATAGCACAAGATCGTAGAGGCTTGCGATAGCACAAGATCGTAGAGGCTAGCGATAGCACAAGATCGTAGAGGCTAGCGATAGCACAAGATCGTAGAGGCTAGCGATAGAACAAGATCGTAGAGGCTTGCGATAGCACAAGATCGTAGAGGCTAGCGATAGCACAAGATCGTAGAGGCTTGCGATAGCACAAGATCGTAGAGGCTAGCGATAGCACAAGATCGTAGAGGCTAGCGATAGCACAAGATCGTAGAGGCTAGCGATAGCATAAGCTGGAAGCCCAAGTTGCTTTCTCTCTTGCCATGATAGTTCACCACAAAAACCAGCTCCTTGCCTTCGGGCACATTGTATGAGAAAGTTTATGGCTTTACTGCTACAGTAATATAATGTATTATTCACTTCGCACTATATCCTAATAGTTATCTTACCTTGCCGCTGGTGGTGAATCAAGTTAGTTTATTATGTGTCAATATGTTTGTTTAGCCTTGTATTTTTTTTATTATTATTTTCTACCACAGACGTGGCCACACGTTTACAATGCTAACCCACATATATACATTTTCTTGTCCTCCATGGACAGGGTTAGAGCCCTTGTAGTGGTAGGAGCGTTTTAACATTTGTATTGCTAATCTTACCCAATACTTTTGTTTACTCCACCTTAAAACTCCATAAGCTTAAAAACCAGTTTAAATTTAGATTGCTTAAGTTAATGATTACATTATTAAATAACACAAATATGGCTATGGCATACAGATCAATGCCACACAGGGAGGACAAGTACTGAAGGCCATTATCAGTATGTAAAGCAAGCACTTACCAGCCATCTGGAGATCAGCAGGAGCCAAGGATAACCTTACCTTCTCTCCCTCTCTGCTCGCACGTAAACCTCTCAGGCACCAAGGTTACTCACCTGTCAGGGGGCACAAGGTAATTAATATCTGATCATGAAAAAAATTAGTATTTGAAAATGACGAAAAAAATTGTTTTGCTAGTAAAATTTAATGAACTAGATGTGAATTTGAGGCATTGTTTGAACTGGTCGGAGAATGAAAATTGCAATAGTCAAAAGTACAAAATGTACTGTATATAAATGAGGTAAGTGTGTGTGCATTATCACAATGTAACAAAACTGGGAAAGTCAAGCGAGAGCAGTGAGAAAGTAGTGTGTATTTATTTATTGGAAGGTGAATAGAGCCGTAACAAGACAAGACAAATGGTAGGAACAGGGGGGGGGGGTGAGAATAGCGCGAGCTGCTTCATCCCTTTGTATTTATAAACCTATTTCAATTTCAAAACATATGGCGGTAGTGACTGAAGTTGTGGGAAGGTTGTAGCAAAGTGAAGCAACAATTAAAATTGTACATGCGGGCTTCTGAATGACTGCACAGAGGCTGATAAGTATCAGAATCACCATAAGAAGCCTACGAGAAGTAGTCCATTGTTGACAAGTATAGTAGAGCAAGTGTTCGCCGCGTTGGACCGAGTGATCACAAGTCAAGCCTGGCACCAGCCCGGGTCTGGGGAGTAGAATAGCTCCCAGCGCCGCCTCCAGGTGATGAGGGGCATAAATGAATACCCTTGTGCGGAAAATACTATTATTTCTTCAGGCCTATATTGGGACCACGGTAAAATGTGGAGGAGCTGGGGTGGTGTGGGAGGAATAGGGG
>WNGS01163731.1:10742128-10759628 GCA_020271785.1 Procambarus virginalis | reverse complement strand
TCCCTACGTCATAATGACTGGCTGTCTGAATCATATTATATGAGGATGAAAACTATAATGCAAATATATTAATATCAAACACTTAAATTAAATCATTATCAGAATATTTTCAGTTGATATTTAAAGATTAACACGACTCCAGAAGTCTCAAGTAATTTCAATCTTTGCTTACTTTATTCATGTTACTTGTAAATAACAAATGAAGAGATTAACAATGTGAATCTTCGCCTGAACAAGACAGTAAACATTTACGTGGTCAGCTTATAGGAGCTCTTAATTAATATTTCAATGCATTACATTTGTTATATATTATTCTTTATTTATTATTGGTAATAGTAGTATTGTCGTTAGTTATAATCAGTAACAAATCACTATTTACTAGCTTAGCGCTTTCTCCTTATAATCAGCAATTACTAATTACATAATTATTTGCATAAACAATCTCTATAATCCGCATAGTTAAACAAGGCCATTGGCCTAAACTAAATGTCTTCCATGTTGTTATTCTGTATGCCAAAAATTAAATTGATTATTTAAGTAAATGACATTCTATAATTTTCAAATACTCTCACATTCATCGATGTTTTCCAGTGCCCGTGTAACTAATATGTATATTTCAACATGTATACAATCTTCAAGTGCATACGTTTAAAGCCTCCATCAAGTACTTATTGATTTCTGGGATGACTACAAAGAAATTCAAGAAACACAAAAAAAACAGAGCAACAGTATAGCAATGGATTCAATTCAAATTGCAATGTTTGAAACAAACTAAAAAGTATCAGCAATTATAGCCTTACAATATTCAACAGCTGCAAATAATGAATCCAACAACTGCAAATCAAGAAAAAGAAGAGCAAACTAAATAATTCTGTCACCCAGAAATAAATTGACAGACGAAAGAGTAATCTAAATGTTCCCTCCTTTTTTTAAACTCCTATAATTTCCTAGTCGAAATCGTCCTCAGCCTACAAGAGCTGGTGAGGACCCTCACCCGACAAGGTGCAGGTTGTGGACCAGCCTGGACACAGCAAATGTTTATATAGGAGCTGAATTACATAACGATCTCCCTCCTCGATAGGCCAGGAGCGGTGCCTCACTATTCACAGTTATATATACGCACCGCCATTCCTTACTTGATACGGGCTATTCATGCCCGTGCCACCTCTTGGGTGGCTTAATCTTTATCAATCATCAATCCTTACTTGAAACTTACGGGCTCACCATAGCCCGTGCTACATGGACACTTCGTCCTGAGTAGCTAAATCTTTAACAACAACAACCTTACTTGGGTTACGGGCTCACCATAGCCCGTACTACATGGACACTTCGTCCTGAGTAGCTAAATCTGAAACAAAACCACCTTACTTGAAAGGCAGTTACAGCCACGCTCCTGTGCCAGGTAAGTCCACTACGGGCTCACCATAGCCCGTGCTACTTGGAACTTGCTGTTCCCAGTAGCTGAATCTTAAACAGCAACAATCCTTACTTGAATGTTCACTCCTCTTCTTGCCTTAGAATATTTGTTCCATTCTATGTAACTTTCACTGCGTTCTAATCAACAATCAATACTTCTCCACTTCCCCCTGTGTTATTGACTGTAATCTTGCCGGTCTCTGATACTTCAAACTATTCTACTGATCCAGCTTGACAAGCTTTGTCCATCTGTACATCTCTGTACAGCTCCTACAGCACGGAGCAGTTGTTACCGATAATAACTTTATACATGATAGCACTCCCACTAATAACACGGCCATCACCACAGCTACAAAAACAACATCTACATACAACTTACAAACTCCGCCACAACAAAGCACTAGCACAGCGCTGGTTATGATCTATGCGTAACAAAATTGCTACTACCACCACAACTCTTCCTCCAGTAGAGAACTTTTACCTTGCTCTTGTAGAGACGTTGCTACGTAGACACAACCACTATCACCACAACCACCATGATCACAACCACCACCACCACAACAACCATCACCACAACCACCACCACCACAACCACCACCACCACAACCATCACCACAACCACCATCACACCACACCATCACCACAACCACCATCACCACAACCACCATCACCACAAACCACCATCACCACAACCACCATCACACAACCACCACAACCCCCATCACCACAACCACCACCACCACAACCCCCCCATCACCACAACCCACATCACACCACCCACCATCACCACAACCACCACCACCACAAACCACCACCACCACCATCACCACAACCACCATCACCACAACCACCACCACCACAACCACCACCACCACAACCACCATCACCACAACCACCATCACCACAACCACCACCACCACAACCCCCATCACCACAACCACCATCACCACAACCACCACCACCACCACCACACCACAACCCCCATCACCACAACCACCATCACCACAACCACCATCACCACAACCACACAAACCACAACCACCACAACCACCATCACCACAACCACCATCACCACAACCACCATCACCACAACCACCATCACCACAACCCCCATCACCACAACCACCATCACCACAACCACCATCACCACAACCACCACCACCACAACCCCATCACCACAACCACCATCACCACCACACAACCACCCACCAGCAACTAAGCACTTACCAACCTCCTGTAATGTATAGCAGCAACAGCCCACAACCACCACCACCACCACCACCACCACAACCCCCATCACCACAACCACCACCACCTTCCCCTTCAACACTGGATTACTTACCCCTCGGAAGCGATGGAGGAGTTCCGGGACATGCTCTTGGGAGACATCTCAAAGTCGGAGTCGCTCCTGTAGAGGAAGCTCTCCCGTCGCTGTGGGAAGTTCTGGAGCACCAGGCCCGCCGAGGGCGAGGTGCCGTCCAGTGGGCTTCGGCCTGGAGAAGTGCCATTTTCAACGTCGAAGCTGTGTGGGAGAGAGAGAGACAGAACGTGAGACTGATGGATACATGGCATCGGAATAAAGCTTTTGCTAACATCAGCCAAGAGGTTGAAATCTCCTCTGTGACTCAAACCTAATTTTTTTTCCTGCCCAAATACCCTGTATAAAAATAATATATTTTATTCATTTATTTATATATATACAAGAAGGTACATTGGGTTTGTGAGAATAAATAGCATGGTAATTTACAATCTTGTAAAGCCACTAGTACGCGCAGCGTTTCGGGCAGTATTAAAATAATAATAATAATAATAATAATAATAATAATAATAATAATAATAATAATAAACAATAACGGACTACAACACTGTCGTACTGCTTAAATAAATTAGGTGAAGGAAAGACCCAACTTATGAGTATTAAAACCCAAATTTTCGGATGTAGGTTATCCGAAAATTAGGTTTGTAATACACTGAAAACATATATTGGGACTTTCCTTCACCTTCAACAATAATACTACTATATAATAATGATATATAAGCCTTAACTGTAGCCTCTGTGTACCCAACAGTCAAATGAGTATCTGGTCATTAAACGATCTGGCGGAGTCATATTCCCAGGCAAAATAGGATTAAGGACTTACCCGAAACGCTGTGTGTGCTAGTGGCTGTACAAGAATATATATATATATATATATATATATATATATATATATATATATATATATATATATATATATATATATATATACATATATACATATATATATATATATATATATATATATATATGTCGTACCTAGTAGCCAGAACGCACTTCTCAGTCTACTATGCAAGGCCAAATTTGCCTAATAAGCCAAGTTTTCATGAATCAATATATTTTCTCTAATTTTTTTCTTATGAAATGATAAAGCTACCCATTTCATTATATATGAGGTCAATTTTCTTTTATTGGAGTTAAAATTAACGTACTTATATGACCGAACCTAACCAACCCTACCTAACCTAACCTAACCTATCTTTATAGGTTAGGTTAGGTTAGGTAGCCGAAAAAGTTAGGTTAGGTTAGGTAGGTTAGGTAGTCGAAAAACAATTAATTCACGAAAACTTGGCTTATTAGGCAAATCGGGCCTTGCATAGTAGGCTCAGAAGTGCGTTCTGGCTACTAGGTACGACATATATATACATATACATATATATATATATATACATATATATACATATATACATATATATATACATATATACATATACATATATACATATATATATATATACATATATACATATACACATTATATATATATATATATATATATATATATATATATATATATATATACACACACAAGAGTTCTTACAAATAAAAAAATAAATAAAAACAAAATATAGTAAAAATAATTCTAATAATAATAAAGAATAAATAATATTTAAAATAAAGCCTATATACATGGTTAATGAGAATTGCATCGTTGTCTTTACTAAGAAGCCATTTGAACTAAAAGATTTACTGCTAGGTGAACAGAGGCATTAGGTGAATGGAAATGTGCCCAACCATTTCTGTCCCGTCCAGGATTCGAACCCGGAATTCTCGATTGTGCGTCGAGAACGAACCCGACTGTGCTACCGAGACCCTTCCAAGATTCCAAGACCCTTCAAGAAGAGTGTGTAAGCACGGGTCAAGCACCTTGGTGCTGGTCTCTGATATAATGAGTCAAGCACCGTGGTGCTGGTCTCTGATATAATGAGTCAAGCACCGTGGTGCTGGTCTCTGATATAATGAGTCAAGCACCGTGGTGCTGGTCTCTGATATAATGAGTCAAGCACCGTGGTGCTGGTCTCTGATATAATGAGTCCACACACACTACTGTCTTACTAGCAGAGGTACTTTTTAACTCTTATAAACTAAAAAGTCATTCACACCCCCACGTGGTATAAATATTAAAAGTAAACTTTTCTTATGTTAGGTTTGGATAGGTCAGGATAGGTTAGGTTTGTTTAAAGAGTAGAATTGACGTAGCACGATTACTTTTATACAATAAGAAAACTGCGTTCACTTTCTACAAGTTCACTACTACAATGAATGGCTCCGTTTTTGTATACGTGAATGACATTGCACAGAAAATATGGTTAAGTTACAGATGAGAGCTGGTCCGTTTTCTATCTTTCTCTTCGTCAGAGAGAACGTGACTATACGATGCAATATCAATATTTTTGGTGTATACTTAAGTATACAGGTTACTTTGAAAATTAACTATCTTAAAACTACCCAGTTTAACTGTTTAGCTCAATCCACCCTAATCATGACACACTCATCTTAAACGATATAACCAAGCTAACCTACTTAGTTTAACTCAAATTAACCCTACAGAACTAATAAAATATATCGGAGGGACCTTCTACAAGCCGCCGGCTTCCTGTCCTAGTTGTGGCTACTACCCTCAGGTTAGTGGCCGTCAGACGTGAATACGCTAAACTTCTATTTAACCAAAAAACCTAGGATAGGTTTTTTAGGTTAAACTTTAGTACGACAGTTTCTTGACGTTGGGAACGCTGGCGAGCACAGGCTGCTGGGAGGGCCAGTGAGCAGGCCAGGCAGGATACATAACAAGCACAACAAGAATATGCAGTATCATTCAGCTAAGTGAACCAGTATATCGTATTTTAAATGCGAATTTTATAATGTTAGTATAAACATATTATTAATGCATCAAACAACATAAAATAAAACTAAGCAACTTTGTCAAGTTGCACAAGTGGGAGCAGCAGTGAAAAAAGGTAATCAAACGCAAGGAATAATGAAGGGCACCTTTGACAATAAGGGCAAGAACGTAGTTTTTCAATTGTATAAATTTCTGGTACGCCCCAACCTGGATTACTGTATCCAAGCTTGTGCAACACCGGGCCACAACAATAATTACAGAACTAACACCCAGACATGGTGAGGGTCACAGGGCTACCAACACTCGTCGGGAGCCGGTCGGCCGAGCGGACAGCACGCTGGATTTGTGATCCTGTGGTCCTCGGTTCGATCCCAGGTGCCGGCGAGAAACAATGGGCAGAGTTTCTTTCACCCTATGCGCCTGTTACCTAGCAGTAAAATAGGTACCTGGGTGTTAGTCAGCTGTCACGGGCTGCTTCCTGGGGGTGGACGCCTGGTCGAGGACCGGGCCGCGGGGACACTAAAAAGCCCCGAAATCATCTCAAGATAACTACAGACCAAGCAGATCTCATCGACAATTAAAATACCGGACAAATTGGGAGATGTTGAGCAGGACAACTTCCAAAAGTCAGATGTAACACAAACAAGGAGCAACAGCTTCAAGCTCACCAAGCCACAATGTGGGAGAGAAAACCGGAGTGCTTTGCCACCCGCATGATAATGCACCCATCAAACCGCTTACCCGCCGAAGCCGTAAATGGCAAAATTCTGCTGAAATTCTGCTGAATCCAGCTAGAAAAAATCATCAGAACAAATTGTAGGCCCTTTGAGAAGCCGCTGGCTCCCTGTTCTCGTCGAGGCCACTAGTGTGTTAGTGGTCCTCAGGTAAATTCAGGTATACCACCACGAGTGCTTGTCACACAAACTGGAAGATATAGCTGTTAGAAACACCACTGGAAGAGCTATCAGAGTAAGGAACTGGTCACAGGATGACACATATCCTCCACACCGATAACTCCTACGTATTTATTTTCACCTAAAGGTGAAGAAACGCATCGAGTTTGAAGAAAGGTGCCCAAACGTCTCGGTGCCCAGGCCACGGTGACCCCAAGACAGCCACACTAAGGCAGGACACACAGGTGTGGCCCAGGGTGTGTAGTGGCGCCCGGGTGTGGTACACGGTGTATAGTGAGGCCCGGGTGTGGCTCAGGGTGTGTAGTGACACACGGGTGTGGCCCAGGGTGTGTAGTGACGCACGGGTGTGGCCCAGGGTGTGTAGTGACACACGGGTGTGGCCCAGGGTGTGTAGTGACACACGGGTGTGGCCCAGGGTGTGTAGTGACACACGGGTGTGGCCCAGGGTGTGTAGTGACACACGGGTGTGGCCCAGGGTGTGTAGTGACACCCGGGTGTGGCCCAGGGTGTGTAGTGACACCCGGGTGTGGCCCAGGGTGTGTAGTGACACCCGGGTGTGGCCCAGGGTGTGTAGTGACACCCGGGTGTGGCCCAGGGTGTGTAGTGACACCCGGGTGTGGCCCAGGGTGTGTAGTGACACACGGGTGTGGATGCAACACACGTCTTTAACACTAACTATTGAATTTCAATTACCAACTCCACCCCATGCCCCCCTCCCTCCCCCCCCCCCCACCAAGTAAATCACACACACACACACACACACACACACACACACACACACACACACACACACACACACACACACACACACACACACACACACACACACACACCAGTATATACCGTCATATGTAACTCTAATTCTAGTTTTCTTTGTTAAATATGCTTATTTCCGTGACTCTAACGGGCTAAAATATACGTTCCTCGCTACACCACTGTTATTATTCCTCAAGCCGGTACCAGAGATTCATTCCCTCGTTAACAACCAATCATACACACTGAGGAAGGCCCCAACTCCTGGAATTCCATATCTTGAGGTTATCTTGAGATGATTTCGGGGCTTTAGTGTCCCCGCGGCCCGGTCTTCGACCAGGCCTCCACCCCCAGGAAGCAGCCCGTGACAGCTGACTT
Organism: Procambarus virginalis; assembly: GCA_020271785.1. Classification (NCBI taxonomy): domain Eukaryota; kingdom Metazoa; phylum Arthropoda; class Malacostraca; order Decapoda; family Cambaridae; genus Procambarus; species Procambarus virginalis. The sequence continues at coordinate 10,752,007 of WNGS01163731.1, read as the reverse complement.
ACACCCAGGTACCTATTTTACTGCTAGGTAACAGGGGCATAGGGTGAAAGAAACTCTGCCCATTGTTTCTCTCCGGCGCCTGGGATCGAACCCAGGATCACAAGCCCAGTGTGCTGTCCGCTCGGCCGACCAGGTCCCCATATGTATGTATATATATAATGAAAGGCAAAGTATACATAATACGTGCTCAGTATGGAGTATGGAGGAGAATCCTAGACAATGGAAAGATGAATGAACTATACAACCCAGTTCAAGGTGGATTTAGAACGGGATGATCCTCCTGCCTTCCCTAATTACTCAACCACTGTAAGACAACCACAGAAGACAAAAATGCTGATGTTATGTAAGTGGACTTGGCAAATGGGTTTGATAACTGTGACCACAGAGTGATAGCCCATAAAATGAGAGGCCAGGATTCATTAAGGATTTAATACAACCCCTTACGAAGCCTGTACATCTTCCGTCAATAATGGCGGCGTTGTTTACATTCCTTAAACAATTTACGAGCTCCGAAGCACTACGAGGATTCGAAAATGCTTGCGTGAATGATTGATGAATCCTGGCCCGTGTGAATACCGGGTAAAATTGGGTGATGGGTATGCAATTTCCGGTCAAACACAGTGCTAACAGTGACAACCAATCAAACAAATTTAAGTGCAAGTACAGTGAAAAGCTCTGTACCCTCTGGGCACAGTCCTTGCACCACTGCCAGTTCTCAGTCTCACTGGACATAGACAAAAATGCAAGTCAAAACTTCGTGTCATCCTTTGCAGACGACATAAAAATCAGCTTGAAAACTACTGCTGTAGAAGACATTGACAAATTACAAGCCGATATCAATATAGAGTCTTCGATTGGAGAAAATATAACCTGATGTTTAACAACGTTGACTTTTTAGTTTAGTTCATTCATTATGCACCCTATACCCATCTTGTGGGCGGTAGTGGAAAGGGTTACACAGGCACATAATGGGCTCAGGGACTGAACTCCATAATTCATTTAGCTAAGCAAGTTACAATCTTGATGAGCTAGTTACAAAATTCAGTATAAGTCGTCACATCAACAATGGGTTCGAGATCGACCACAAGTACAGGTTCTAAATTAAGCAACTGACATATGTGAAATTCATAACAACATTTTCTCACTGCTGCAATCGGGTTAACGTGATTTCTCTGTGCAGTGATGAATTTCCTTATACTAAGGTATTGTAAAAATAAAGAATGAAAACAAAATACAGATACAAGACAAAAATTCTTAATGTTAGAATTAGAAACACAAACAAATGTTAATGTTAGCTATACCAAAGGCACAGCTTACGTATACAATATATGCACTGCATATGTACACATTGTAAATACACAGCATATATATACAGCTTAAGTACACAACATGCATACATAGCATGCGTACACAGGATACATTCACAGGATATATACACATGTACTGTATACAGGCATATACAGTACATATGCACATACGTATGCAGTATATATACACAACATATGTATTCAGTATATATATATATATATACACAGCATACATACACACATAGCATACGTACACACTACACATACAGCATGCATACAACTTCATTACTTCATATAGTCTAGGGTAGCTGCACTAATGCAGATGTACCTAATGAATTAATAAAAAAAAAATGCATACAACACTACACATACAGCATGCATACACATACACAGCTTACGTGCACAGTTCACACACACACCATACCCCATAACTTGCAGAATACGGAATATACCAATGATTTCTTCAGTTATATAGACACCGAAAATCTCCTGGACACTGAGCAAACACGTGGCACCGCTCCAACACCCAATTACTACCAGAGTAATGCCCCAGCTTAACACAGATTGCAAGGCCCACCTTGACGCACAAATGTCCTCACATGCAGCTCTATGTTAATGGAAATTATTCAAAAGGGAAAACCCAATTTGTTGCTATCCTTACTGATTAATAATACTTATATTTAACACTGCCACCACTTCCCCCTTGTCTGTTAACGGCCTGTCTGAAATTATTAACCTCCCATGGAACACAGAATTCATTAATAACTACTCAATGACGTAGGAAAACTTTGGATATTAATACTTGGAATAATTTAAAACTCTTAATTGGAGGACTGGAGGAATGGAGTGGAGTTCCCTTAATGGAATGGAGGACACAGGGACACTTCCAATACAGCATGTAATGAAAACTTTAATGACTTGAAAATTAGAGGGAAAAAATAGCTAAGCACAAAAATAATCAAAAATGAATTTTATTTTAAATAATGACATGTAAATACATCCTAGGCAATATATATATCCTATAACGAGGCAATAGTGTAATACCCTGAGAGAACACAAACTGAAGGAGCACATTACCTTTCCTGCAATACCAGCCAAAGGTGTTAGGCGGCCTTCACCAGGTCTTTGTGACTTCCCCAAGTGGACCCCAGTACACACCAGGTCTTTGTGACTTCCCCAAGTGGACCCCCAGTACACACCAGGTCTTTGTGACTTCCCCAAGTGGACCCCCAGTACACACCAGGTCCTTGTGACCTCCCCAAGTGGACCCCAGTACACACCAGGTCCTTGTGACCTCTCCAAGTGGACCCCCAGTACACACCAGGTCCTTGTGACCTCCCCAAGTGGACCCCAGTACACACCAGGTCCTTGTGACCTCCCCAAGTGGACCCCAGTACACACCAGGTCCTTGTGACCTCCCCAAGTGGACCCCCAGTACACACCAGGTCCTTGTGACTTCCCCAAGTGGACCCCAGTACACACTAACTCATTTTTAGTTCGACAACCTACAAGTGAAAAAGGCTCCACCCACAATCTATCCTAGTCCCGCCTATCCAGGTTTTAAAGCCAATCATTTTAAAGCCTGGCTCTAGGCCTGAGTCCAGCAAACCAATGTCAGACACTGCACTTAGGGGACTCCGCCCATAGGCCTCCTCTGGCTTACCCTCACGTCGACCAATGACCACCGCCCTGTCTTGGACTTGCCAGGGATGGCAGATTTTACTTCCGTAGCTTTGTGCAAAACATCTATTCAATCTTGTGTTGATGATATCCTCAAAATGTTTCTGGAGTCTGCCAGTGCAGACTGCCTATTACATGCCTCTGTGTGACTAACCATCCTGTGTGATGGGGATTTTATAGCATCACCAAGTTAGCTTTCCGACACACTGTACTCCACTTCATATAATCTAAGGTAGCTGCACTAATGCAGATGTACCTAATGTATTAATAAAAAAAAAAAGCTTCCCTCCTTACCAGGACATCTATAGGACAGTTCCTGTAGTTCAGCAAGACTAATCCCAGAATGGGTAATGTTTTATGGCACCGGCTGAGTTATTGCCCTACACTTGACATGTCTATAGCAGGAGACGGTGAGGAAGGCAATGTCGGAGAGGGGTCGGGGAGAGAGGGTGTGAGAGGGCTGGAAATGAGAGGGGAGTGGAGGACGCTAGAGGAAGTCCTAGAAGGTCTCACAACCTAAGGTCACTTGACTCCAAGGGGGTTTATGGCCGGAGGGGGAGGAGAGGGGAAGGGGGATGAAACAAGGGAAAGGGACCGGGGAAATGGGAAGGGGAGAGTGGTCGAGTCCAGTGACCGTTACATCGCCCAGGTTAAAGAGGAAGCTCACTTTGGTAACTATATCCTACTTTCATTTTTAGGCTAATGTGAAAAGTAATTCATTAACCTGTGGGAATATTTAGACAATTGGAAAAACCTGTTCTGAAATGTGCCGCCCATTACTGTGGTGTTACACACTGCAATTTTAACGAGAACTTTATTTTCACGACCATACGTACAAATTATATTTAAAAAAACAAATCAAAAGTGGCTTGACTGAGTTATCTTACCTTCAATCTGCTATTTAATTTTGAATAAAAGTAGGTTGAAGTAGCCTTTTCGATAGTCAATAATCCTGTTTGTGACATTCCTATGCCATTGAAGCTCATTTAATTAAGGCCCCGACAGACCACTGGAACATTATCTAACACAACGCACTGTTACAAACCCAATAAGATTTCAACTAAGATTCAACACAGCAGAGGTTGTTAAACACATTGGGCATAATCTTGCTAAAGGGAACATATGGGTCATAAATACTCATACTCCGCCTAAGTAAAAAAAACAAACAAGTATCACATACTGGGCCAGCCAGAGGTTTTGGACCGCGCAGCAATATCCATGAGAGAGAGAAAAAAAAGAAGTTGAGGAGGTACAATACTAATAATTCTCTTTTCTGAAACGTACTCAAGTAAACGCTTTCTAATGGGTTATCGCCCGAGATGAGAAATATCGGAACTGACACAGTGAAAGCATGAAAAGCCGACGTTCATAATTGATGTTCATAATTGCAAATCAGACTACAACGGATTTTTTTTATTTTAACAATCTATACATTCGTCAACCTGAGGTACGCGCGCGCAAGCATGCGACCCAGGAAATGTGTGTATGTATTCACCTCGTTGTATTCACCTAGCTGTGCTTGTTGGGGGTTGAACTCTGCTCTTTCGGCCCGCCTCTCAACTGTCAATGTACTGTTACTACTAACTAATGTCCCCCCCCCTTCCAAACACACACAGGAAGCAGCCCGTAACAATTGCCCAACTCCCAGGTACTTATTTACTGCTAGGTGAACAGGGGCTCCAGGGTGAAAGAGAGACTGATTATTGTTTCTCGCCGGCGCCAGGAATCGAACCCTGGACCACAGGATTACGTGTGAAGCGCGCTGTCCACTCAGCCACCGGCGCTCTGTAATGTATATGTGTGTGTGTGTGTGTGTGTGTGTGTGTGTGTGTGTGTGTGTGTGTGTGTGTGTGTGTGTGTGTGTGTGTGTGTGTGTGTGTGTGTGTTTGTTTTTGTGTGCACGCGTGTGCGTGTGAATAAAGCCAGCAAATCTGTGCCTCATATCTTTATGCAACAGCAGTTTTAGATAAATAAATATTCCAGCTTCCACAGCATTAATCCCCATTAAACGTGGCCACGCTCATTAAATATGAGAGCCAAATCCCTAATTACCAATCAGGCCGTTTCCATCGGCACACACACACACACCCAGGGAAGCAGTAAAATAGGTACCTGGGTGTTAGCCAGCTGTCACGGGCTGTTTCCTGGGGGTGGAGGCCTGGTCGAGGACCGGGCCGCGGGGACACACACAAAAAAAAGCCCCGAAATCATCTCAAGATAACCTCAAGATATAGCCCATAACACCATCTATTTACACACACACGAGCCCCATGCGTGCCGACGTCCAAATGAGCCCGGGACGAATTTCTGAGCACAAACTCTCCCACGACATACAACACTGGAGCAGCATACACACACCCACAATATACACACATACACATTTTGTGGTTGGACGGATAAATACACTTCGACTTTAACTGGAATCGTTATCAAATTGCGTTTGAACTAAGGGAAAGATGGCATGATACAGGAATTTATTCTTCAGTGATCGCAAAGGCACGAGAGGAAAGGGGGATTTGGGAAAGGGACTTTAAGAGGATAGACGAGAGGGTTAGTGTGGATAGAGGGGAAAGGTTTGCTGGATAAAGGAAAAAAAGAGTAGAGGAGACGATGGGACAGGAAGAAGAGAGGAGATGGGCAGCTATCAGAATGATAGAACTTTGGCTGAAAGGCCAAGAGATGAAAGAAGAAAGGAAGGATAGAGAAGGCAAGGCGGAGAAGGAAGGGAAGAAGACACAATTAGCCAGAGGAGGACAATAGGGCTTACAGTCACCTGCTGAAAGGAAGATGATTGAAAGATAAGAAATCTGAAGGAAAATCCCCAAGACATTGTTAGAGCCGACGGTGAGAGATATAAAACATGAAAGCGATAAGACAAGGTCACACCCCCAGCATGGGGGCGACAGGTCGTTAGAGCCTTGGTTAGAGCCTTGGTTAGAGCCTTGGTTAGAGCCTTGGTTAGAGCCTTGGTTAGGGCCATGGTTACATTATCCCAGCGGGACCCCGGGGTCGAGGACTCGTTTGAGACACCTCGAGTAGGGTCTATCACCTGAGAAAAGTATGAACTACGTCATCGCTACTCTATACAGCAGCCCAACCAAACGAACCCTGACCTAACGAGAATATAATTTGGTTTTACGACTACAGGATGCACGAGGTGTGTGGCGTCACTGACAACGTTCATAGTTGGCGCTTCGAGCACTGGATGGGTGAGGAGAGTAGGGTGACCTAGCTCCTGCTTAAGGTCGCTCAATGCTTCCTCTGCCTCTGGTGATCAGTGAGTAATTATCAAAAGAAGGCACCAAGCCGGGAAGGCTATGTAGCACCATCAAATGTGCAGGATATTCTTAGGGCGCTAAATATCACTAAGGATGCCAGTACGATAACAAACGCGCATGTATAAGGCGAACGATATCAAAAGTATCTGATTCACCCAGGATGTTATCGAGGAACAAGTGACCGTGAGCGGCGGTCAAGAAGCAAGAGACACGCACGTCCTGGAGGTCCGGACATTCACCAAGGATATTCATGACCGTAAGAGGGACAATACAGTTCGGGCAATAAGGAGCAGGGCGGCGCTCATGAAGTGCCCGTGAGTTGAGCGTGCATGGCCAAGACGCAACCTCGCCACAGCCGTTTCCCACCGCCGGTTACGGTGGTAGGTGGAAAGACACGAGAACACACTACTCTTAAGAGCACGCAGTTTGTTACCAGTAGCACAAGACCATATCCATGCAACGACCTTGCCAACGGGCAAGGATTGAGTAATGCATAACTGGGTAGAAGTCGGACTAAACCTTTGCAGGAGATGGAACAAGTGCGGATAGCTACCTTGGCGGCAGTCTCCGCATGCTCATTTAAGGACACACAACACACTTGTTTTACCTCCTCACCTTTGCTCACCCCCTCCCCCCCTCAGTGACTACCCCCCCCCCCTCTCTCCCCCTCCCCCCCCCTCAGTGACTACCCCCTCTCCCTCCCTCCCCCCATACCTCCCCCACTATCCATCTCTCTTCCTCAGCCCAACACAACCCCCCAAGCATCTCCTGGCTACATGAACGTATAGGTACAAATGAAGCACATCGTGTATGAACCAAACAAGCAAGCGTCTTGAACTCATTAAGACACCATTCACCAGAGAGCTTTCATGAAGACTAACAGCTATGAAAATGGATCTATTGACCACAGACCTTTATTACTAAAATGGTGCCGTAATGTGTTGTTGGTAGAGTCATTTAATGATTACATGTATAGAGTAAAGAATCGAAGTTGTGGTCGTTAATGAACAGCCATTTTCTTAAGAAAAACACAAAGAAAAAAAAGGGGAGAACAGAGTTTGTGAGGAAAAGCTATTAGACATTACAGCCCAGCCTCCTGTTTAGAGGTACTTTTTGTAAGTATGTGCACCATAGTACAAAATATTGACATTTTAAGCAGTTAGATAGTAGACATTTGTACTATAACTTTATAATCTGAAAAAGAAAGCTAAAAAAACAAACTTAAATATTCCTTGGTCTAGTACAACACACACATGTACTATATTATGTCTCGGATATCATGTATTAGGCCTAGGAAACTTAAGTCAGGTTAGTTTGTCTTTGCAACGTAATTAGAAAACAGTTTTTCAGGTTGTCCAACTCAATAGTGCCGATTTCTACCTTCTAATTTCGTTGTACGTCGGTATATATATACTATGGTCCTCATCGTTACTATAAGTACTACCAAACAGGAGGATGAGCTGCAAATTAATATAGAGAGATATAAAAAAAAAGAGAGATTTACAAAGTATATAATCAAGAATAATGGCGTCTCCTACAATGTTTCCTCCAAGACAATTTACCACGCCCTCACACACCACCCACACCTACCCATCTTGTCTTATTCCCAGGAGAGACTCCCCCGCCCCCGCCTCCACACAGTATACCATACCCCCTCCCACCCTCCCTACCCTTCACGGAGAATGGTTCATATTCTTGCCACCAGGTTAAACCTCCCCCCCCCCATCCCCCCTACAAGAGCGTTCCGGTCCACCAGCGTCCATCTGAGACTCACAATAGACCAAGCCTGAGGGCAGGAGGAGCCCACAAGGGGGAAGTTAATGATAGGAACAGTCTTCCAGGGCAAGAACAGTCTTCCAGGGCAAGAACAGACTTCCAGAGGCAAGAACAGACTTCCAGAGGCAAGAACAGACTTCCAGGGGCAAGAACAGACTTCCAGGGGCAAGAACAGACTTCCAGGGCAAGAACAGACTTCCAGAGGCAAGAACAGTCTTCCAGAGGCAAGAACAGACTTCCAGAGGCAAGAACAGACTTCCAGAGGCAAGAACAGACTTCCAGAGGCAAGAACAGTCTTCCAGAGGCAAGAATAGACTTCCAGAGGCAAGAACAGACTTCCAGAGGCAAGAATAGACTTCCAGAGGCAAGACGGTGATACGTAAATATGACCATGCCGGCCTGGGGGATACTGAAGGCAACACGCGGTTAGTCTCGCTGGTAGACGGTGCAGCCTACGTGGTGTTTACTTCACTTGCAATTGCAAGATGGGGTACAAGGAGCTCCAAGATCTGAGACATTTTAAATAATTCTGTACCTGGATTTTGGGTGTCAAGAGTGTTGCCATAATGTTGTGGAATGTTGCCATCCAGGTATAATCTGGCGCTGCCCTGACGTCGACTTGGAATCGAATTAGCACGTCCAGTTTGCTCGTGCTCTACACCTCCAACCAGTAATGTCCCCGATGTTTACCTGTTATCAGTGTGTTACAATTCATTCCTTATCAAGCATCTAATAGTTTAAGATAACGAGTTCTATACCACTGCATAGAGTGGCAGGGTGACGAGGCCAGCGCCAGGCCACAACGTTCGGACAACACCGTCACCAGCTGATGTCCGCGCCCGGACTTATTATGATGTGGGTCCTTATCTACGAGATGGGGTCCCCCCCATCTACGAGGTAGGGTCCCCCCATCTACGAGGTAGGGTCCCCCCATCTACGAGGTAGGGTCCCCCCATCTACGAGGTAGGGTCCCCCCATCTACGAGGTAGGGTCCCCCCATCTACGAGATAGGGTCCCCCATCTACGAGGTGGAGGTCCCCCCATCTACGAGGTAAGGGTCCCCCCATCTACGAGGTAAGGGTCCCCCCATCTACGAGGTGGGGGTCCCCCCATCTACGAGGTGGGGGTCCCCCCATCTACGAGGTGGGGGTCCCCCCATCTACGAGGTGGGGGTCCCCCCATCTACGAGGTGGGGGTCCCCCCCATCTACGAGGTGGGGGGTCCCCCCCATCTACGAGTGGGGGTCCCCCCATCTACGAGGTGGGGGTCCCCCCATCTACGAGGTGGGGGTCCCCCCATCTACGAGGTGGGGGTCCCCCCCATCTACGAGGTGGGGGTCCCCCCATCTACGAGGTGGGGGTCCCCCCCATCTACGGGTGGGGGTCCCCCCATCTACGAGGTGGGGGTCCCCCCCATCTACGAGGTGTATCTGCCCTGACAGCTTCTGTGGTGTTAACCGAACACACTGAATTCTGTTTAGTATTATCTGCTTTAATTTTGATTTAACGAATTTTTAACAATGATATCGTGTTCTACGCTTCAGCCAGGCCTCGTTAATAATGATATATTGCTGATTATAGCCTCTTCTGATGCTCTTATTAATGAATTATGCCTCGGTTATCAAGCTCAGCTCCATACCGAGATAATTAAGATCCATGTGATAATGATGCAAACTTGTGTTCAGACTTTAATAAATTCAAGTCATTTCTAAGATCACCGTTGATAAAGGCTGGGGCGACGTCACGCAGTTATGAGTGATGCTGCGTTACTGGGCTCTAGCCTCCTACAGGTGGCTCGCCAGAACCAATATGAACTGTCCAAAGATGTTCATTTTCAAG
>WNGS01163731.1:10700973-10715007 GCA_020271785.1 Procambarus virginalis | reverse complement strand
AAAGAAAACTTCCTAACATCTCTGTTACTCATCTGAGTTTCCAGCTTCCACCCATGTCCCCTCGTTCTGTTACTATTACATGTAAACATTTTATCTATTTCCACTTTGTCAATCCCCCTGAGATTTTTATATGCTCCTATAATATCCCCCTCTCCTTCTTTCTTCTAGTGTCGTAATGTTCAGTTCCTTCAGGCGCTCTTCATATCCCATCCCTCGTAACTCTGGGACGAGACTCGTCCCAAACTTCTGAATATTTTACAGTTTCCTTATGTGTTTTCTTCAGGTGGGGAAGAATGAGCTGCTTCTCATTTTTTCTTTTAGACACTGTGTATTAAACCATGGGTTATTATATTTCCTGCTTTTTTCTTTTACTGTTGGTATAAATCTCTCTTCGGCCTCCTTGCACTTCCATATGACTTGGTTCATCATATCTTGCACTGTTTTTCCTCTAATTTCTTCCTCCCACTGCACTTCTCCCAGATAGTCCCTTATCCCTCTGTAGTTCCCTTTCCTGTAGTCAACTCTCCTTTCCCGGACCTCTTGCCGTTTGGTCACAATTTTAAGTTCCATCATGTGGTCAAAGACTAAAACACAATAGTGGCTGGCCCCTAGAGGTATTTCATGTTCCAAATTCTGAATGTCTTCTACATTCTGGGTGAAAATCAGGTCTAATAGGCTCGGTGTATCTCCTCCTCTTTCCCTTGTGTCTTTCTTCACATGTTGTTTTAGGAAAATCCTGTCTATAACATCTACTAACTTTGCTCCCTACATTTCCTCTTAGCCATGGGGATTCCGTGTTTCCCAATTTATCTCTCCGTGATTTAGGCACCCCCATGACCAGCAGTTTCGCTCTCATTCTATGAGCTATTGTTGCTGCCCTCTGCAGTTCATCTATACATGCCTTGTTGTTGTCCTCATACTCCTGCCTGGGCCGTTCTACTGTTTGGTGGGGGATTGTAGAGTATCAAGATCACAATCTTCTTTCCATCCGCTCTCAGAGTTCATGTATGGAGTTTGTGCTTTCATTGGTTCCCCGATTTTCTAGGTCTTCAAACTTCCATTTCCGCTTTATTAGGAGTGCCACTCCCCCTCCCTATTTCTGGGTCCTTTCCTTTCTTATCACCTGGTACCCCTCTGGAAAGATTGCATCCAAGATCATGCCATTTATTTTAGTTTCCACTATTGCAACTATGTCTGGATCTGCCTCACTAACTCTTTCTTTATCTATTCTGCTTTATTGGATACCCCATCTGCATTGGTGTACCAAACCTTGAGACTCTTCTTGGAAACTCTGGTGCCAGAGTTCATCCTTTTCTCTGGGGGGTCTGGGGGGTAAATGAGGGCTGGGGACAGACTAGATGTACAGACCATCTAGGTCTGTACATCTAGGTCTGTACTAGATGTACAGACCCCATTCGCCCTAAGGGGCGAATGGGGTCTGTACATCTAGGAGGGTAGAAAGGGCATAATGGGTCTGAAAATTAGGGAGGGTCTAAATAGGTGGGTTGAGAAGTAGAGTGAGGCTGAGAGTCAGATAAAGGTTGAGAGGTTGGGGGGGGGGAGGGGAGAAGGATAGTAGGGGCAGAGGGCTGAAGGAAGAGTGTGTGTGTACTCACGTATTCGTGCTTGCGGAGGTTGAGCTTTGGCTCTTTGGTCCCGCCTCTCAACAATCAGCTGGTGTTCAGATTCCTGAGCCTACTGGGCTCTATCATATCTACAGTTAAAACTATGTATGGAGTCAGCCTCCACCACATCACTGCCTAATGCATTCCACCTGTTAACTACTCTGACACTGAAAAAGTTCCTTCTAACGTCCCTGAGGCTAATTTGGGTACTCAGTCTCCACCTGTGTCCCCCTCGTTCGCGTACCGCCAGTGTTGAATAATTTATCCTTGTCTACCCTGTCAATTCCCCTGAGAATTTTGTAGGTAGAGTGTGAGTGTGTGTGTGAGTGTGAGTGTGTGTGTGTGTGTGTGTGTGTGTGTGTGTGTGTGTGTGTGTGTGTGTGTGTGTGTGTGTGTGTGTGTGTGTGTGTGTTAGCTACAGGTAGAGCAGGAAGTGCTGTTATTGCTCATCAGCCCGATGGCAGCACAATTCAAAGGAATATAAGAGTTAATAACTGGACATCCACACTGCAAGCTGAGTAGCATATCAGCAATACTGGTAGCACTCAAAATTATTGACAACACTGAAGTAGACAGCTTAATTATTTCTGATTCCCTTTCCTCACTACGAGCAATAAATAGTTTACAATCAAGTATTAACGTGCTTGACTCCGAAGCCAGACATAGATATTTAAGGACACTTAATAAGGGGGAAAAGTCAAAATGTTTTGTACCCTTCTCATATTGGCCTGCAGGAACATGATAAAGTTGACGCCCTTGCTAAGGCTGCAGTAAATAAAGACAGTATTGAACGGAATCCTGTGTTATCAAATAGGTCCATTAAACGTGTCATTAGACGAGAACTCTGGGATGAATTTGAAGAAAGCAGAACAATGCAAACTGGAACTAACAGGTCCATTGTTCATCACAATGAAATGTGTGAAGTAAAACATGTGTATGGGGCAAGTAACAAAATCAACAGACTAGCAGACGTTGTCGCAGCGAATAAGACTTGGCTACAAGTATCTCTGGCAGTTCGGCTTGTGTACGGATCTAGATGAAGTAAAGTGCAAAGTGTGTGGACAAAGACAGGGACACACACTCGAACATTATATCTTGGACTGTAATAATACTAAGCCATTTAGAGATAAATCTAAACTCACGCTGTGTGAAATGACAAACCATCTTATTACTAAGGATAAGATATCTGAAATCCTTGCACTGTATCCATATTTTGCTCCCAGTAGATAAACGACTTATGAGATTAAGAGCAAGTAGTGTATTGTGAAGACTAATAATAACAAACAGCAGCTTCCCTATAACTCTGTAATATCTCCATAGCTCAAATAATTATGTATTAGCGACAAAACCTACTATTAATGTATAATGATTAACTGTAAATACATAGCTATTGAAATGGAACAATGTCTGTAACTAGTTGACATTATAATTATAAGGTGAGCAGGATAGATGTAATTGTTAATGTAATAATCTCCGTTGAGGTCTGATAAAGACCTTTTGTGCCCTCTGTATAATCCTTTTTTGCGCTACCGCTCACAGGATGAGTATGGGGTGCACAATAAACTAGCCGGCCTCCGGCGGCAACAGTCAATTAATGCATACCTTGATATCATTTCAAGTTTTGTTTGGGGTTTCTTTAAGTAAAATATGTTCCGTTTTGATGCTTCTCATTAGTTTAGCATCATTGGCATGCAAATAGCAAAAATGTTTTCAGCAAACATTGACATGAATGGACTTATTTATTTCCTTAGAAGCACTCCATTTATTACATCTCTTCATTCTGTTATCTCCTCTCTCACTGTAACACACTGTTTCCAACCTGAAAGGTACTCCTTCACCCAAGTCTGGATTGTCTGCATCTCCTATGCATTTCAAGTCTGCATAGGAGTTGCTTGTGTAGAACTGTGAAGGATGTCGACCTCTCGACCACAACCCTTTGACTCGGGTGGATTGATTAACGCTTACAGCAAACGTGTCTGATTAGAGCGTCTTCTTTATTTCATATCAGATCATAGCCAAGTTTGGTATGAAGCCAATTCCCCCAATCTTAAGGTTACGAGGGGGCAACTGTGGGTTTGGATATCATGTGTAGTTAAGCCCATCTCTTCCAATCCCCCTCCCTACCCCCCCTCGCCTCTCCAGCTTTCTTCCCCTCCCACCTTCTCTTTCCCAATCTGCCATACTCTCCACATTTTTCCCTAATCATCATCCCTCTCCATCCCACCTTCTATCTTCTCTATATCTCAGAAAATATGGTACTGAATTCACCATTTTTGTTACATTAATATATTTCGTTACATCAGAATTTGTGCAGCTGCTCTGGACTATATGAAGGGGAGTACAGTGTGTCAAAAAATTAGCTACGTGATGCTAAAAATCCCCATCACACAGGATGGTTATGCATAAAGAGGCATGCAAGAATCGTCACAAATAATATGTGATATTGTTATGCGTAAGTATCTGCCAGGAAAATGAAACGAAATTTCCGAACGTTTTCGTTTCATTATCAAGAAATGGTTCTTGATAATGTGGTGAAACACGAAAACGTTCGGAAATTTCGTTTCATTTTCCTGGTGGATACTTGCGTATACAGAGGCATGTGATCCAATCTGTCCTTCTACAACGTCGCATTTCGATCGTATGCGTTAAATAAGACCAAAAATTGTCGTGCTAGAAAATGGAAGCGGCTGGCGAGAGTGACGTACTGTCCCGTTTTCTGTTTTGGGTTCTCTGGTAGGTTAGGGGAAGACACTTTAAATTGGCCGTTTTCTTGACGTTGGAGACACCTTAGGAGGACGGGCTGTGTGATCAGTTGTCTACACTGGCAAACTTTGGTTGCATTATGAGATCATCAAGACACGTACTAAACATGGCAACAGTAATACTAAAAAGTCCCCATCTCGCAGGATAGTTAGGCCTTCAGGACCATGTGATCAGAACCCTGCAGTGAAAATTTTGGGGCATCTTCTTCTGATGATTATATCTAGGGTCTCGACCCGCCATCTTTTACTGAGAATATAGGTCACTACTGGACCCAGGAGCCAGATTTACGAAGCAGTTACGCAAGCACTTACGAACCTGTACATCTTTTCTCAATCTTTGGTGGCTTTGTTTACAATTATTAAGCAGTTAATGAGCTCCGAAACACCAGGAGGCTGTTTATAACAATAACAACGGTTGATTGGGAAGTTTTTATGCTTGTAAACTGCATAATAAATGTAACCAAAGCTGTCAAAGATTGAGGAAAGATGTACACGTTCGTAAGTACTTGCGTAACTGCTTCGTGAATCCGGGTCCTGACCTCTTACAACAGGATCAGTAGGACCGACCCCGACCATCCTATGTCAGTCCCACTCCAATCTTTCACTGTCCAAAGTTTGGTCACGCTGGCCCCAAGCGTCTGGCCTTTAAACCAGGACACACGCCGCCAAACCTTTAGCAATTTTTCTTTCTGTTCTTAGTGACGGAATGAACCTTCTCTCAGTTTATTTGCATTTGCTTCTTACTAAGTCCATTTGGCCTTGTGATTTTTTCTGAGTTCTTTAATTCCTGTTGGTACAGACTTCGTAAGACCAACACACACTGGTCACTGGCGGCCCATACTTGATGATCTCAATGCATGTGTCTGTGAGAAGACCAGGTCTTGCTTTACTACAGTTGGATTTCCACATCTTTTCGGTGTTACCTCCGATATGTCGCAGTAGAAGTTCTTTCAACTTTGCTCTCCATGTGTCTCTTCTCTCCCAATTGGATCTAGTAATTCTCAAGTTAATTTGTTCATAACTGAAGTTCCTGATTGGTAGTAGCTTCACAGTCAAAGAGATATTTCACTCGCACTTTGGTTGACATTAACATGAGCTGTCTATTATCGTATTCTTGTCTGGATCTTCTGTAGTCCTTTAAGGATGCTACAAATCAAAGTTACAATCCCCCCTTTTTTGCCTTCCATGGAAATGATTTCCGTGATGCAGTCTTCATAACTGATATCCTCATTAATATTCATAAACTCCTGTTTCTTTTTACCAGCAGTGCCTCCCGCCCTCTGCTTTTTATATTTTTGCTGTTTGGTATTGTCTGGATAATCTTACATTAGTGATTATTTAAGTCAGTTTAATTTCTACCACTGCTCTTCAACATCTGGGTTTGTGTCCTCAGGCCTTAGAGTAAATATGCTCTGTGTGACATTCAATCAGCTCGAGTGTACAAGATCCTTTATTGGTTTTCTGCCCTCTGGAATGGTAGCCTCTAGCCTGGGGGGTGGCGGGTGTCGTGGTTTGTGGTGTGAAAGGTAGTGAAGGGTCGGGAAGACTGGACACCTGCAAGAGTTCAGAAGTGGAGGGCTGTTATGAAGTCTTGCTTAGTGGTAAAGAGGGAGGGAGATCGGGGTCTTGCTGTCTGAGTTGGCGAGGATCTGTTGTGGGATAGGAACAGCAGTGCTTTGAGGGGTATGCTTATGGATGACCATTGTGATATAATGGATTGATACGGTACATTGCGGTAAAAGGTTATATTTGGCTGGGTAAATATATGGGGCGTGTAGCCGGTGCTCTAATTATTCTCTGCCAATACTGATGAATGACCTGTAACTCTCTTCCTGTTTGCTCATTTCATTCCTTTGGTCTTCAGTGCCCGTGCTGTCATTTCTTTGGGCTTGTTGCTCTTGAGGCTGATGAGAAACGATGAGTTTGTCCCCAGTTTATCTTGCTTTACTGCCCTCTCACTGCTCTCTCCCTGTACGATTCTTACTCTTTATTTCCTCTTTAGTCCTATCATTGTTTAAGGTATATCCATCGGGATTTCTTTTCGATAAAGGAGTATGTTGTGTAGTATATAATATGTATACACTATATAGTATATTATTAGACTAATAACAAATAAACTAATAACTTCTCTGTCCCTGTAATACCACCATATCTAATATTTGAAGTACTAGCAAAAGACCCACCTTCAATGTGTAAACATTTATTACACAAACATATATATTGTAATTAATAACAAAAATGCAACTAGCTGACATTATAATTATAAGGTGTGCTGGTTAGCTGTAATTGCTAAGGCCTGGTTAAGACTTAATGGTACCCGCTATAATTCTATTTTGCGCTGCCGCACACGGGATGAGTATGGGGTGCACAATAAACTGCCGCACACGGGATGAGTATGGGTGCACAATAAACTGCCGCACACGGGATGAGTATGGGGTGCACAATAAACTGCCGCACACGGGATGAGTATGGGGTGCACAATAAACTGCCGCACACTGCACGAGTATAGGGTGCACAATAAACTGGCGGCCACTAGCGGCAACAATCCCACCATTGACGAGTCATGCAGCTTCTAAATAGCTCGCGCAAGCTTAATTCAAGTTACAGCCCCGCTCCTGTGCCAGGCAAGTCCACTACGGGCTCACCATAGCCCGTGCTACTTGCAATTTTTGGTTTAGAGTAGCCGAATCTTTAACAACAACAACAGCTTAATTGAACGCGCGTTAGTAATTCGCTTTAATGGAATAAGGGAGGGTATAGTTGTCTTAGTACATAAGAAATCTGAAGCAAGAGCACCATTGGCCCCAGCAGTTAGATATTTATTAACAGACAATTCATACAATTTAATACAAGAGTATAGGAGGAGTTCCTAAGACCTTTGTGTTTATTAAGTAGCATTAAGTGAAATACACCTTAGCTGATATTCTTAATGAAACATAGGCAGATATTTAAATACTGATAAGGGAGGCAAGGCACTGACTTTGGCCTGTCCGGAACTTGCAAAATAAACCCGCTAGTTGAACTTGGCAAATCTTCTTCCTTAAAATCATTTCATTATAATTTCTCAGCCGTCTCACTGATCACATCAGTGTGTTCTTGGGCCCTCATAAACCTGGCTATGGCTGCTATACAGGTCAACGGGCTCGTGCTTAACCTAGTTGTGCATGTAGGGGTTGAGCTCTGGCTCTTTGGTCCCGCCTCTCAATTGTCAATCAACTGGTGTAAAGATTCCTGAGCCTATTGGGCTCTATCATATCTACATTTGAAACTGTGTATGAAGTCAGCCTCCATCGCAACGCTGCCTAATGCATTCCATTTGTTAACTACTCTGACATCGAAAAAATAAAATCTAATGCATTTGGGTATTCAGCTTCCACTTGTGTCCCCTTGTTCGTGTTCCACCCGTGCTAAATAGTTTGCCACGGGTGGAACACAAACAAGGAGACACAGGTGGAAACTTAGTACCCAAGTGAGCCACAGACACATTATAAATAATATTGTCAGTGTCAGAGTTGCTCATGAAAGCCGCTTGGAACTATCCCTCAAGCCTTACTCACATGATTTAACTTTCTCTTCTCTTGGCAGTCTCCCCGTGCTATCTTGAGGTTATCTTGAGATGATTTGATCTTGTCTCTGTGGCCATCATTATTTGGCTCACTTCAGACACGTGTATGATGGCTGAAGAGAATTTTCTAGGCGGGCCCAATCATATTTTAAGAACTTGTTGTTCATTCTTCTTCCCACGTGTTCATTTGATTGTTTTTTGCCTGATTGGCTCACGTTGCTCACGTTTTGTTGTACTTGTTCACCTCATATTGTTCCTGTTCAAAGCTGACTTGCTACACTATTAGATACAATAGACATAGATGCAGCTTTTAAAATGGAAATATGCAAAGAGAAACAAGTGAAAAGTAACTGAACCGAGGTATGAGGCGGACACGCACGACCCATCATTACTAAGCTACCAAAGAGAACGCGTCGCAATAGATAATAATAATTCTTTATTTAGGTAAAAGTACATACATATAAAAATAGCGACAAACAGGATGTTGGCCTTCTAGATAGAGTTAGTATATACTATGTCTAAAACCATTAATACCCACAGCGTTTCGGGCAAGGTGAAAACTGTTTTGGTCAGGAGACTCTTAGTGCCTCAAGTCCAACAAGTCCGCCTGTTTATGTCATATCCCCCCAAATATCACACTAACAAGGTGATCACGAATAACCCAACTCAATCACGGGTTCGCCATAGCCCGTGCTACATGGACATTTCGTTGCGAGTAGCTAAATCTAAAACAACAACATGTTACACACACAAATCACAATAGCGTGATGCATCAAATGAACAAATCCACAAGGGCCGTGACGAGGCTTCGAACCTACGTCCGAGAGCACCCCAGACCCTTGTGGATTTGTTAACAACATGTTATATACCGAGACGCTGCTTCGGGACAACATTGCGACGATGACGCGCTCACACACACACACACACACACACACACACACACACACACACACACACACACACACACACACACACACACACACACACACACACAGCAGGAACACCCACTTGCTGGGAAGTTGAGGGAGAGGCACACAACGCCAAGGGGAAAAAAGGAAAACGAATTTCGTTATAACTAACGTTATAAGCTACAGCAGAATTATCATCAGAATTATCATTGCCCGAAACGCTATGCGTACCAGTGGCTTTAGGTATTGTATGTACTACCTCTATCTTTAAATCAAACAGAACGTTTGTACTGTAACTCAGCAACTATGCATGTACTTTTCCTAAATAAATTATTATTATTATTATTATTATTATTATTATTATTATTAGCATCATCATCATTGCAGCCGCAGGACTTGCCCAACAAGCCTTCCCGGCAGGCGGGTCAGGATATACAAGGTTAGGATGCTTCTATATCCTTGGGATGACCAGTTTTCACAGTTATCACTTTTGGTCTAGGATTCCACCTCTGCCACTGACAGGGGCGGTGCGGGGAAGTCTTAATTGACCGACACCTGCCAAGTGACCCCAGGACGTCAACACGTGCCAAGTGACCCCAGGACGTCAACACGTGCCAAGTGACCCCAGGACGTCAACACGTGCCAAGTGACCCCAGGACGTCAACACGTGCCAAGTGACCCCAGGACATCAAC
This sequence comes from Procambarus virginalis, assembly GCA_020271785.1. Lineage (NCBI taxonomy): Eukaryota > Metazoa > Arthropoda > Malacostraca > Decapoda > Cambaridae > Procambarus > Procambarus virginalis. Next base: position 10,705,454 of record WNGS01163731.1, on the reverse strand, counting down.
ACCTGCCAAGTGACCCCAGGACATCAACACCTGCCAAGTGACCCCAGGACGTCAACACGTGCCAAGTGACCCCAGGACGTCAACACCTGCCAAGTGACCCCAGGACGTCAACACGTGCCAAGTGACCCCAGGACGTCAACACGTGCCAAGTGACCCCAGGACGTCAACACGTGCCAAGTGACCCCAGGACGTCAACACGTGCCAAGTGACCCCAGGACATCAACACCTGCCAAGTGACCCCAGGACATCAACACCTGCCAAGTGACCCCAGGACGTCAACACGTGCAAGTGACCCCAGGACGTCAACACCTGCCAAGTGACCCCAGGACGTCAACACCTGCCAAGTGACCCCAGGACATCAACACCTGCCAAGTGACCCCAGGACATCAACACCTGCCAAGTGACCCAGGACGTCAACACCTGCCAAGTGACCCCAGGACGTCAACACCTGCCAAGTGACCCCAGGACGTCAACACCTGCCAAGTGACCCCAAGCACACTTGTGACTCTTGACCCCAGACAAAGATTAGGACAAATGTGTGTGTAGGAGAGGAAAGAGATCAACGATGTTGTTGTTGTTGTTTTAGATTTAACTACTCAGAACGAAATGTCCATGTAGCACGGGGTATGGTGATCCCCGTCAGGAGGCCAAGGTGCAAGTGTGGCGATATAGAGCCATGAGCAAGAGGCGATGACCAGGAAGAAGTCAGGTGGTGGGCGAGCAGGTAGGGCCGACTGGCAGGTGGACACGCGGTGTTGTGCAACTTTTGGGTCCACCTCCACACTTGGCCGCCGCCACCACCACCCCCCAGGTTGTACGACAGCTGTCACGGAGCCTCGCCACCTGGCAAGCCTCGCCTCCTCACCCTCCAAGACATCTGGCGATTCCTCCCAGACATCTACAGTCCACCCTTACTATCTAGAGCCTTCTAGATCTAGAATTGTCGTGGTCTATTTGTCTCCTCTTTCCCGGACCCGTGGAGAGGCCCTCTCCTCCCCCAAGACATAGGGAGACACTCTCCCTTAAGACATAGGGAGACACTCTCCCTTAAGACATAGGAGACACTCTCCCTTAAGACATAGGGAGACACTCTCCCTTAAGACATAGGGAGACACTCTCCTTAAGACATAGGGAGACACTCTCCCCCAAGACACAGGGAGACACCCTCCCCCAAGACATAGGGAGACACCCTCCCCCAAGACATAGGGAGACACTCTTCCCCCAAGAACAGGGAGACACTCTCCCCCAAGACATAGGGAGACACCCTCCCCCAAGACATAGGGAGACACTCTCCCCCAAGACACAGGGAGACACACTCCCCCAAGACATAGGGAGACACCCTCCCCAAGACACAGGGAGACACTCTCCCCCAAGACACAGGGAGACATCCTCCCCCAAGACACAGGGAGACACCCTCCCCAAGACATAAGGAGACACCCTCCCCCAAGACACAGGGAGACACCCTCCCCCAAGACATAAGGAGACACCCTCCCCCAAGACACAGGGAGACACCCTCCCCCAAGACATAGGGAGACACCTCCCCCAAGACATAGGGAGACACCCTCCCCAAGACACAGGGAGACACCCTCCCCAAGACACAGGGAGATATCCTCCCCCAAGACACAGGGAGACACCCTCCCCCAAGACATAAGGAGACACCCTCCCCCAAGACACAGGGAGACACCCTCCCCCAAGACATAGGGAGACACCCTCCCCCAAGACACAGGGAGACACCTCCCCCAAGACACAGGGAGACACCCTCCCCCAAGACACGGGAGACCCCTCCCCCAAGACATAGGGAGACACCCTCCCCCAAGACACAGGGAGACACCCTCCCCCAAGACATAGGGAGACACCCCTCCCCCAAGACACAGGGAGACACCCTCCCCCAAGACATAGGGAGACACCCTCCCCCAAGACACAGGGAGACACCCTCCCCAAGACATAGGGAGACACCCTCCCCCAAGACACAGGGAGACACCTCCCCCAAGACATAGGGAACTTCTCAACATAGAAGTGGTCAATCTTCCTTCACATAGTAACTCCCCAAACAGTTGTCAATCACACTGTCAACTTCCTGGAAACCCTTGTCAGTTCCTAGACACCTGCCAACATATCGGATATGTCAAACCCGCCTTCCTAATAGAACGTCGCATTTTTGACGTATACTCTACCTAAGGCCAACAATCGCCGTACTAGAAAATGGTAGCGGCTCCCGGAAATTGACATACTGTCCCGTTTTCTGTTGGTGGGTCCTCTGGTAGGTTAGGATAAGGGCACTGTTAGTACGTCAGTTTCTTGACGTTGGGAAACCTTAGAATGACGGGCTGGATACTTGGGCATCCCAGGACAAAGGGATGCTTCGTCCACATAAATTAACGAGTCGGCCAGAATAGCAAACACGGATGTAAGTGGAAAGTGCTTGACATTACTGACCCATGAACGACGGAATACGTCAATTGATGTACAAGGATTTTTCGTGGTAAATATGGCATACGAGTCTTAAATCAATCCCAGTGTTTCACTATAAAATCTTTTATAGTACAGTTTTTCACTATTAAAATTTGCCTTTGCAGATGGCCCTATCATGCCCCTCACACCCATGCAGAGTGGGCTGCGTGGAGAGTTTACCATCATGCCCCCCTCACCCATGCAGAGTGGGCTGCGTGGAAGGTTTACACTCATACAGCACCAACAGTCAGCAAACTTTGGACTAACATGACTCGTTGCTATCATTTTGAATGACATGTCTGTGAAAATGTTGACTTTTTTCAAGATAACCATAAAGTATTGACTTTATCTTGAATTCTCTAGGATAGAAATTTATATTATGAAGAGAATTTATAAACATATTAAGGACAAGATGGGTCTTTTGGAACGTTCTCGACTCGCACGCAAGGATGCTGGGTTCGATCCCCGGCCGTGACATAAGTGGCTGGGCACGTTTCCTGTTGGCACTCTTCGCAAAGTAGTTAACAGATATAGGAGGAGTTAGGCAACTGTTGTGATTAGCATCCTGGGGGAAGGTCAGTAGTTCGGGACAGGGAGAACACCTTGATATAGGCCTAAGTGAAGGTACCTGTTCACGACAACTGAATTATATTAAAAAAAACAACATTTAAATTATATGAAATCTGTATATCTAAGAATTTGGCCGGACACATGGCCAGCCTGACCGGACACATGGCCAGCCTGACCGGACACATGGCCAGCCTGTCCGGACACATGGCCAGCTGTCCGGACACATGGCCAGCCTGTCCGGACACATGGCCAGCCTACTTGGCCACTTGGACAATATCAACCCCTGGGGCCAGGCACAGAGCCACCAACCTAACCCAGCTGGCAATTCATAAATAATCCTCACAGGTGGTGTTGGTGATGAACGCTTGCTTCAGCAGCTGATGGTGGTGTCCTCTGAGTTACCACGAGATTAACATGATAACTGGGACATGATTAACATGATAACTGGGACATGATTAAAGTTACACGAGAGAGCAATGTTGAGTGTGTGAGGCCTCCACACTCCACACACATCCTACTGGTCATCTAATCACTCAATCACTCTTCTCTCATTGCCTCGCTCTCCATCTTCGCCCGCCAACGTTTATTTTCAACGCACCCACCTCCCTCCTCTCCTCTCTCTCTCTCTCTCTCCTCTCTCTCTCTCTCTCACCTCTCCCCCTCTCTCCCCTCTCTCCCTCTCTCTCTCTCTCTCTCTCTCTCTCTCTCTCTCTCTCTCTCTCGTGCTACTACTACCCAAGTGTGTGTCGTAGTTCTTGTTCTCTGTTTCTCCTTCCTCTGTTCTCCTCTCCTCGACCTTCTCCAACTCCCGCTTCACCCCTTCCCCCTGCTCTCCACACTGGTTCGAAGCCGCACCCACTCTCCACTTTGCTTCGTCCCTCCTCTCCTCCCCCTTTCCACTCCCCCCCCCCTTCCCCCCTCCCTCGGTGGCAGCTCTCCAATCAATAGCCAGTTCCGTCTTCAGTCCTCCGTCTCACTTACACATTTTCTTGTTCTCACTTTCTTCGCTTCTAATAAACGACTGAGTCTCGTCTTCAGTTTGTCGGCTTGTCACCGACTTGTCACCGACTTGTCACCGACTTGTTGATTGTTGTCACCGACTTGTTGACTGTTGTCACCGACTTGTCGACTTGTCACCGACTTGTTGATTGTTGTCACCGACTTGTTGACTGTTGTTACCGACTTGTCGACTGTTGTTACCGACTGTCGACTGTTGTCACCGACTTGTCGACTGTTGTTACCGACTTGTCGACTGTTGTCACCGACTTGGTGACTGTTGTCACCGGCTTGTCGACTGTTGTCACCGACTTGTCGACTGTGTGTCACCGACTTGTCGACTGTTTGTCACCGACTTGTCGACTGTTTCACCGGCTTGTCGACTGTTGTCACCGGCTTGTCGACTGTTGTCACCGACTTGTCGACTGTTGTCACCGACTTGTCGACTGTTGTCACCGACTTGT
>WNGS01163731.1:10689573-10699973 GCA_020271785.1 Procambarus virginalis | reverse complement strand
ACCAGTATCTTCATATGCTGATAGGCTACTCATGCTTGCAGTGTGGATGTCCAGTTAGTACTCTTATAATTCTCTTGGAATGGTGCAGCCATCGGGCTGATGAGCAATAACAGCACTTCCTGCTCTACCTGCTAGCTAAACACACACAAACACACACACCACACACCACACACACACACACACACACACCACACCACACTACACACTACACACTCAAACCCCTCACACTATCACACACACTCTACCTACAAAAATTCTCAGGGGAAATTGACAGGGTAAACAAAGGATAAAATTATTCACACTGGCGGTACGCGAACGAGGGGGACACAGGTGGAGACTTGAGTACCCAAATTAGCCTACAGGGACGTTTTTAGAAGGAACTTTTCAGTGTCAGAGTGTTAACAGATGGATGGGGGGGCCTGTGATAGGCAGTGATGTGGTGGAGGGAGGTGTGGGGGGGTGGGGGACGGACTCCATACATAGTGTTTACACTGTAGATATGATAGAGCCCAGTAGGGCTCAGGAATCTGAACACCAGCTGCGTGTTTGAGATGCCGGGGACAAAAAGAGCCAAAGCTCAACCTCCGCAACGCAACGAATCACGTGAGTACAACACACACTCTTCCTTGCCAGCCCCTCCTGCCCCTCACTATACCTTACGTACCCCTCACCCCCCCCTCCCCAACATCGCCACCTTTATATCGGACTACTCAGCCGTCACTCTACTGTCTCAAGCCCACCTATTTTAGACTCCTCCCCTATTTTTTTTCAGACCCATTATGCCACTTTCTACCCTCCATAGGATGTACAGACCACCATTCGCCCACCTTAGCACATCCCCCAGCCCTCAATTCACCCTCCCCCGACAAACCCCACGAGAAAAGGAGGAACTCTGTGCACCAGATGTTTCCAAGAAGGAGTCTCAAGGTTTGGTACACCAATGCAGAGTGGGTATCACGATAAGCAGAATAGATAAAAAGAAAGAGTTAGTGAATATGATCCTGATCTGATTGCAATAGTGGAAACGAAATTAAGGGCATTGATCTTGGATGCAAATCTTTCCTCAGAGGGGTATACCAGGTGATAAGAAAGGGAAAGACCAGAATATAGGGAGGGTGAGTGGCACTCTTCCTAATAAGGCGTGAAATGGAAGTTAAGACCTAGAAAATCGGGTACAATGAGAGCACAAGCTCCATCACAGGAACTCTGACAGGAGATGGAAAGAAGATTGTAATCTTGATACTCTACAATCCCCACCAAACAGTAAGAACGGCCAGGCAGGAGTATGAGGACACAACAAGGCATGTATAGATGAACTGCAGAGGGCGCAACAATAGCTCAAGATGAGAGCGAAACTGCTGGTCATGGGACCTAAATACGGAGAGATAAATTGGGAAACAGGAATCCCCATGGCTAAGAGGAAATGTAGGGAGCAAAGTTAGTAGATGTTATAGACAGGATTTTCCTAAAACACAATGTGAAGAAACACAGGAAAGAGGAGGAGATACACCGAGCCTATTAGACCTGATTTCCACCGAATGTAGAAGACATTCAGAATTTGGAACATGAAATACCTCTAGGGGCCAGCGACTATTGTGTTTTAGTCTTTGACCACATGATGAACTTTAAAATTGTGACCAACACGACAAGAGGTCCGGAAAGGAGAGTTTGACTACAGGAAAGGGAACTACAGGAGGATAGGGACTATCTGGGAGAAGTGCAGGGGAGAAGAAATTAGAGGAAAAACAGTGCAAGATATGATGAACCAAGTCATATGGAAGTGCAAGGAGGCCGAAGAGAGATTTATACCAACAGTAAAGAGAAAAAGCAGGAAATATAATAACCCATGGTTTAATACACAGTGTCTAAAAGAAAAATGAGAAGCAGCTCATTCTTCCCCACCTGAAGAAACCAATAAGGAAACTGTAAAATATTCAGAAGTTGGGACGAGTCTCGTCCCAGAGTTACGAGGGATGGGATATGAGAGCGCCTGAAGGAACTGAACATTACGACACTAGAAGAAAGAAGGGAGAGGGGGATATGATAGGAGCATATAAAATACTCAGGGGATTGACAAAGTGGAAATAGATAAAATGTTACATGTAATAGTAACAGAACGAGGGGACATGGGTGGAAGCTGGAAACTCAGATGAGTACAGAGATGTCTAGGAAGTTTTCTTTTAGCGTGAGAGTAGTGGGAAAATGGAATGCACTTAAGGAACAGGTTGTGGAGCAAACTCTATTCAGAATTTTAAAACTAGATATGATAGGGAAATGGGACGGAGTCATGCTGTAAACAACCGATGGCTCGAAAGGCGGGATCCCAAGATCAATGCTCGCTATCCTGCAGGCACAAATAGGTGAGTACACATATACACGCACGTACATGCGTGCGTCCGTACGTACGTGCGTACTTGGGTAACACAGATGAGAATTAAGCACAGAAATTAGAACTTCCGGGTCAGAGGAGTAGGTAGAATGAACCCCTTATCTACCTCCACTTGTGGATTCCAACACTGAAGCATTGCCTTCATCGTCGTAGGTGGCAATAAATCCTGGTCGTTCTCTGGTCGTTCTCACATTTGATATCACAGCACCATTATTTTGGTGATATCCGCCACTAATTGCTTCGGTATCTATTAGAGGACCTGACTGTTGCCATAGCCCCAATACCTCTCCAAATGTGCTTTGATATATCTGAAAGAGATCTGGCGACGTGACTTTATTTAACTTGCCCTGCACATACCGTAATATTTGTATTCTTAATCTGTTTGTTTGATGTTATTCCAGGTAAACTTCTCCATCCTTTATTTGCCTATGTGTATACTCTTATTTGTTTACACTAAGAGACATGTGTATGTTAGTAGCCTATTTATCCATATAGCTAATTATTATTCGGTATTCGAGATTCGTCTGTAATACATATTAGGGTATAACAGAGTTTTTAAGTTTGAGGTTTGTTAGGTTCTGTTACCTACTCTTGCAGGGTATACGTGTGGGTGTTGGGGCCCTCTGTTGTGACCTGAGTGTAGGACCACCCGCTGTAGTGTAGGACCACCCGCTGTAGTGTGGGGGCCACCTGCTGTAGTGTGGGGCCACCTGCTGTAGTGTGGGGACCACCTGCTGTAGTGTGGGGCCACCCGCTGTAGTGTGTGGGGCCACCTGCTGTAGTGTGGGGGACCACCCGCTGTAGTGTGGGTGCCACCTGCTGTAGTGTGGGGCCACCTGCTGTAGTGTGGGCACCACCCGCTGTAGTGTGGGGACCACCTGCTGTAGTGTGGGGCCACCCACGCTGTAGTGTGGGACCCTGCTGTAGTGTGGGGCCACCCTGCTGTAGTGTAGGGCACCACCCGCTGTAGTGTGGGGGCCACCTGCTGTAGTGTGGGGCCACCCTGCTGTAGTGTGGGGACCACCCTGCTGTATGTGTGTGTGTAGGGCCACCTGCTGTAGTGTGGGGGCCACCTGCTGTAGTGTGGGACCACCTGCCTGTAGTGTGTGGGGCACCACCTGCTGTAGTGTGGGACCACCTGCTGTAGTGTGGGACCACCTGCTGTAGTGTGGGGCCACCCGCTGTAGTGTGGGACCACCCGCTGTAGTGTGGGGCCACCCGCTGTAGTGTGGACCACCCGCTGTAGTGTACTGGAGGCCACCCGCTGTAGTGTAGGACCACCCGCGAGTGTGCCACCTGCTGTATGTGGGACCACCCGCTGTAGTGTAGGACCACCCGCTGTAGTGTAGGGGACCACCCGCTGTAGTGTAGGACCACCCGCTGTAGTGTGCCAGGACCACCCGCTGTAGTGTGGGGAGCCACCCGCTGTAGTGTCTGGGGCCACCTGCTGTAGTGTGGGACCACCCGCTGTAGTGTGGGTGCCACCCGCTGTAGTGTAGTGTGGGGCACCTGCTGGGGCCACTGTAGTGTCACCCGCTGTAGTGTGGGCCACCCGCTGTAGTGTGGCCCCGTGCTGTAGGGGTTGGGGGGCCCCCACTGCTATAGAGCCTAGCACGCTCCTATGCGCTGCACACTGTAATCAGCCTGTACATCAGGGTGCTATAATCACTCATGATAAGCGTCGCGCAAGTCTGGCGCACTTACCAATTTTCCCTTGCACAATTTCCCGTTATGGCGAACCTAATATTTTATCCCATTTTCCCCCCAATTCTCTCCTTATTTCGAGGTTGTTACCGCCTCTTTGTTTACTTACACTACATCATCAGATATATTGTGTTCTCAACCTATCCTCTAAACACCATAGTACTTATTGCAACTGTTGGTCCAACGTACAAAAATGGACTGTTGTGCCTTCAAGTTCCCTTTTTTGTGCTTTTGGAATACGCTAAATTGTATACAAAACCGTAGAACAGAGTAACCTTCTACACGTCATAACCGAGACAAAATAACCTGACCAATCAGTTATAATACATCTTAGGCCTAATATATGCTATCATGTGGGGTAGAAATAGCCTAAGCTACTCTATCCCTTTGAGATGTATTTCTTTCTTATCGAAAGCGGAAATCTCCTTTTACCCAACATATTTTCCATCAGGTTTACCTCTTCTCGTCGTACATAACATATGCAAAATACATCATCATCTCCTATTTTCGTCAGGTTAGGTTAGGCTTGGTTAGGTTGGGTTGGTTGGGTTAGGTTTGGTTAGGTTGGGTTGGTTGGGTTAGGTTGGTAAGGTTGGGTTGGTTGGGTTAGATTAAGTTCAAGAGAGTTGCGATGACATAAAGTTCTACTTTTCTCCAGGTTTTAGATCTGTTCAACAAATGGCCAAGCTATTGCACTAGCTTAGACTGCCCTTTTGCCTTTTAAGAGGCTTTTGACATACATCTGATTCCATGTAAACATCATATTTGTAATATACTTTCACAAGTTTTTAATAAATAAATTTTATTGGTCTGTAACTACTTTTCTTATTACTAGTTCACACAAATTGACCTAGACATTCATTTATTGACAGCTCCTGAGCAGGCTGTCACAATTTACTGGCCTCCCTCCCTTGGTTCTATTTCCATATCTATCTACAACATTAATAATTGCTCTTTTTATCAACATGAGAACCTTGAGGTAAAAAACAAATGGTTACTTCCAAATACCACTGTTTATTCATCATCCTGTCGACCACATCATCCACGTCAGACTCTGGCATTTCTTCAAGCCTTGTTACGAAATACCAAGTTCGTTTCGTGACCATAAAGGTCGCCAGCAACGACCATTGTGTTAGACATGCAGGATGTCTGTTTCTGTCGTGGTCTCCATTCGACCTACAAGTCTATTGAGAAGCAGGAATCTCTCGACAGACCTAAGGCAGTTTCCTGAACCGAGAAAGTTTCAAACCAAGCAGTATTAAGGGATTTTCAGATCACCAGTGATGAAGAAAGAAAGCATTTGTAAGAATTAGACTTGACAAAGGTTATGGGAATAGAGTTGATCTTCAACGTGGTTACTAAGAGAGGGAGAAGTAGGCTTTGTTGATCTCTTACTGTTATACATGAGAATCTAGGGAACACGGGAACTACCAGAAGTTTAAAACAAAATCGGTGTTGTGCCAGTACAAGAAGGGAAACAGGAAGCTCTAGTATGTCATACCTTGCATATCATGAAAGGTAAAGAACCCCAGAAGAAAGACGCTGGTAGAAGATGTAGACAGTTGGGTCTATAGAGCACAACACCAGTATAGGTTCAGGGATGGCAAGTTCTACCTCCAAAACTTTAAAAAGCTCTCTAACTGGGCGACCGGAATTAGACAAGATAGAAGCACGAGTGGATTAAATATTTTGTCAGACAGACTTCGACACGGAACCCCACAGGAGATTAGTGCACAACATAAGAAACCAAAGTAGGAAATAAGGTGCTGCAGTGAATAAAGAAGCAGGTTTGATCAGAAGGAATTCACATTAAGGGAATACCGCAAGAATGTTGGAATCAGCGAATAATATGAGAAGTTTGTCACCAGACCAGTATGCCGACGTTTACCTTAAGGAGTACAAAAGTACGCTGACACTTAGAACATTTGTTGAACCCTTGAATAATGAGATCAAGAGGCCACGAGGTGACGAAGCGGGGGACTGAGGGGAGGGGCGGGGGAGAGACCGGTACAGCCGGGTAACCCCCTCTAGTATACCTAGGAAGTAGGCTGTGTATCAAAATTTGGAGGCCAGATGCTTGGCACTATAACCCTTTAACCATCTCCATTACACAGCCCTTATAGGAACCTATCTTCACTACAGCCGTCCATTATAATCATCTTTACTACAAACTTATCTTCACCACACACAGCCTTGTGGGGATTGGTATCTTGGCATAATAAATAAGGATTTTCCTTGTTTCCACGAACCACCAACAGCCTCATTTGTAGAGTTTTAAAGTTCTGTACATACAAGTTCCTCCATATGGGGCTGGTTCCTTTTGACTTCTTTTTACTCTATCACATCTATATAAATGTTATTCCGGTAGCCAGACCTCACTGGCCACGTCATCTCATTCTGTGTCGTAATTTAAACCTTGTAATCTTTGCATTTTGTATCGTTCCTGGAGGAGGTGGTTTGATAAATCTATTCCATCTTCATTCTGATCTAAGGTGTGTTGTGGTTTTGGGATTGTTAAGTTCAATTTGAACAGTGTAATGGTATTGTGGAGTGTGGTAGTTTTTGTGGTATTGGAGGGCGTGGTTTATGCGTGCTTAAATGATCGACGTTTAAGGGTAATTTTGGGTATTTCACTATTGTCTCCCACACTCCTTCATTGTCTTCTCATCTCTTACTTGTTTTATCCAGTTTCTTTGTTTCTAAATAATTTTTTGAAATTTTAGAGTTGTTTTCCGTCCATATTCCTATTACGTAGTTTTCCTTCCTCTGTTCCTATTACGTGAAAACCTAAGTTCTGACGATCATAGCTTTTCCTATCATCAGTGGGCGCTTGTGTATTTTTGAATGGACAGATCTGCAATTTGTTTAAAGATGATGTGCTTTATTCTTTAGCGTTGATTTGTATGCGCCAATCTGTATACAAATATATAGTATTGTATGCAGAAAAACCACATGTGAAAAATAGAGAGTGCTTAACGCGTTTTCAGTTAATTCGCCTTCATCAGAGCAAAGTAGAATCAATTTGTGTTCATTCTACTTCGCTCTGATGAAGGCGAATTAGCCGAAAACGCGCTAAGCATTCTCTATTTTTCTCATGTGGTTTTTCTGCATACTTGGATCAGTGTTTTTGTGATCATGTTGCATAGTATGGTATTTGTAAGTTGTGTATTTGTGTTGTATTTTCCATTAGGTTTCCAACACTTCTTTTGCAACGTGACTCCCTGAGTGTTCACACTTGTTTTCTTGTGTGTGTGTGTTTATTATTTGTGCCTGCAGAATCGAGCTGTTAGCTCTTGGATCCCGCCTTTCTAACTATTTTATTTTTCCTCTACTACATAAATTTCTCTCTTAACATACACATCCACAGGAAGCAGCCCGTAGCAGCTGTCTAACTCCCAGGTACCTATTTACTGCTAGGTGAACAGAAGCATTAGGGTGAAAGAAACTTTGCCCGGGAATCGAACCCGGGCCCTTAGGACTATGACCCCCGAGCGCTGTCTACTCAGCCTCGAAGCTCCTGCAACGCCCGTGTGTGCGTGTATGTGTATGTGTGTATACTCACCTAGTTGTGCTTGCAGGGGTTGAGCTCTGGCTCTTTGGTCCCGCCTCTCAACTGTCAATCAACTGGTGTACAGGTTCCTGAGCCTACTGGACTCTATCATATCTACACTTGAAACTGTGTATGGAGTCAGCCTCCACCACATCACTGCCTAATGCATTCCGTTTGTCAACTACTGTACTCACCTAGTTGTACTCACCTAGTTGTGCTTGCGGGGTTGAGCTCTGGCTCTTTGGTCCCGCCTCTCAACCGTCAATCAACAGGTGTACAGTTTCCTGAGCCTAATGGGCTCTACCATATCTACATTTGAAACTGTGTATGGAGTCAGCCTCCACCACATCGCTTCCTAATGCATTCCATTTGTCAACCACTCTGACACTAAAAAAGTTCTTTCTAATATCTCTGTGGCTCATTTGGGCACTCAGCTTCCACCTGTGTCCCCAGTGCGTGTGCCCCTTGTGTTAATCAGCCTGTCTTTATTTATCTTTGTCGATTCCCCTGAGAATCTTGAATGTGGTGATCATGTCCCCCCTAACTCTTCTGTCTTCCAACGAAGTGAGGTTTAATTCCTGCAGTCGCTCCTCGTAGCTCATACCTCTCACACACATACTGTGTGTGTGTGTGTGTGTGTGTGTGTGTGTGTGTGAGCGACCATATACCCACCAAGGTGTGGGTTAGGTTCAGTATCCGCCCAGGAACCCTGTAGTCTTAGTTATCAGTTATCAAATGTAGTAGTTCCCCCCTCCCTCCCCCCCCCCCTCCCCCCCCCGTCTCGGGTGTCTCATCATACCTGTTCTTCAAACTGGCTTTTACCTCATTGCATTTAATCATTATTCTCGCAGTATATTCTTCCTTTCATCCTTGTGACGCATTTGGGTCCCAGCTTCCAACCCCTGTTATCTCTGCTGTTATCTCATGAATATCTCATCTTTGACTAATGTCAGTATCTCTAACAATCTTAGGCAATACGTATTTATGTACCTATATGTAGTTATGTCCCCTTAATGCCTTCTGTCAAGTGTTGTGAGGTGAAGCTTCCTCAGACTTTCCTTATATTGTAGTCCTTTTAGTTCCAGAACCAGTCTTGTGGCAAACCTCTGAACTTTCTCTATATTTATTTCTTTAGGTTGGGCCTCCACGCTGGGGCTGCATATCCTAGAACTGGTCTCACGTAAGTAATGCACAATGCTCTGAAAGTTTCCTTGTCCAGGTTTTTGTAGACGACGACTGTGATATTCGGCAGAACTCTATACTCCGCTCAAGTAAATTGTTGGCATGTGTCTCCGGTATTAAGTCAGAGTTATTTGTCTGACATTTGATGGTTAATAGAGATTTGTATTGTGCTAGTGAACCTTTACCATCCCGTCACCGTCTTGGTGTCTTGCATTCGCGTAAGTTAAAATGTAGTTTTCATTTATTGGGCCACATTCATTATAATTTGTTTAGCCCTCTTGTATTCAGAATCTTTTCTGCAGCTTTGGGGTCATATACGAGCGTGAGGAATTAGTCGTCCTCTGGTAAGATACATTAATAACAGAACGAGACCAAGCACTGGACCTTGCTGTACTCTGGTAATCAAACTCCTCAGCTCCGACTTGTCACTCGGTCTTTCATAAGTAAAGCTTTGATCTTAACCAATTCAGCACACTTGCAGTTATCCTAGCTAGTTTGTCCAATGTGTATAGGAGCCTTTTGTGTGGTGAAGAGCTTTTGGTCACTCTAGGAGTATGCAGTCGGCCGTGTTTTCTTTTGTAGCTTAAAGTCTGTTGTTTTGTCATATAACTAGATGTTTCAGTCTGGCATGTCAAGGGGTAAATCCATGCTGGCGCTTTGATGCCAATTCTATCTTGTTGGTTGACATGAAATGACCGAGCCAGAAATTGTCTGGTTCAAAGAAAATCTGTATGTGCTTTTTTTTTCTCCTATTGTGAGTATTATGCATTATTGGAAGGAAGATAGAAGATTACCAATCAGGAAGGGATAATACAAGTTAACTCCTGGAATGGTTATAATGGAACAATTCGTTGAGGGACACACTATTGCACTATAAATATACCTGCACCAGGTACAAATGCACAGTAGCAAAAGTCTGATGTATTCCAACCATGAGAGTCAGGTGTAGATCACATCTTCAGCCCATGGTTTGATAGACTCTGCCTCTTACACAGGACTGGAGAGAGGGTTATCTTGATGATTTTGGGGCTTTTTTTAGTGTCCCCGCGGCCCGGTCCTCGACCAGGCCTCCACCCCCAGGAGCAGCCCGTGACAGCTGACTAACACCCAGGTACCTATTTTACTGCTAGGTGACAGGGGCATAGGGTGAAAGAAACTCTGCCCATTGTTTCTCGCCGGCGCCTGGAATCGAACCAGGACCACAGGATCACAAGTCCAGCGTGCTGTCCGCTCGACCAACCGGCTCCTGGGGGGGGGGGGTGATGCAGTGAAAAAGTTGCATAAGTGTTTTGATTACCGGACTTCTGATCACCCGTGCCATTCATTTTATCCTCATTGGCGTTTAGATAAGTTTTCACCTCGTTAGTCTTGACTCTTTATGGTCAGGATGGGCAGCATTGTAGGAGGTGTCATCCTACTCCTTATGATCGCTCACTCGTCCCGTCGCCACAGCATCTGACAGTATTCAGTCACGATGAATATTGCTCCTAAATGTAAATTGCACCACAGAGAACAACTGTGCGCCCCCTCCAGGGACTAGTACCACATTTATCCACTGAACACCAGCTAAGAAGA
>WNGS01163731.1:10677947-10688573 GCA_020271785.1 Procambarus virginalis | reverse complement strand
TATGGTTACTCGGAGTGCCGGGAGTGACTGGCGGACCTCTGACCACCCGAAGTTATTTTTTATAATTTAGCCCCGGGGACGAGTTCATTGGGCAGTGTTATTCCTTACCTCCCTCCCATCCCAAATCCTTATCCTGACCCCTTCCAAGTGCTATATAGTCTAATGGCTTGGCGCTTTCCCCTCGATAAATACCTCCCCCTTTAATACAACTGGGGGTAATTATAACCTATTAATTATAACCAGTCTGAGTTTTGATGGCGTATTATATTCCACTTCCTGTCATTTTAATCTTTAGGTCAAGCTTTCCATTTAGTATCATTTGATACGAGTGGCAAATCCCACTTCACCCCTGTCGACTAACATTCACCCCACCTCCTCCCCTCCCATTACAGCATATCAAATCAAAGTATAAAGATTGGTGGTCCTTATTATGTGCAACGATCCTTATTATTACCCTCACACACACACACACACACAGCTGTCAAGTATTATAACACCATCTGTAGCAAGTCCACAAGACATGGTTTGAAATTGAACTGATATAAGTTTATTGACGTAAAAACATACACAAGGAGAGAGGTAGCTCAAGCTATTCTCACCCCGTTCAGTACAAGTCTTCATATTATATATATATATAATATAATATATATATTATATATATTATATATATATATGATAATATATAATATATATATATAATATATCTATATGTATAATATATCTATATATATTCTATATATTATACACACCACACAAGAAATTACTGAACATTGAGTGATAACCATATACATTTCTTAAGACATGGTTGTAAGGCCATTGTACTGACACACCGTGTAGGTAATACACTGTATGATAAAAGATAACGATAGAATGACTTAATATAATCAATAAGAACACTGTCAAACGACACATATGAAAGGATCTACCTTCCTCTACTCGACTATCTCAATAAATAATTAAACAAAATTGAGAACTAATTATACTCAGAAATATTGAGCTCAACCCGACTTTCATATTACTTTCAGCGACTACCACACTTATGTTTTGACTTCACTTTACACGTAAGAATACTTAAAAGACAGTATAATAATTACATTAATGAAATCCTTTGCTCACGGCAAAGATAAATAAAGAATTAAATGAATGAATAAAATCAATCTTGCTATTTCGCACGTTTATCGCATTTTACTTGTTAAATGAATTTAATGAACGCAATCACAGAACTGAAGAATGACTCGTGTCATAATCCCACAATGATGTAACCGTGGGCACAGCTGACCTGCCACCTCACTCAGCTGTGAGGTGTGGGCACAGCTGACCAGCCACCTCACTCAGCTGTGAGGTATGGGCACAGCTGACCACCACCTCACTCAGCTGTGAGGTGTGGACACAGCTGACCACCACCTCACTCAGCTGTGAGGTGTGGGCACAGCTGGCCAGCCACCTCACTCAGCTGTGAGCACAGCTGACCAGCCACCTCACTCAGCTGTGAGGTGGCTGTCACCCCCACCTCCCAATATTCACTCACAAAACAACGACCAAGCTACTCCTCGTTTACTCATATTGAGAAGCTACACCACTCACAGAGTGAGTTTTACTCTCCACCAAATTTAGCTGGAATTATTTGAAACTGAGAACACGAAGATAACTCAATATTCTTCACCATAAAACCACACCACTCTATTCATACTGAAATTAACACTTGGGGCTTAACTTCCCTAACCCACTACCTGCTTGACGGGGTTCTGGGAGTTCTTCTACTCCCCAAGCCCGGCCCGAGGCCAGGCTTGACTTTGTGAGAGTTTGGTCCACCAGGCTGTTGCTTGGTGGACCAAGCCCGGTTGGTCCACCAAGGACCAACCCGGTTGGTCCAACATCACAGCCCGGTTGGTCTGGAACTTCTTCTAGAAAACAGTCTAGTTTTATCTTGAAGATGTCCACGGTTGTTCCGGCAATATTTCTTATAGACGCTGGTAGGACATTGAACAACCGCGGACCTCTGATGTTTATACAGTGTTCTCTGATTGTGCCTATGGCACCTCTGCTCTTCACTGGTTCTATTCTGCATTTTCTTCCATATCGTTCACTCCAGTACGTTGTTATTTTACTGTGTAGATTTGGTACTTGGCCCTAAAATATCTCCCATGTGTATATTATTTAGTATGTGTCTCGTCTCCTTTCTAGTGTGTACATTTGGAGGGCTTTGAGACGATCCCAATAATTTAGGTGCTTTATCTCGTCTATGCGTGCCGTATATGTTCTCTGTATTCCCTCTATTTCAGCAATCTCCCCTGCTGTGAAGGGGAAAGTGAGTACTGAGCAGTACTCAAGACGGGACAACACAAGTGACTTGAAGGGTACAACCGTTGTGATGGGATCCCTGGATCTGAAAGTTCTCGTAATCCATCCTATCATTTTTCTGGCTGACGCAATATTTGCTTGGTTATGCTCCCTAAACGTTAGGTCGTCAGACATCATTATTCCCAAATCCTTTACATGCTGTTTCCTACTATGGACAGATTCGATTGTGTTTTGTACCCTGTATTATGTTTCAGATCCTCATTTTTGCCGTACCTGAGTACCTGGAATTTATCACTGCTAAACATGTTATTTTCTGCTGCCCAATCGAAAACTTTGTTAATATCTGCTTGTAATTTTTCAATGTCTTCACCAGAGGTAATTTTCATGCTGATTTTTGTGTCATCTGCAAAGGATGACACGAAGCTATGATTTGTATTTTTGTCTATATCTGATATGAAAATAAGGAACAGTAGCGGTGCAAGGACTGTACCTTGAGGTACAGAGCTTTTAACTGCGCTTGGACTCTATTTTATTCGAGTGACTGTAACTCTTTGTGTTCTGTTCGACAGGAAATTTATTATCCAGTATCCTACTTTACCAGGTATTCTCATTGACCTCATTTTGTGCTATCACCCCATGGTCACATTTGTCGAACGCCTTTGCAAAGTCTCTGTATACAACATCTGCATTTTGCTTTTCTTCCAGAGTTTCTGTGATTTTGTCATAGTGGTTGAGTAACTGTGACAGACAGGATCTTCCCGCTCTAAATCCATGTTGTCCTGGGTTGTGTAGTTCATTATTTTCCATAATACTAGAAATTTGATTCCTAATCACTCATTCAAAAACTTTTATTATGTGTGATGTTAGTGCAACTGGTCTATAATTTTTTGCCAAGGCTTTACTTGTATGATGTTGTCGCCTGCTGAACGTCTGCTGGCGATGTTCTTTCTGACGCATACATATCTTTTACTTGCCGAAGCATTTCCGTTATTTTTTTCCTTCTCCTGTACAGTCGTCTGCGTTCTCTTTCTAGAGTGGTCCTCTTTCTGCCCCTCCTCACAGGCACGTGCTTCAAGCAGACCTTGTAAGCTTCAGCTGTCAGTTGAGCTATCCCCTGTGTGGGAGTTTTGTCGCTTAGGACCGTCTCCCGTTGAATGGTTGCAAGGTCTACATTTATTTTCTCCCAGTCTATCCTCTTATTGTTGAAATTGAATTGATTGAATACTCCCTTCTCGTCGTCGTGTGTAAATAATTGGACTCAAAATTTGTAAACAAAACCCACGGTACAACTGAATAATAATTTATGAATAACTTCTTTTTGTTTTCAGTAAAACTTGTGTGCCTAAGTTGGAGTGCAGACTCCAGCCACTGACAAGGTCATTCATGTGCCAAGAGTAAAGATCACATTGCGGGGGTTGGGGGGGGGGTGCCAACCCTCCCCCCTCTTCCACACACACACTTTCGCGGGACCAAAGGGCCAAAGCTCAACCCCCGCAAGGACAACTAGGTAAGTACACACATCTCCCACATGAAAGACTTCCTCTCCCACCCCCCCACCCACACCCACACACCCACACACCCACACCCACACACCCACACACCCCCCCACCCACACCCACACACCCACACGTTACTCACCCTGAACAGCCTCTTAAGTACACACACGTGACAATTCCCAGAGTCTAACGGCTCTTAGATGGAGACAACAAGCAGTATTGACAACAACAACACCCCCCCCTCACGGTGTCGCTCTCAACACAACACTGTACACCCAGCCGCTGCAACAATGTACACCCAGCCGCTGCAACAATGTACACCCAGCAGCTGGAACAATGTACACCCAGCCGCTGCAATAAACCTATTACAATACAATGAAGCTTTTACATCTGCGGAAGAACACAAGACACATGTCTTAACATGATGCCAAAAAACTTAAAAGACAAATAAAAATAGTATACATATACATGCAAAATAAACTTACCTTTCATCAGAAACACATTAACAAATATACAGAGAAATTAAACAAGAAATAACATGGTGTTTAAGTTATCTTAACTAAGTACTAGAAGCTACTTGTCCCAAGTATGATCACTGCAACTATTAGGCCACTAGTAGGCCTCTAGTAGGCCTAGTGTAGAGGAAGCAAGCAATCACCAGCTGGCAGCCATTAGGAAGAGAGAAGGGAAGAGAATTATCAGGGGGGAAAGTGCCAAGCCATTACGACTGTATAGCACTGGGAAGGGGTCAGGATTAAGGATTTGGGATGGGACGGCGGGAAGGAATGGTGTCCAACCACTTGTGGACAGTCGGGGGACTGAACGCCGACCTGCATGAAGCGAGAGCATCGCTCTACCGCCCACCCCAAGTGGTTGGGCTTAGGTAGACAGAGCTGCCAGCGCCTCTACATGGTGAGATTAGTGAGTTATGAGAGAAACTTAGCAACACTAGCTCCCTCAACACCGGTATAGAACAACAGGTGTTGAAAGCAGCCACACCCAAGCAGTTACCATCTATGGCCACTTATTCACACATGTGCCTTAATCAGAACTATACAGCGTGCTGTTAGAGACTAAATTAATTGCAGTACAGTCAGCTCTCCGGACACAATCGATGGTGTCACCATAGGGAGTGACCTGTAACCCCTTTAGCGTAAGCCAGACTTGCAGTCGAAAGCATTTGTTAAGTTGCCTCTCCAGGGTGCAAGTGAAGTGTGTTGCACTTGCAAGTGCAATGCAAGGGCAGCGTGATCTCAAGTGTCTAATGCGGGGCTAATGTGCAATCTATCTTCTTAAAAATAACGTCGCTTTTGGCCGTTTACCAGTATGGCCGAAATTGGATGTAATTTGAAAATGAAAATAAATTTGAGATTTTTTTTCAACAACAGTAAGTTAAGGGTCCTCTGGTAGGTTAGGTGGGCAGGAAATTCTCATAAAAGTTTCAAAACTTTACGAAAAACATTAATTGAAAGTTTCCTCTCCTAACCTTTCCGAGTAGGCCGGAGTACTCAAACAGAAAACGGGACAGTACGTCATTTTTGTGAGTCGATTTCATTTCAAATTACGTTCACTTTTGGCCATATCGCATACGAGCGAAAAGCGACGTTACTTTTAAGAGGACGGGTTACAGAATGAGTGTTCAGGCACAGCCCAAGAGAAACGGTGGCTGGTTGGAGCTGTCAGCTACAGGCTGGGGAAGATGGGAGCCAAGGCCTAGGGAAATTGAATAGGGTACAGGTGTAGGGTACAGGCGTGAGACAGTTATATCTGTGAGGGAGGCCACAGGCGTGTGGGGGAAACTACGGGCTCGCCATAGCCCGTGCTACTTGGAACTAATTGTTCCAGGTAGCGAATCTTAACAGGCGTGTGGCAGGGTACAGGCGTGTGGCAGGGTACAGGCGTGTGGCAGGGTACAGGCGTGTGGCAGGGTACAGGCGTGTGGCAGGGCAGGGTACACAGGGTACAGGCGTGAGGCAGGGTACAGGCGTGAGGCAGGGTACAGGCGTGAGGCAGGGTACAGGCGTGAGGCAGGGTACAGGCGTGAGGCAGGGTACAGGCGTGAGGCAGGGTACAGGCGTGAGGCAGGGTACAGGCGTGAGGCAGGGTACAGGCGTGAGGCAGGGAACAGGCGTGAGGCAGGGTATCCTCAGGGTACCAGGGAACAGGTGTGAAGCAGGGTACCCTGCCTCACAGCCGTGAGGCAGGGTACAGGCGTGAGACTGGGTACAGGCTTGAGGCCGGGTACAGGCGTGTGGCAGGGGTACAGGCAATACAGCATACTAAATAACAAACCACCTGCCCGAAGTCTCTCAGTGTCGGGCGAGCCTACCTCAAGTCCAGTTGACTTTTCTGTACTCCGTATTTTTTTGTGTCACTCCTTATAAGTAAACAGAATAATACGGACTGTGAAAAATATGTCCTGCTATTTTATATATATATTAATAAAAAGAAAGTACTTTATGCTCAGCTTATTTAAGAATGAAAATGTCGATTCAAGAATTTGATGTAAGCGGACCATTACAGAAAACGTTACCGGGGGGACTAAGGCATAATTAAGACCGTGCTTTTTCACTCTTCAGAAAACCAATATTCTCGGCACCATCAGTATAATTGATCATGCTAAATATGCATTTAAAAATATATATTATCGAAGATTATTTGTTAATTTTATAATTGCAATTAAATGTCTCAAAAAAAGCTCATTTAGCAGTTAAATAATTTTCAGTGACCACTACATGCTCTACTGTAAAGGACATGGTTGTAAATACACGTGAGGGTTCCAGCGCTGTAAATTACGCCTCGTCAGTGATACGTGTCATCATGTAAACAAGTGCTGTCTAATAATAATATAAGAAGTACATTTAAAGGATTTAGGACCTTCATATTTACCTACGGATTAGCAATTACGGGCTCACCATAGCCCGTGCTACATGGACATTTTGTTCAGAGTAGCTGAATCAAAAATAACAACAACAAAATTAGGAATACGCAAACGTGGACGCAAAACTTCGTGATCTCCTTTCAATCATTACAATTTGTGAACAAAACTTTATCGGAGCGTCGTTAGCATGTTATTTATTCTCGCTAGTAATTAACTGTCGAAGGAGAGTCTGCAGAAACTGGCTACGTGGCACAGGTGCTGTGGGATGAACAGCAGTAAGAGGGAATCTGATCACGGACAGAACGAATCTGATCCACAGTCAACACCTCAGATCAATATACTCACTCCAAACGTGGCTCGTGAGGCAATACCAGCCTCCCTGAAGTGTAGCGAGTCTGGCCCTCATGCACACACTACAGTCTACTGGAAGCAGGCGCGGTTACACTCAGGCGAAGCAGTTTATATAGAGCGAATCATAGTGTACACAGCCTGTAGTCTGTAACTGGATCATCTTAGAGGTAGTTCCCTCCAGCATCTACAGCCAACACAAGCCGCCGCCGCCTCCTCCTCCTCCTCGCGCCTTAAACAAGACGCATCTTAAAACCTCTCCAACATCCCATTTCCCTGCTCTCAGCCATGCAGATATGTAGCCGAGGAGACGTGGCTGGTATTGGCTGAAGCCGTGCAGACAGGGAGAGGAAGCAGACAGGGAGAGTAAGCAGACAGGGAGAGTAAGCAGACGGAGAGGAAGCAGGCTGGGAGTGTCCTGGAGAGAGCAGTGTGCGTGGGTGTAGGGGAGAGCGGAGGTGACGAGCGATATAAGGACAAAGGGAGCGAGAAGGAAAGAAGACAAGACTCACATTGGCTTGTCGTCATTGGCCCCACGAGACTCGCTTAGTGTGGCCAACATAACACGAGACCTGGAAATATTCACATAGTTAGCCGCCACCACCAACTCCTCCGTCGCCTTAACACAGTATGCGGGAGAAAGATAAAAAAGAAAGGGTAGGGAAATATCCACAGTTCCATTAAAGCTACTAAACCACTAACATAACAAAAGCTACCATTAAGTAGGCTAAGTAAGAATGCACTCCTGAAAAAGCAATGCAAAATGCACAATGATCTTAAGATAGGAAAATTTTCCTTTTAAGATAAATGATAATATATTTTCATATATACAACACTTCAGGTACTAAAACTAAAGAAAAAAGTCACACAAACAAACACCATCTTTTATTTTATATATATATATATATATATATATATATATATATATATATATATATATAATATATATATATATATATATATATATAAATATATATATATATATACACACACACATAAACACACACAAAGTACAAAATATTCATTGTGATTGACATGAAAAAAACTACAAACTACAAAGAACAACAACCTTTCGATAACAATAAATCAAAGTGACAACAACCAAGATAAACAAAGAACTGGGTCGAGGGTGAGAAGCAGTTAACTTCACAACGCGATCCGGTCGAAATACACATTGAAAAGTCAAGCACTTTTTGACCAAAGGTGCGTGTGAGAGTTAACATATTTATGACCCGGGGCCCCGTGCATCACTACCCTGAGTCGGTCCGACATTTAGCGCCAAAACACCAAGATAGTAAACAAAGCAGATAGGGCGACACCTACGCGGCCACTTCGGGAACTATACATTTTTTTTTTAATTTAAAATTTTGCCCCGAGGGGCGAGTTTATTAGGCAGCGCCACTCATTTTGTGAGTGGACATACCGCCATAGTGACAGCATTGGGCAGCGCCACTTATCTTGTGAGTGGACATACCGCCATAGTGACAGCATTGGGCAGCGCCACTCATCTTGTGAGTGAACACACCGCCATAGCAGCATGTACAACACTCCCCAATAGGAAGAAAACCCGCTGGCATTGTCATTCATACACCTCCTTTAGGTCTCTCCTCACTCCTTTCCCTACGTCATAATGACTGGCTGTCTGAATCATATTATATGAGGATGAAAACTATAATGCAAATATATTTAATATCAAACACTTAAATTAAATCATTATCAGAATATTTTCAGTTGATATTTAAAGATTAACACGACTCCAGAAGTCTCAAGTAATTTCAATCTTTGCTTACTTTATTCATGTTTACTTGTAAATAACAAATGAAGAGATTAACAATGTGAATCTTCGCCTGAACAAGACAGTAAACATTTACGTGGTCAGCTTTATAGGAGCTCTTAATTAATATTTCAATGCATTACATTTGTTATATATTATTCTTTATTTATTATTGGTAATAGTAGTATTGTCGTTAGTTATAATCAGTAACAAATCACTATTTACTAGCTTAGCGCTTTCTCCTTATAATCAGCAATTACTAATTACATAATTATTTGCATAAACAATCTCTATAATCCGCATAGTTAAACAAGGCCATTTGGACTAAACTAAATGTCTTCCATGTTGTTATTCTGTATGCCAAAAATTAAATTGATTATTTAAGTAAATGACATTCTATAATTTTCAAATACTCTCACATTCATCGATGTTTTCCAGTGCCCGTGTAACTAATATGTATATTTCAACATGTATACAATTTTCAAGTGCATACGTTTAAAGCCTCCATCAAGTACTTATTGATTTCTGGGATGACTACAAAGAAATTCAAGAAACAAAAAAAAAACAGAGCAACAGCATAGCAATGGATTCAATTCAAATTGCAATGTTTGAAACAAACTAAAAAGTATCAGCAATTATAGCCTTACAATATTCAACAGCTGCAAACTAATGAATCCAACAACTGCAAATCAAGAAAAAGAAGAGCAAACTAAATAATTCTGTCACCCAGAAATAAATTGACAGACGAAAGAGTAATCTAAAATGTTCCCTCCTTTTTTTAAACTCCTATAATTTCCTAGTCGTAAATCGTCCTCAGCCTACAAGAGCTGGTGAGGACCCTCACCCGACAAGGTGCAGGTTGTGGACCAGCCTGGACACAGCAAATGTTTATATAGGAGCTGAATTACATAACGATCTCCCTCCTCGATAGGCCAGGAGCGGTGCCTCACTATTCACAGTTATATATACGCACCGCCATTCCTTACTTGATACGGGCTATTCATGCCCGTGCCACCTCTTGGGTGGCTTAATCTTTATCAATCATCAATCCTTACTTGAAACTTACGGGCTCACCATAGCCCGTGCTACATGGACACTTCGTCCTGAGTAGCTAAATCTTTAACAACAACAACCTTACTTGGGTTACGGGCTCACCATAGCCCGTACTACATGGACACTTCGTCCTGAGTAGCTAAATCTGAAACAACAACCACCTTACTTGAAAGGCAGTTACAGCCACGCTCCTGTGCCAGGTAAGTCCACTACGGGCTCACCATAGCCCGTGCTACTTGGAACTTGCTGTTCCCAGTAGCTGAATCTTAAACAGCAACAATCCTTACTTGAATGTTCACTCCTCTTCTTGCCTTAGAATATTTGTTCCATTCTATGTAACTTTCACTGCGTTCTAATCAACAATCAATACTTCTCCACTTCCCCCTGTGTTATTGACTGTAATCTTGCCGGTCTCTGATACTTCAAAACTATTCTACTGATCCAGCTTGACAAGCTTTGTCCATCTGTACATCTCTGTACAGCTCCTACAGCACGGAGCAGTTGTTACCGATAATAACTTTATACATGATAGCACTCCCACTAATAACACGGCCATCACCACAGCTACAAAAACAACATCTACATACAACTTACAAACTCCGCCACAACAAAGCACTAGCACAGCGCTGGTTATGATCTATGCGTAACAACAATTGCTACTACCACCACAACTCTTCCTCCAGTAGAGAACTTTTACCTTGCTCTTGTAGAGACGTTGCTACGTAGACACAACCACTATCACCACAACCACCATGATCACAACCACCACCCAC
>WNGS01163731.1:10652668-10667168 GCA_020271785.1 Procambarus virginalis | reverse complement strand
AGGGAGGGAGGGAGAGGAGAGTTGTTAAAGTAGTATTGTGTGGTGTCTGCTGCCGACGCCACCACAACACAAACACACACACTGCGCAGCCACGTGTGACGCGCCACGCACCTCGTCCACCACTATGCAGGAGAGCGCGCACTTCTCCCTCACCCGTCACTCGCCAGCACAGAGCTGCCACTTGCCCCTCACACACTCACTCACTCACAATGAGAGGCTGCAGCAGCGTTCATCAAGTCCTCCAACACGGCCCTGCACCACCGCCGTCACATATTACAATGGAGCTCTTGGATCAATAGGGAGCAAACTCCTCTTTGGACCAGTGGAGTGGGGGAAGGCACAGCCTCAGCTCACGGCGATGTTGTTCTGTAGGTGTGCAGGTGTAGACGAGGGCAGGGGGTGGAAGACAGGGGCAGGGGGGTAGTAGACAGGGACAGGGGGTAGTAGACAGGGGCAGGGGGTAGTAGACAGGGCAGGGGAATGGGGGGAGTGGTGGAGTTGGCACTGGTGGAATTATTGCTGGCACCCTGGGGGTACCACCACCTCACATCACTCACTTAACACTCCACACACGCACTATTCTGGGAGCGGGGCTACCTCAACAGCTACAGTATGTGTGGGGGTGGGGGTGCCAGGGGAGCACGAGCGTCCTCACACCGCAGCACGCGCCTCCACCACGCTATCCCTGTCCCCCGGGGTGGCGGGGGTCACTGGCTAGGTGTGCGAGTCAGCAGCAGGACGGTCACCCGAGCCATAACGACACTCCGCCCACATGGAAAACTGTATATGGACGCTTGTGGACTCTCTGGGACCTCAACTCTAACTGAGGATACGCTCTCGTGGCCCCAGTTACGCCGAGGTGAGTGGAGGAGGAGGAGGGATGGGGGGGGACGGAGCGAGGGTGGGAATGTTTCTAGCCAATCCCCCCCGAGGCTCTCCTCTCCGGCCACTCGTGTCTATCCCCACACGCACGACCTGCCCTCCACCTTCTTCATTATTAACCACCGCTCACATTAAGGCTTCTTTCTCCCGGCTTCATTCCCCCTTCCTGCCGCGATGCCGCCTTCATTCACAAACTCCTCCACGACACACAACTTAATGAAGTATCATACTACTTGTGAAGGAGGAAATGTATATGTTTATCTCTCAGAATGTTTGGTAATATGATTATTGTTTGTGATGTGTGTCTATGTATGTATTAACACGATGTACTGAACGGGGTGAGAATAGCTTGAGCTACCTCATCCCTTTGTGTGTATTTTACATCAATAAACTTATTTCAATTTCAATTTCACTTACTGAAGCACCCTGGCCCCAAGGTCCGTGTAAATTCCTTCAGACCTTCTCAGTCAGGTAAGGCTTTCCTGACAAGTGCGCGCGCGTGCACGCACACTAGCAATGTACAAAAAAAAGGTGATTGAGAGGCAGAAAGAGCATTAAGAGTCCAGGAACACGAGACGGGAGAGGCAGCAGCATCATCAATATGTACCAGCAGGTGAGCTGAGACATCTGGGAAAGGAACTGATGATAACTAGCCAGGCACTGTATCCATATTTCTCTTCCAGTACACGAACGACTTGTGAGATTAAGAAGCAAGTAGTGTATTGTGAAGACTAATAATAACAAACAGCATCTCTCCTATGACTTGTAATATCTCCATAGCTCAAATAATTATGTATTAGCGACAAGACCCACCATTAATGTATAATGATTAGCTGTAAATACATAGCTATTGAAATGGAACAATGTCTGTAACTGGCTGACATAAGTTGAGCAGCATAGACGTAATTGTTAATGTAATCATCACCGTTGAGATCTGATAAAGACCTTTTGTGCCCTCTGTAATGCTTTTTTTGCGCTACCGCTCACAGAAACAATATGGGGTGCACAATGAACTGGTCACTTCCGGCGGCAAATGTGATAACAATACAAGGAAGGTAACAAGCATGTGCTAAACTATAGACCCGTTATCTTGAGACGATTTCGGGGCTTGGCGTCCCCGAGGCCCGGTCCTCGACCAGGCCTCCACCCCCAGGAAGCAGCCCGTGTCAGCTGACTAACTCCCAGGTACCTATTTACTGCTAGGTAACAGAGGCATCAGGGTAAAAGAAACTCTGCCCATTGCTTCTCACCGGCGCCCGGGATCAAACCCGGGACCACAGGATCACGCGTCCAGTGTTCGGTCCGCTCAGCCACCGGCTGCTGGTGGGTAGCATAGCCCGTGACTATAGTCAGTGATAAGTATTCCTGCAAATGACTAGAAAGAACTAGTCAAACAGCCAAACTGCGCTGCGTTCGGGTTGCAAACGAGAGCCAGCACGGCTTTAGGGAAGGCAAATAGTGTTTAACGAACCGACTCGAGTTGACAACACACTGACAACAGTAAGATCTGAGAGACTGTCAAAAGGCTTTTGACACATCAGAAAAGACTTGAATGGCCTGTGTAGATTTAGAACAATCTATTTTTATAAGACCATATATACATGAAATGCACTTGTATCTTAATGAGAATGGGGAGAAGGGTAAGATAGGGATGGAAGGGAAGGAGGGAGTGTAAGGAAGGAAGGGAGGGAGGCAGAACACGTAAAGTAACACAACACGCCAGGATGACTTAATTAAGTCATCCTGGCGATGTCATCCACACAAACCGAAACTGTCTCTATATTCCGCTTGTTACAACGTGTATTAAAGTTGTTACATCTTGGCTTAACGTGTTTATGACGAATTAGAACGTTGTTACAACTTGCTATATTGGTTGTTATAACTGGTTAGGTGTTTAAACTTGTTCGAAGGTTGTACCAACGTCGTAGTTTCGGTGTGTGTTTGGCGGAAAGCTACAATTCACTTACTTAGTAACTGTAATGTTACCGTGTATGACTAAACAGGAGGTTATCTCGAGATGATTTCGGGGCTTAGCGTCCCTGCGGTCCGGTCCTCGACCAGGCTTCCTTTTTGTTACACCCCCCCCAGGAAGCAGCCCATACCAGCTGTCTATCTCCCAGGTACCTATTTACTGATAGATAACAGGGGGCATCAGGGTGAAAGAAACATTTTGCCCATTTGTCTCCGCCTCTACCGGGAATCGAACCCGGAACCTCAGGACTAGGAATCCGAAGCGCTGTCCACCCAGCTGTCAGGCGCCCGGAGGCCGACGATACCCGCACAATATCCCACCCATTACATCAAAGGATACCGTACACCCATTATCGTACAGGATGTTATCGTAACAACCCACACGTGTGATACGTTACAATCTCACACACCATCACGTCACTTACTGTCACGCCTTTCACCTCAAAATCTCGTAGTGGATGGCAATCGATGTTTGCGATAGTCTATAAGAGCAGACGTTCCTGGCGTGACTGTGACGGTAGTGTGTAGCTACTCTGTAGTTTAGGGACTGTAAGGGATGTGGGTGTTGAAGTCTGAGGTTACACCCCTGGCTCTAGCCTGCACCATGATGGGTTACACCCCTGGCTCTAGCCTGCAGCATGATGGGTTACACCCCTGGCTCTAGCCTGCAGCATGATGGGTTACACCCCTGGCTCTAGCCTGCACCATGATGGGTTACACCCCTGGCTCTAGCCTGCACCATGATGGGTTACACCCCTGGCTCTAGCCTGCACCATGATGGGTTACACCCCTGGCTCTAGCCTGCAGCATAATGGGTTACACCCTGGCTCTAGCCTGCAGCATAATGGGTTACACCCCTGGCTCTAGCCTGCAGCATAATGGGTTACACCCCTGGCTCTAGCCTGCAGCATAATGGGTTACACCCCTGGCTCTAGCCTGCAGCATAATGGGTTACACCCCTGGCTCTAGCCTGCAGCATAATGGGTTACACCCCTGGCTCTAGCCTGCACCATGATGGGTTACACCCCTGGCTCTAGCCTGCACCATGATGGGGCAACACGGCCCATCATCACAAATACCTAGATAATTATCCAGGTGGTTTGAGGGGCGGGGAGAGGCAGCGTTGTTTCTTATGGTAATGGATTTGGTCTGAGGTTGGAGCCCGTCATTTTCTATAAACGGAATTGCTGGGTACACTGAAATAGTTTTCCAATTCCACATTTCACATTATCGTCAATAACACACGATATTAACGTAACCAAACGTAATGAAACCTAACCTAATCAAACTTTAACCTAAAGTAACCTTAAGGTCACCATGGATAGAACGTAGATAATACGACTGATTATGTAGTCGTTCTCAATCCATTTCCGTGAGTGAATTTCCTCCCTGAAGACAGGTTGGAGGACGGGCTCCATCCGGCACAATGTGAGACTTTTTCTCCAATGTCAGAAATGCAATAAATTTTCTGAAAATTCTGAGGCATTGTTCGAGTAATACGGGGAAAATATGTCGATTCCAGATTTTATAAATGTGTTGCAATAACTATATTAACATTTCAGAAGCGCTGTGGGGGGTAAAATTATATTTTTTTTATTTGTGTGAAAAGTAGAGAAACAAATATTTGTATATCTTACATACATGATATATAATTAATTATTTCAAATGCAAACATTCTGATACTGTATGATAATATAATGCATTCTTAAACATGTGCCGTGATATGAATTATCTCAGGAAAATTTACCGAAACTAATTGTTAAGATATACACTTTGACGAAGAAGTTTGAGAGAGAGAAAAAAAAGAGTAATGAAATTTCTCCTGCCTTTGTGACCCCGCATTCCAAGAAAACAATTGCCCTTGTGAGAGGCCACGTTGTTATGGCCAGTCATTACGAAGAGAGAGAGAGAGACTCAGCCTCACCCAATTTGGCTACACAACACATGTGGTTACAGAAGTGTTGCTTCAGAGATGACCGAAGAATCAGACATGTAGGCGCTCTCCAGGGAGTGGCAGCAAGGCATGCCTGATGGGACAGAAGAATGTGAATCACTGTAATTCCCAGTAACTATGTTGCAATGCACTGGCAGTGACGTCCATCACCTTGGAGAGTGAGCGGTGAAGGAGAGTGTCAATAACGCCACACTGCTCAGATGTGGTCTTGGTTCAAAGTAAACCTTCCAAGCGACAAATGCGAATGATCGGATGGTATTGTTACTCTTTATAGGGGTAGGTTGGGGAGGGCAACGGCCAGAGACGAACTATCCATTGCACAAGATCACAGCTCCACCTTGAATACTAATTACATTTCCTCGCCTGTCGAATTTATAAGTTTGATAAGTTAGGCATATTTATATATGAATGACTGTGTTTGGGTGGATGTATATAAGTAGGAGCTGCCTTACATGGGCCAATAGACCTTCTGCAGTGTCCTTGATTTTTATATTATTATGTCCTTACCCCAGGGTCAGATTCACGAAGCAGTTATGCAAGGACTTACGAACCTGTCCATCTTTTCTCAATCTTTGGCGGCTTTGTTTACAATTATTAAACAGTTAATGAGCTACGAAGCACCAGGAGGCTGTTTATAACAATAACAATGGTTGATTGGGAAGTTTTCATGCTTGTAAACAGTTTAATAAATGTAACCAAAGCCGTCAAAGATTGAGGAAAGATGTACACGTTCGTAGGTACTTGAGTAACTGCTTCGTGAATCTGGCCCCAGAATCATAACTCTTTTTCTTAATTTCACAAACGTGTGATAGCTACAAAAGTTAAGCTAGATACATCACACTGTTGGTCTGGTCAACCCACAGCCTGGTTTGACCAGACCATCAACCAGGAGGCCTGGTCAGAAACCGGGCCGCAGGGACCTTGAACCCCCGGAACCACCGCAAGATGTAGCTCCAAGTGTCAGCAGGTCTCCTCGAACAGCAAGTCTCCAGCAAACTAGCCGCTTGTGTGTGGAATACCACAGCACCCATTAGGGAAGATTTCCAAGAGGAGGCGAGTGATGAATCTCTTAAGTGTTAAGAGCCCATAACTTAAGAGTTTAGATGAAGATAAATATTTAGATGAATATTGAGCCAAGAGTTCATCTGAACTACATGACGGTTACGTCAACTGATGTTTCTCAGTGTTGAAATTTCTGGAGAATTGGTTTCCGGTTGTGCATTCTTATAACTGTTATTATTGAACATTTATTTAGCTTTTACCTAATAAAAATTAAACATGGTTATTATATATAAAAGTCGTTAATTGGATAAATTTTTAAGTATGTGGTATCACTGTGTACAATTATATAAAACTAACTTTTCAATTGAAATTTAAGAACTATGTCCATATCAGAATATGAAATCAATATGAGGTTCTGTACTTTCAGGAAATTATAAAATTATAAATAATCGCGATTTTCAAAATATCACATATCTGGTAAAACTCGGTTGATTTAAATAACATACCACATCAAGTTTGAATGTTATTGGTTATCGCTGTTAATTTTCCGATCCAAGAAGATATCTGGAGACTGTTTGGAGTAGATGACTTTACTGTTGGTTTACTTGCCGCCGTTGTTGGGCTACAGCTGTGACAATTCCCCTTGGAATTTTGTATGTCGTTATCATGTTCTATTTCTTCTCTTGTGTGATGAGCTCTTGAACTCAAATTTTTCCAAATAGTACATCCCCCTGAGCTCAAGAGCAAGCCTTGTTGGATATTTTAAGATCTCTAGTTTTCTTTTGTGTTTTTGGAACGAGTGTTCCGAGGCTGCATACACGCTAGTTGGTCTCACGTAGGGTATATACGGCGTTAAGGAGGCCCATTTACTAAGGTTAATGAAGTCATATGTTACTAACGTTGTTCTAATGTGTGCCTTAACAGATTTATGGGTATCTCTACTCTGAGGTGTAGATTATATATATATATATATATATATATATATATATATATATATATATATATATATATATATATATATATATAATATATATATATACATACACACACATTTCACAGGATATTTATGCAGGCTGTGTTTATGTTTGCATGTTCTTGTCTGATCGCCAGCCGTTCTCTAGGGGGGGGAGAGGGGGGGTTGTAGAGTGTACACCACCACTACTTCGTCTCCTTCCAGTGAAAGTTTACCCCACAATGTAGTCCTGTAGTTGCCTCCTTTCTCACTCATTCTCTCTCCAAAAGTCTCGTCTCTCTCTTGCCCTACAATGCCGACCTTCCCGGGAGTTCCCTTTCCAATTGGCTAGCTGGAAAGGGAACCCCCTCCTGCCCCAGGGGTGGGCAGGAGGGTCCTGGTGACGATCCAGGGCAGACAAGAGCCGTGGTGGAAGAGAGAGGTGGAGGAAGAGAATAGAGAAGATTGGGTGGAAGGAGGAAGACTTGCCAGAGGAGAGTTGAGTGTAGAATTATGAGGCAGTGGAGATATGTGGAGTACAGGAGGTAGGGGGGAGGGGCAGATATTGGAGAGGGAGAAGGTAAGGAACGAACTATCAGGAGAAAGCCCCAAGCCATTACGACTATATAGCACATGGAAGGGGTCAGGATAAGGATTTGGGATGGGGGGAGAGAGAGAGAGAGAGAGAGAGAGAGAGAGAGAGAGAGAGAGAGAGAGAGAGAGAGAGAGAGAGAGAGAGAGAGAGAGAGAGAGAGAGAGAGAGAGTGAGAGTGTGAGTGTGAGTGTGAGTGTGAGTGTGAGTGTGTGTGAGTGTGTGTGTGTGTGTGTGTGTGTGTGTGTGTGTGTGTGTGTGTGTGTGTGTGTGGTGTGTGTGTGTGTGTGTGTGTGTTTGATATTTTTCATGCCGGAAAAATCTTCCAGTCAAAATACGCCAACAATGACTAAACAACAAAGGCAACAAACAACATACCATTTATATATAGCCTCCTCACAACGGATATGCAACATTCGGAGCTTTGACAGAAAACCATGCATGAGGAATTAATGGAGAGTGAGATCTGGATACCTGAATATAATCTGTATAGATGTGATAGGATAAATAGATCACAAGGAGGTGCAGGTTTGTATATTTGAGAGGACTTTGTGTGCTCGGAGGAGCCCCGCTCCTGTGCCAGGTAAGTCCACTACGGGCTCACCACAGCCCGTGCTACTTGCCCCGCTCCTGTGCCAGGTTAAGTCCACTACGAGCTCACCATAGGCCGTGCTACTTGGAACATGTGCTCGGAGCTTCTTAGCTCTACAAATGAGGTTGTTGAGGTACTTGGGAGTGAAAACAATCTAATACAAATTGCCAGACGGTATAGGAATAGTATAGGAACTCATTCCTATAACGGTATAGGAATTCACAGAACAGATAAACAAAACAGAGAATAACTTGATGATCTGACAACTCTGATATTGTCTTCTTAGTATACTTCAACTTGCTCAGCATAAGATGGGGGAATGGCAAACAATATTATACCAGGATATCTAATTGAAAACAACATATCAAACACAGAGAAAGACAAAGAAATGAGTGAAATCCTAAAACAGCAGCATCTTATCTTGAGGTTATCTTGAGATGATTTCGGGGCTTTTTAGTGTCCCCGCGGCCCGGTCCTCGACCAGGCCTCCACCCCCAGGAAGCAGCCCGTGACAGCTGACTAACACCCAGGTACCCATTTTATCTGCTAGGTAACAGGGGCATAGGGTGAAAGAAACTCTGCCCGTTGTTTCTCGCCGGCGTGAGGACATGTTTAGCACCCCAATAAACAGCATGAAAGTAGAAGATCCTGACAGGTTCTTTATACATGATATCCAAATCTCCGAAAATATAACGTGATATCAACATGAACGCTGCAGATTTTGAAAGAGAAATTGACAGCATACCCATGCACTCAACCCCGGGTGAAGTCTTATGAAATTCAATATTTGTAAATAGATGCAAAGTATGAAGATGAGCTTGAATAACGCCGGAGAGATAAAAGAAACATTTAAATCAGCAGATGTAGCTCCCTTACACAAGGGAGGCAGCAACGCGTTGGCTACGAATTATAGACCAGTCTCATTATAACGACCCATATACAGCAAGTTTTGTTGTGAGTGATTAGGAGTCACACCACCTGACCATGGAGGTGGTCCTCTGACCTCCAGGATCATGGAGGTGGTCCTCTGACCTCCAGGATCAGGAGGTGGTCCTCTGACCTCCAGGATCATGGTGGTGGTCCTCTGACCTCCAGGATCATGGAGGTGGTCCTCTGACCTCCAGGATCATGGAGGTGGTCCTCTGACCTCCAGGATCATGGAGGTGGTCCTCTGACCTCCAGGATCATGGAGGTGGTCCTCTGACCTCCAGGATCATGGAGGTGGTCCTCTGACCTCCAGGATCATGGAGGTGGTCCTCTGACCTCCAGGATCATGGAGGTGGTCCTCTGACCTCCAGGATCATGGAGGTGGTCCTCTGACCTCCAGGATCATGGAGGTGGTCCTCTGACCTCCAGGATCATGGAGGTGGTCCTCTGACCTCCAGGATCATGGAGGTGGTCCTCTGACCTCCAGGATCATGGAGGTGGTCCTCTGACCTCCAGGATCATGGAGGTGGTCCTCTGACCTCCAGGATCACAATGGGTCTAACTGCTATGGAGTCAGGCGGCCTTATAAAGTTATCGCCAGTGGAAGTGTGGGTGTGCGCGGGTGTTATGGAGAAGCAAGAAATATACGATAGTCGTTTGTTGACAGTCAGAAAATCAGTAATATCAGCAGACCCCGGCACGCGAAACGCCCCCTGCCCACGACACGCGCTCTGCGCACGACACGGGCTTTGAACACGACACAAGCTCCGCTCACGAAAACACGCTCCCAGCACATGACATTCAATGTATTTTGAAACTGCTTTGAAAATGGGTCACTAAAAAAATGTGCTAAACACTAACAAATTTACACTTTGATGAATTGCCAAAATTTGTGGCAAAGTTAAAAGATATTAGACTCTTATTGTTTGACCTTAAAAAAAGTAATTCAAGTGACTGCAATTAAATTAATTAGAAATTAAATTCTAATTAATTTAATAGAGGCCTCATACCAAACGCTGGACCCATGTAGTGTATTGTCCCGTGAGTAATCCAGTTGCAAAGGTTATTCCGTATTGTAGTTTGACAGTTGACCTCAGTCACGGGGACCCCTAGAGTGTTTTGACCGCTGCCAGGGAGGAGAGACTGGTAGAGGGGGAGAGACTGGTAGAGGAGGAGATACTGGTAGAGGAGGAGATACTGGTAGAGAGGCCCAGCAGGATCGTTATACCAGGATCACCCTGACGTGGTTCCGAGGATCAATGTTCCAGCGGCCCGGTTTCTGATCCGGTCCGGGGTGGTGATCTGTTGCCTCAACCCGGCTCAATCTCAACCAGGACGTCTCAGGTTGTAGGTTATGGTTACCAACGTACATATTACGATGTCCTATGAACAGTAGCGGCTCTCAAATACCCAGGTTTTCTATGTACCGGATGGTTGGGTTGGGTGGGGTTTGCTGGGGTTAGGTTACGTTAGCACTTTGTACTTCGTACGTTGCGGCAAATCCAGGGAACTGCGTAGTTATATAGGGACCGCTGCGCGAGATCAAAATCCTCCAAGGGTTGCTTGGTTTGCCGCCTCCTCATTTAGCGCAAGAGGCTTCTCCTTGTTCTTTAATGAAGACCTCCTGGAACCTCTTGTCGAGTTCTTCACACACACACACACCTCCTTGTCATTCTCTGTGTATCTATTCTCCCCTTTTCTCAGTTTCATCACTTGTTCCTTCGCCGCTGTTTTCCTTCTGATGTGGCTGTGGAGCAGTGTTGGTTGGGTCTTGGCTTTACTCGCGATGTCATTTCCATACTGTCTCTCTGCTTCTCTCCTCACTCTGAGGTACTCATTGTGTGTGTGTGTGTGTGTGTGTGTGTGTGTGTGTGTGTGTGTGTGTGTGTGTGTGTGTGTGTGTGTGTGTGTGTGTGCGTGTGCGTGTGCGTGTGCGTGTGCGTGTGCGTGTGCGTGCGTGCGTGCGCTTGGACTCTGCTTCCCACTATTTATAGTTTTCTAATTGGAGCTCACTGGACTGTTAAAACCGAGTCACTCCGCATACTCCTTTTTGACAACCTGTTAGCAACAAGAATTCCTATACGGGTGGATGTCCCGTGCTGATTACCACCTTCAAGGCCTGAGTGGTGCTCATCCGTACATTGTCTGATCCCTTAAGGTAGGTTATGGCTGTTATGGCATCTGAATGAATCATTACGCTGTTATGCTGTTTCTCTATTCAGGCGGCATCTCCGGTGGCAAGCATGCAAGCATTATTAGCGGCTCACTGCCAACTGTCAGCGCTGAGAGCTGGTGATGGGGACGCCTTGGTGGTGGCTCTCAAGGTCATGATGTCCGTCGCTGGGAGCTACGGCTGCTGCCCTCCACCCTACAGTCCCGCAATGTTCAGGCACAGGTCTATAGCACGTAGGGGGTGGGGCGGCAGGGAGGAGGGGTGGGACGGCAGGGAGAGGGGAGGAGGAGAGGCAGGGAGGAGGGCGGCAGGGGGAGGGGGTGGGGCGGCAGGGAGGAGGGGGTGGGACGGCAGGGAGGAGNACGTGCGTCACTCGGCAAGCACGGGCGTCACTCGGCAAGCACGGGCGTCACTCGGCAAGCACGGGCGTCACTCAGCAAGCACGCGCGTCACTCAACAAACACATGAGTCACTCAACATTGTCTTCATAAACAGCAAAAGGTTAAACTTAACGACAGTTAACTCCAAGAGACTGTAGTTAAATCAGGATTAACACACTATACAGACGAGGGTTAAAACCCGGCAACGCAACAATGCAAAATTAAAATTAACTTTGTTAATCTTTCCGCATTAAAAAGATGAAAACTAATGTTGGATAAATTGAGCTTCAGAAGTAAAGGTGAGTTGGGCAACACTGCTGGGAGGTCAGGCGGGCCCCTGCCACCACCTGTCAACACGCCCTCACCACCTCCTAGCAGCTGGTGACCCAGCATAAGGGGGCAGACCTCCTAGCAGCTGGTGACCCTACACAAGGGGGCGGACCTCCTAGCAGCTGGTGACCCTACACAGGGGACGGACCTCCTAGCAGCTGGTGACCCTACACAAGGGGACGGACCTCCTAGCAGCTGGTGACCCTACACAAGGGGACGGACCTCCTAGCAGCTGGTGCCCCTACACAAGGGGACGGACCTCCTAGCAGCTGGT
This sequence comes from Procambarus virginalis, assembly GCA_020271785.1. NCBI lineage: Eukaryota > Metazoa > Arthropoda > Malacostraca > Decapoda > Cambaridae > Procambarus > Procambarus virginalis. Next base: position 10,655,139 of record WNGS01163731.1, on the reverse strand, counting down.
GACCCTACACAGGGGACGGACCTCCTAGCAGCTGGTGCCCCTACACAAGGGGACGGACCTCCTAGCAGCTGGTGACCCTACACAGGGGACGGACCTCCTAGCAGCTGGTGACCCTACACAAGGGGACGGACCTCCTAGCAGCTGGTGACCCTACACAAGGGGACGGACCTCCTAGCAGCTGGTGACCCTACACAAGGGGACGGACCTCCTACCAGCTGGTATCCCAGCATAAGGGGGCGGACCTCCTAGCAGCTGGTGCCCCTACACAAGGGGGCGGACCTCCTAGCAGCTGGTATCCCAGCATAAGGAGGGCGGACCTCCTAGCAGCTGGTGACCCTACACAATGGGACGGACCTCCTAGCAGCTGGTATCCCAGCATAAGGGGACGGACCTCCTAGCAGCTGGTGACCCTACACAATGGGACGGACCTCCTAGCAGCTGGTGACCCTACACAATGGGACGGACCTCCTAGCAGCTGGTATCCCAGCATAAGGGGACGGACCTCCTAGCAGCTGGTGACCCTACACAATGGGACGGACCTCCTAGCAGCTGGTATCCCAGCATAAGGGGACGGACCTCCTAGCAGCTGGTGACCCTACACAATGGGACGGGCCTCCTTATAGTAGCCATTTTTTAGACCATTCTTCAAGGCCAATCTTCAATCAATTCTCATTTGAAATGTTTTCAAAATTCCATTATCCCACACTAAAACGTTTATATGACCCTTAAAACGTTTGTAACCCCTGAAATCCAGGATTCTCTGCAACGTCCGATCTCTCTCTCCCTCCCTTTGCAACGTTCGCTGAAACTCCTATTCAACAACTGGGTGGCACCCTTGGCACAGACAAGGCATTCAATAGGAGGGGCTGGATGCATCAGTGACAAGCCATCACACTGAATACGGGACAAGTGACAGGAAGAACAACCCAGCGGGTTTTCTTCCTATTGGGGAGTGTTGTACACGCTGCTATGGCGGTATGTCCACTCACAGGATGAGTGGCGCTGCCCAATAAACTCGCCTCTCGGGGCAAAATTTAAAAAAAATGATGCAAGGCACGAACCGCAAACGTCCATGGACATGTGGAAGCAATCGCGGTGGAAACTGTGCTTAATAGGACTGGATAAGTTAGGATAGGTAAGGTTATGTAATCCGGTGTCAAGTCAAACGCTTGCGATAACGCTAAGTGAAGGGAGAGCTTCACGGCTCAAGGGCTCACTCTCAAATATACGCTGGCTATTTACACTAACCTGAAAAAAATAGTGTAAAGGAGATGTTGTTGTGGATACGACTGAGAGAGAGCGAGAGAGCGAGAGAGAGAGCGAGAGAGAGGAGAGAGAGAGAGAGACAGAGAGAGAGACTAAAGAGAGAGAGACAGAGAGAGAGAGTTAAAAAAAAAAAAAAAAAAAAAAAAAAAAAAAAAAAAAAAAAAAAAAAAAAAAATGAGAGAGAGAGAGACAGAGAGAGAGAGACAGAGAGCGGATGAGAGGACAGAGAGAGAGAGAAGAGAAAAAACACAAAAAAAAACCGAAAACAACAACAAGAAAGAGAGAGAGAGAGACAGAGACAGAGAGAGAGAGAGAGAGAGAGAGAGAGAGAGAGAGAGAGAGAGAGAGAGAGAGAGACTGAGACAGAGACTGAGACAGAGAGAAGACAGGGCTGGTTGTAGCCTCCAATAACGAAACACTGAGTTATACTGGTCGACGTGAATGGTTGTCAGTGTAACTTGTGGAATATGTTTGTGTTTTCGGCGAAAATTTACAGCCATTTATGTTGTGCTAATGTTACTTGGCCCGAGGTGGTCAGAGAGGGTGTTGTGACGTCACACACTGCCTTACCTAAGAGCCATGACGTCACTATGCATTATATCAGAGGCTAGTGTTGTGACGTCACATCACCTCAAGTGAAAACCCTGCCAGCGGCTGTAAGTGTTGCCACTGAGTGAAATGTGTTGTAATATATGCAACTTGCGAATGCTGTGTTGTTGTGATTACGCTTAAACCGTCAGCCGAGGCTCGTGATGAGGGCTGGCAACACTGATTTCTGTGCTCTCACACCTATACATGGCCCGACACCCTACAATATGGGGTTGTAACACTACAATATGGGGTTGCAACACTACAATATGAGGCGTTGTAACACTACAATATGGGGTTGTAACACTACAATATGGGGGTTGTAAACACTACAATATGGGGTTGTAACACTACAATATGGGGGTTGTAACACCTACAATATGGGGTTGCAACACTACAATATGGGCGTTGTAACACTACAATATGGGGTTGTAACACTACAATATGGGGGTTGTAACACTACAATATGAGGTTGTAACACTACAATATGGGGGTTGTAACACTACAATATGGGGTTGTAACACTACAATATGGGGGGTTGTAACACTACAATATGGGGGTTGTAACACTACAATATGGGGGTTGTAACACTACAATATGGGGGTTGTAACACTACA
>WNGS01163731.1:10638874-10652358 GCA_020271785.1 Procambarus virginalis | reverse complement strand
TGTGTGTGTGTGGTGTGTGTGTGTGTGTGTGTGTGTGTGTGTGTGTGTGTGTGTGTGTGTGTGTGTGTGTGTGTGTTTAGTGTTTAAAAACAGATATCTGTATTAAAACATAGAAAAAATAGACTGGTTAGAAAGGCGGCGTCCAAGAGCTAATAGCTGGAGTCTACAGATACAAATAGTAAACACACACACCCAACACACCATCAGCAGAAACCTCTCCTGACTGGCAAGAACTTCCAGATCGAAAATTTCACACAGAACAAGAGTTAGTTTAAACTAACTGGAAAATTACTGTCACCTGTCACTTGAGATTAAGAGCCGGGGGGGGGGACGACCCCTCCTCCTCTGAACCATCATTAATAATACACAACAGATCGTTATATACATACAACTATACAGTGACCAAAGGGCCACTTATATACCAATAGCTACCAATCCCGTATAGGTATGGTCTCTTGGTAAGTATTGGTAAACACGCAGGTGCATACGGACCTTGGGCCAGATTCACGAAGCGGTTACGCAAGTACTTACGAACCTGTATATCTTTCCTCAATCTACGACGGCTTTGGTTACATTTGTTAAACAGTTTACAAGCATGAAAACTTGCCAATCAACTGTTGTTATTGTTATAAATAGCCTCCTGGTGCTTCGGAGCTCATTAACTGTTAAATAATTGTAAACAAAGCCGCCAAAGATTGAGAAAAGATGTACAGGCTCGTAAGTGGTTACGGAACTGCTTCGTGAATCTGGCCCCCAGATCACGCTGAAGCGTAAACCTCGCATTGTCTCATACGCCAAAATGACGCACAGAATCTTTGATCGAAGTGAAGGTAATGCTGTTTATTATATACCAGTTTGGTGTAGACTAACGTCAGACGAGTCAGGTGGTGTAGACTAACGTCAGACGAGTCAGGTGGTGTAGACTAACGTCAGACGAGTCAGCTGGTGTAGACTAACGTCAGACGTGTCAACTGGTGTAGACTAACGTCAGACGAGTCAACTGGTGTAGACTAACGTCAGACGAGTCAGCTGATGTAAACAACACCTGACGAGTCAGCTGGTGTAGACAACACCTGACGAGTCAGCTGATGTAAACAGCACCTATCGCTATGGAATTGACTAATTATTTTGTTTTCAAAAGCAAAATAAACAAAACAATAGGTTTCCCCGTATTTCTCGGAAGCTTTCAATATATGGATTTTTTTATGCGACGGGAGGAGGGGAGAGGAAATTCTCGGAATTGTAGCCACCTGAAAATTGCCATTATCTGTTACTCAAAATTCCCGGAAATCTCTCATACAGTAGAGTGTTTATGTAAAAAGTTGTCACAATATCGCGGAAACTTCTCTTGTGAGTTCCAGGAATCAGCAGAATGATCTGGAAGCCACATACTGCTAAACTGTTCGGATTAGCTACTAATTAACTAACAGAACGAGGTATTGTGTTGCAGATTTATATTAAGTATCACCTAACCATTTTCTAGCTTTAAATAACCGTCAAATATTAATAGGCTCTTGACGCTTCGTGTCAGTATGCATCTTTCTAACACGTGGGTTAATAATTCCAAAATGTAATTCCTTTCCCAGCAAAACGTTTAATAAACTGTCATACGCGTATCATCCGATAATCAGTCATTCACTAAACGCAGCTCCAGCAGTCAGAACCTCAGATTTTTGGTTCAAAATGTTTTTTTTTTTTTACTCTGGGTAAATAATTACGTGGGAGTAATCAGTGAAATCTACATTTGCTTCACTCCAGGAATAATGTAATTCAAATAGGAATGATCAATGGTGTGGGGCTCCTGTAAGTTTTACCCCCCCCACACACACACCCGCCTCCACCCACCCAGCCCCTGCCTCCACCCACCCAGCCCCTGCCTCCACCCACCCAGCTCCGGCCTCCACCCACCCAGCCCTGCCTCCACCCACCCAGCCCTGCCTCCACCCACCCAGCTCCGCCTCCACCACCCAGCTCCTGCCTCCACCCACCCAGCTCCGGCCTCCACCCACCCAGCCCCTGCCTCCACCCACCCAGCCCCTGCCTCCACCCACCCAGCCCCTGCCTCCACCCACCCAGCTCCGGCCTCCACCCACCCAGCCCCTGCCTCCACCCACCAGCTCCTGCCTCCACCCACCCAGCTCCTGCCTCCCCCACCCAGCTCCTGCCTCCACCCCCAGCCCCTGCCTCCACCCACCAGCCCCTGCCTCCACCCACCCAGCCCCTGCCTCCACCCACCCAGCCCCGGCCTCCACCCACCCAGCCCCTGCCTCCACCCACCCAGCCCCTGCCTCCACCCACCCAGCTACGGCCTCCACCCACCCAGCCCCTGCCTCCACCACCCAGCCCCTGCCTCCACCCACCCAGCTACGGCTCCCCCACCCAGCTCCGGCCTCCACCCACCCAGCTCCGGCCTCCACCCACCCAGCCCGGCCTCCACCCACCCAGCCCCTGCCTCCACCCACCCAGCCCCTGCCTCACCCACCCAGCTCCGGCCTCCACCCACCCAGCTCCTGCCTCCACCCACCAGCTCCGGCCTCCACCCACCCAGCCCCTGCCTCCACCCACCCAGCCCCGGCCTCCACCCACCCAGCTACGGCCTCCACCCACCCAGCTCCTGCCTCCACCCACCCAGCCCCTGCCTCCACCCACCCAGCCCCGGCCTCCACCCACCCAGCTACGGCCTCCACCCACCCAGCCCNATGGCGTAGTGAGAGATGCCAACAGATACCGTAGCAAGAGATGCCAACAGATGGCGTAACGAGAGATGCCAACAGATGGCGTAGTGAGAGATGCCAACAGATGGCGTACTGAGAGATGCCAACAGATGGCGTACTGAGAGATGCCAACAGATGGCGTAGTGAGAGATGCCAACAGATGGCGTAACGAGAGATGCCAACAGATGGCGTAGTGAGAGATGCCAACAGATGGCGTAGTGAGAGATGCCAACAGATGGCGTAGTGAGAGATGCCAACAGATGGCGTAGCGAGAGATGCCAACAGATGGCGTAGTGAGAGATGCCAACAGATGGCGTAGTGAGAAACCAGGAAGTCAGCCTACAAACTATAACCATAATGTGCTCAATGCTAAATAAAACCGTGACCAATAAAGCACCTGGCCCTCTTAAACTCAAGAATATTAAACGATGTACAAAATTATATATGAAACTCTTAGAAATTTATCTCCCGCAAGACAGGACTACAAAGTCGTCGTGGATGTGTGGTTTTGCCTCATAGTTACCTTATCTTAAAGACAATAAATGGAAAGGTAAGGTTAAGGTAAGTTTACCTTAAAGACAATTAGTTGCACATGAATGAAAAGGTAATATACCTTCGACCAATAACATGGGAAACAGGTGTAAACCTGTTTACCAACCATTAAGGCTTATACTAGTAGTGGCCAAACTTACCGAAACAATAATCGGAGATGAGAAAGTACACCGCTTTGAGAAACTTTTTAAGGGTTTCCGGCATACTTTTCTTAGGAAGTGTTTGTGCTTTAACGAATGTGATTTTAAGTTCTGTTTAAGATGCAAGATGAAAGTAACGCTGCTAATATCATACGTCTAGATTTCCGGATGGCTTTCGAAGAAAGTTCTCAGTCCACTTCACGTGAAAACATAAGCAAATGGAAGGGGTAATTAAGTAAACAATTGATATAAAATGAACAAGTTTACACTTGGAAAGGACCTGGGTAGATGCTGGTTTGGAAACTTGGATACTGACTTACGTAACATTACTGGGTAACAAAATATTCGTGAGACCCACGAACACACACACACACACTGATGCCCTACTATTCGCCCTCTTATAATATACATATATTATCATTTTACACGTGCGTGCGTGTGCGTGTGTTCTTACGAGATGACTGCCCAGGGAACGAGTCAGTTGTCAGGTAACATCAACGCACCAAGGAAGACTGGCTTGCTTGCAGTCATGTACTCTATCTACCTTTGTCGCCCCTCGTTGCCCTGGTTAAGTTTAACAGTGTAAGGTATGTTACGGAGATGTGTGTACGCTGTGTGGCCGCGAGTGACCAGTACCGGTCACTCGTCACTCTCATAACAGTGTGTGTATTTTCATAATAATGTTGGTACATTTATGGATACATGCGGAAATTAAAGCGGAAACTCATAGAGCTTACAGCTGAGTCAATATGGCCTTGTGTGTAGTGATGTGTGATTGGCGTGCATGAGTACGTGCGTGTGAGTGTGTGAGAGTGCGTGTGAGTGCAAGCAAGTGCATTATTGCATGTGATGCTAAGGGTACTTTGGATTAATATCTCCAGATGACGTTTTCAAGAAAATATTGCCTATTTCCTATTGTATTCTATTACTCCTCGGTAACTCCAGATTTCCTGCTAGGTGAACAGGTGCATCAGGTGGTAAGTTAACGTGCCCCAAGACAAATCTTCTCACAGTGACTCGAACCCCTGGAACAATCTGGTTTTAAGCCGACGGCACATAAAGTTCAAGTTCGAACTTGAACCCGGCGAGTCAGCCTGTGTCCGAGACCTCTTACCTTGAGGTTACCTTGAGATGATTTCGGGGCTTAGCATCCTCGCGGCCCGGTCCTCGCCCAGGCCGTTGCTGGACTGGTCAACCAGGCTGTCCTCTCTACTAGTTATGAAATAGTTTAGCATCTCCAATTAATTTCTTGCATCTGGATAATTTATCTGAATAACTGATTGGCATTTCAATTAAATTGTCACATGAATTTTTTATGGAGTGGAAATTATATATTCAGGGCTTCAGCTTTCCACAAGAATGACCTGGAATTGCACAGTGTTCTCCACAATGTTGGACGCCTTTACCTACAACATAATTCTACGAGTGATATATATATATATATATATATATATATATATATATATATATATATATATATATATATATATATTTGCCCGAAACGCATTGCGTAATAGTGGCTTTAGGCATTGTATGTACTAGCTCTATCTATAAATCCACTTATGTAAAATCACTTTATGTATGTACCTTTCCTGAATAAACATATTTATTTATATTTATATATATATATATATATATATATATATATATATATATATATATATATATATATATATATATATATATATATATATTTGCCTTGATCCTTGCACTGAAATGTGTACAAGTCTCCAAACTTGATACATTAAGTCCATTTCATGTGGTCTCCATCTCATATTGGCCTCCGAATGCATGATAGAGCTGATAAGTTAGCCAAAGAATCTGCCTTTAAAGGAGCCGTTGAGTGTAACCTTGGATTGTCAATGAGCAATCTGAGAGCAGCAGTACACCGAGAACTTCAACAAGATCTTGTAGATCTGAGGCAATGTGAAATCGACACCAGTAATTCCATCTATCATCAAACTATCATGCAAGAGGAGCCACACATCTATGGATCATCCAATAAAATCAGCAGACTTCTAGATGTTACTACTGCTCGGCTTAGACTCGGTTACAAGTATCTCTGGGAATTCTCATTATCTGCTGATGTAGACCTGACCAAATGTAAACTGTGTCAACAAAATTATTCGCACACCCTCCGTCACTATGTGATGGAGTGCGAAAAGATACGTGAATTTAGAGACAATTCTATAACCAATGTTCCAGCGATGTGTAAATATTTCATTCAAAATGATCTGCTACCAGAAATTTTGCCCAAATATCCCCAGTTTGCTAACTGTAGGTAGTAACTAAGTGATTGTAACCTATCCACCGCTGCCCACTGGATGGGGGGCGGTGTGCAGGACAAACATATCAATTGTGACACTAGCTCTCCACATATGTCAGTTGCTTAGTTTAGAAACTGTACTTGTGGTCGATCTCGAACCCATTATTGCTGTGACGACTTATACTGAATTGTGTAACTAGCTCATCAAGATTGTAACTTGCTTAGCTAAATGAATTGTGGGGTTCAGTCCCTGAGCCCATTATGTGCCTCTGTAACCCTTTCCACTACCGCCCACAAGATGGGTATGGGGTGCATAATAAATGAACTAAACTATATATATATATATATATATATATATATATATATATATATATATATATATATATATATATATATATATATATATATATATATAGTATGTGTGTAAATCACGAAAATTAACACGTGATGAAAAATGTGACAATGTCAAACCACGGAGGAAGAATTGAAACAGGAATTTCCTTAAGTCCTTGCGTATATTAATATATCTTCAGAAGGAATGAATGAATCATTCCTTCTGAAGATGTATTACGAAAGTACTTAAGGAAATTCCTGTTTTAATTCTTCCTCCGTAGTCTGGCATTGTCATATTATTATTAATATATATATATATATATATAATATATATATATATATATATATATTATATATATATATATATATATATCTCGTTGACCAACTCTTTAATACTTAAAAATGCCGTTTTTTTAACAATTCTTTTTTTACTGTAATATTTCAGCAATTTAGGAAATGTAAAAAAGAAGTTATTCAAATCACATTTTCCCCAGACAACTGTTTACCATAAAGTGGGTAAACGCAGTTAATAAAAATTACAACCTGTATTTATATAACAATTAATGTATTTAATAACATTATTACAACATAAGCCTTATTAATTTTTATTTAGTAGCGAGAGCAGTCATAGGGCCCTGTCTAGGCAGGCCGTCCTGCTAAGGCTTTCCAAGGTCCAAAAGCTGTCGTACACACGTGCCCTTATCCTAACCTACCAGAGGACCCAAAACGGAAAACGGGGCAGTACGTCACTTTCGCGAGCTCTAGTACGACGATTTTTTGGCCTTAGGTGGCGTATACGTCAAAATGCGACGTTCTATTAGCAGGGGACGGGTTGAGTTTTTGTTGTAAGAACTATTTATATTCACGTCATTCCCAGGTTGACTACGCAGCTTTACTCACTCTTTCTCGTAGCCAGTGGGCAAAGGTTGAGGTTACGCCAAGCTTTGCCAGTTGTAAAGGGGGCTCCCAACCACAGGTCAGAGCTTAAAGTGATAGCCAAAGTAACAGAGGTTGAAACAAAGGTACAAGGGCTTGCTGCATGCATGCATGCTGACCAAGATATTGACTAGACCACGAAACACTTCACTTGAAAAATAATATCAACGGAGCACTAGAAGTGGGTCAGTTAGTTGTCTGCAATAGCGACAGGTGGACCCACTGTGCAATAACAACAGGTGGACCCACTGTGCAATAGCAACAGGTGGACCCACTGTGCAATAACAACAGGTGGACCCACTGTGCAATAGCAACAGGTGGACCCACTGTGCAATAGCAACAGGTGGACCCACTGTGCAATAGCGACAGGTGGACCCACTGTGCAATAACAACAGGTGGACCCACTGTGCAATAGTGATAGGTGGACCCACTGTGCAATAGTGATAGGTGGACCCACTGTGCAATAGTGATAGGTGGACCCACTGTACTATAGCGACAGGTGGACCCACTGTGCAATAGTGACAGGTGGACCCACTGTGCTATAGCGACAGGTGGGCCCACTGTACTATAGCGACAGGTGGACCCACTGTGCAATAGCAACAGGTGGACCCACTGTGCAATAGCAACAGGTGGACCCACTGTGCAATAGCGACAGGTGGACCCACTGTTCAATAGTGACAGGTGGACCCACTGAGCAATAGCAACAGGTGGACCCACTGTTCAATAGCAACAGGTGGACCCACTGTGCAATAGCGACAGGTGGACCCACTGTTCAATAGCGACAGGTGGACCCACTGAGCAATAAAAACAGGTGGACCCACTGAGCAATAGTGACAGGTGGACCCACTGAGCAATAGCAACAGGTGGACCCACTGTTCAATAGTGACAGGTGGACCCACTGAGCAATAGCAACAGGTGGACCCACTGTGCAATAGCGACAGGTGGACCCACTGTTCAATAGCGACAGGTGGACCCACTGAGCAATAAAAACAGGTGGACCCACTGAGCAATAGTGACAGGTGGACCCACTGAGCAATAGCAACAGGTGGACCCACTGAGCAATAACGACAGGTGGACCCACTGAGCAATAGCAACAGGTGGACCCACTGAGCAATAGCGACAGGTGGACCCACTGGGCAATAGTGACAGGTGGACCCACCGTGCAATAGCGACAGGTGGACCCACTGTGCTATAGCAACAGGTGGACCCACCGTGCAATAGCGACAGGTGGACCCACTGTGCTATAGCGACAGGTGGACCCACTGAGCAATAGCGACAGGTGGACCCACTGAGCAATAGCGACAGGTGGACCCACTGAGCAATAGCGACAGGTGGACCCACTGTGCAATAGCGACAGGTGGACCCACTGTGCAATAGCGACAGGTGGACCCACTGTGCAATAGCGACAGGTGGACCCACTGAGCAATAGCGACAGGTGGACCCACTGAGCAATAGCGACAGGTGGACCCACTGTGCTATAGCGACAGGTGGACCCACTGAGCAATAGCGACAGGTGGACCCACTGAGCAATAGCGACAGGTGGACCCACTGAGCAATAATCATCAATACATTTATAATTACAAATAAAATCAGTGAGAAAGGTGTCAACGTTACAAACGCAGACTTATCAGAGCACCTTGGGAATCGTTGCCAACAGATTTTACAATTATGACTCTTCAAGGCAACTATTAGAATAACCTAATAATTCAAGAATAGAATAATAAAAAAAACTCTGGCATCTGAGCTTCAACATTCCAAGTTCTTCCTGCAACTTAAGTCAACTTCCGGCAGCTCAGGTGTTCCCGTGACCTTTGTGACGTAAGACACTGGAAGTCAAGAGTGCATTGATGATTTTTTATTTTGTTTTGCAAATATCACAAAGCTGATGCAAAGGGTAAGACACTTCTACCTTGAGGTGATTGTACCTTGAGGTAAACCTTGATATCTTGAGGTTTACCTCAAGATATTACCTTAATGCACTATCACGTGTATCACACAGACACCGTCTTGCGGCCAAGACACGCTGTGGTTAACTGCAAGATGCATCGCATTTGCATTATCACACTATCAGATAAATTAATAAAACTAAAGCACCCTCACTCAACGCACGAGTGTTTGCCATGCTAAGAGACAAGACTGATGAGCCTGAATTGGTTACTCCTACAGAGGTCCAACAAATGGCTGTTGAAGTTCAACCCGAGTAAATGCAACCGCTGTCGAATAGAGGTGATAGCGTACACAGACTTGTATAGACTTGAACAACTGAACAATGCCTGTACAGGTTTCTTCAAGGAGTGCCGGACCAACCAGGCTGTGGTGGATATGTGGGCCTGCGGGCCGCTCCAAGCAACAGCCTAGTGAACCAAGCTCTCAGAAGTCAAGCCTGGCCTCGGGCCGGGCTTGGGCGAGTAGAAGAACTGCAAGAACTCCATCTAGGTACATATGAGAGAGATAAAGATTGGTTGATTGCTATATTTTTCAAAAATTAAAAGTACAAAAAGTGAACTTTTGGTGGTCCTTCAATGCATATTGGTACATACTGGACCAGTACATACTGGACCAGTACATACTGGACCAGTACATACTGGACCAGTACATACTGGACCAGTACATACTGGACCAGTACATACTGGTACTTGGCTGCATATTGGTAACTATAATGATAGTTACTATCACTTCAGGAGGATGGATTGGTAAAATGACCTTTAGGGACACTAGTCAATAGGACAAGGCAAGTGTATACAAGAGTCTAAGTATCATCAATAGAACTGATGATACTTAAGAGAGAGGAACAGGAGGTCAATTCTTGACAAAATTATTTAACTTTATGGTCATCGCATCACTCTTCACAAAGCTATGATCTTCACGTTTTGCACGGAGCCTTATGCAACCCACTCCATGCAACTCACCCCGGCCTCACTGAAGTACTTATTGCCTCGCCTCTCTCTCTCCAGCGCCCTAGTATGTTTTATACAGCTTCTCAGCGCCGTGACAAGCCCTACAGTATCTCTGGTTCATGATGCGTAATCTCAAGTGAATTAGTAAGGCCGCAACGTTTCTGAGAATATAATTATTTGCTGAGCTGCCAACCTGACCTTCTGGCCAGTTACTCTCTACACACACTGAAGGTGAGAGATTAAACGGTCTCCTAACTGACTGTTGCCAAGTCCAGACCTGTTTCACCGCTCTCTTATTGCCCTGTTCCGTGCCTTTGTTACAGTGTTATGATTATTCAGGCCAAGACAATTCTAGTAGTCTTCCAAGTCTTAATAAGCTTATTTCAAGCTTCACCGGCTCGAGGAGATTTTCAGTATTTTTTCATACTTACGGCGGGTGGAAGAAAGTGAAAACATTTCAGATGGTGATCTGAAGCACATGACACCTCGACAAATTACAGGAAGACTTGAAGATATGCTTCCAGCACTTGGAGAAAATGGACCTACATGATTGGATTCTTACACTGTTTGATTTGGAAATAGAGAATATGCAGACGTTTATTCTCAATTCCAGGAAGAACTCACTGATATGATTACTGACGTCAAAGCAAGCACTGTTCATAAGTTGTAGTGACTATTGGAGCTATGGAAATATTCTTGGTAAATATTCCCAACAGTGCTCTTTGTTGACACTTTGATTAAAATTGAAATAAGTTTATTGAGGTAAAATACACACAAAGGGATGAGGTAGCTCAAGCTATCCTCACCCCGTTCAGTACATCGTGTTAATACATACATACACACACATCACAAACAATAAACATATTACCGAACATTCTGAGAGATAAACATATACATTCCCTCCTTTACACAAGTAGTATGGTGACACTTTGATGGCAAGCTGCATGCTTGCCATTACTGATATCAACTATTTCAGTAAAGAAAGATATGTTTAAGTTACCATATTTAATATCTCCTTATTTTTTTATGATTACAATTATTTGTAGTTCCATTAACGAAGTATTTATTAAATTATGTTCATGTAATAAACTAATGGGAATAGATGAACAATCTGAAGCTTCAATATTGAGGTCAATGAGCTTATATATATAGTTTGGGAACCCTCGGGGCCACTGTAGTTTAACCTATTAATAAATCTTTCCAACTCAATCGTTCAACTATTTCTTACCTATATCCACTTTAAACAACACATCCTCCAGCAGTGATCCTCGAGCTGCGCGTGACCCCACACACGCATCCACCAATGTCCAACTTCACTTTACTCGCTTGCAGACGAGGAGTCACAATAACGTGGCTGAAGTATGTTGACCACACCACACACACTAGAAGGTGAAGGGACGACGACATTTCGGCCTGTCCTGGACCATTCTCAAGTCGATTAATCGACTTGAGAATGGTCCAGGACGGACTGAAACGTCGTCGTCCCTTCATCTTCTAGTGTGTAGTCTGGTCAACACCTGTGCTTGCAATGTCACCGCTGGCAATATGACCCACATTGCTTATCCACGGACTAATGAAGAGCGTTTAGAGCAACAACAACAACAACACAGCTCATGTGTGTTGCGTCGTTGAGAGATGTATGTGTTTCCTCTGCAGGTAACGCACCTGCAACACAGATGACTAAATGAACTGTGCCGGATTATTGGTCGTGTTAACCTGGGGGCCAGATTCACGAAGCAGTTACACAAGTACTTACAAACGTGTACACCTTTCCTCAATTTCGACGGCTTTGGTTACATTTATTAAACAGTTTACAAGCATGAAAACTTTCCCAATCAACTGTTGTTATTGTTATAAACAGCCTCCTGGTGCTTCGGAGTTCATTAACTGTTTAATAATTGTAAACAAAGCCGCCAAAGATTGAGAAAAGATGTTCACGTTCGTAAGTGCTTGCGTAACTGCTTCGTGAATCTGCCTCCAGGATTTATCAAGCATTTATTCTTTATTCTTGATAACTTACGAAGCTTTACATCTTTCCTTAATCACGTAGGATTTTGTTTACATTTAATAAACAGCTTATGAACTCCAAAGCTCTTTATAATAATAATAAACTTGGGTTGTGAAGTTTCCAAGCTGGTAAACTACTTAACATAAACAAAGCCGTCATGATTATGGAAAGATATACAGGTTTGGTACGTAGCTGCGTAAATACTTCATGAATGTGGTGGCCAGGCAGAGCTCGAAAATCAACTCGTTTTCGACTTAGTTCATTCCATCCAGAGGTCGACCCCCACAGACGTATTCATAAATTTTTACATGCTGTTCATTCAAAACAGGAACTTTCTCAAGTATAAATTAATATTATAATATATTAGCATATTGTGTATATATAGGCATAGGTTAGGTTAGGTGTTTAGGTTCTGCTGGCGATTATTTGTATTTATAGTACGTGGGTGAAGCATTTACAGCGTTGTGGTTCGAACAAAATTCGTCAGTGAAGCACTTGTTCCGGATATGTTCGAACGTCAGCAGTTGTGAGTCGTGTGTAAACCGCTTTTCATTCATAAACAGCTGGGGTTTGGCGGGTGCAGGGAATCACTTTTGGGTCTTTGGAGGACGGGCTGAGTAAGTAGCGATGTTCCGTATTCCTGCCAATGATGGAGCCTTGAGAATCGCCGTCTTAGTTATATTTGATAATATATGTCCAATGTTTACCTCCATCTGTACTTCGTCCTTGCTACCTACTCACACCTCTCACACGTAAACCCACCCCACACCCATTAAACCCCACAGCATGCGCACGCACGCACACGCACACACACACACACCTGTACATCAGGAATTAGGAATCTGTACACTCAGGAATCTGTACACCAGTTGATTGACAGTTGAGAGGCGGGACCAAAGAGCCAGAGCTAAACCCCCGCAAGCACAAATAGTGAGTACACCCAGCCTAAAAGCCTCCTCACACAAGTAAAGCGGCTTTTGGGGCGCTTTACACTGCCTACGTGAGACCAGTCTTAGAGTATGCCGCACCAACATAAAGTCCCCCACCTGAAAAACACATAAGGAAACTGGAAAGTGTTCAGAAGTTTGCGACGAGGCTCGTCCCAGCGTTACGAGGGATGGGATATGAAGAGCGCCTGAGGAACTGAACCTTACGACACTAGAAAAAAGAAGGAGACGGGGGGATATGATAGGAACGTATAAAATACTCAGGGGGATTGACAAAGTGGAAATAGATGAAATGTTACACGTAATAGTAACAGAACGAGGGGACATGGGTGGAAGCTGGAAACTCAGATGAGTCAGAGATGTTAGGAAGTTTTCTTTTAGTGTGAGAGTAGTGGGAAAATGGAATGCACTTAAGGAACAGGTTGTGGAAGCAAATACTATTCATAATGTTAGAACCAGGTATGATAGGGAAATGGGACCGGAGTCATTACTGTAAACAACCGATGGCTGGAAAGGCGGGATCCAAGAGTCAATGCTCGATCCTGCAGGCACAAATAGGTGAGTACAAATAGGTGAGCGCGCGCACACACACACACACGTGTGTGTGTGTGTGTGTGTGTGTGTGTGTGTGTGTGTGTGTGTGTGTGTGTGTGTGTGTGTGTGTGTGTGTGCGCGCGTGCGCGCGTGCCGC
>WNGS01163731.1:10628208-10638774 GCA_020271785.1 Procambarus virginalis | reverse complement strand
ATCCTCACTGTAATGAGACCTAACTGAATTACTCAGATTAGGCAATTGTGTATTTGTATATTAATTTAATCAAATAAAGTGCGAAGGTTGCTGATGTTCTGGCAGTTAAGCCATTGTTGGTGGCCTTCACTGAAGGGATCAATGTTGATGGCATGTACAGAAGAATTGCTGCTGGTTGCTTTACAACTCATTAAATTACTAAATTAACCTGTTTATTTTATAGAAGTCACTCAGATTTTGGGGCTTGAAAAGTCGGCTTTATAACTATGGTCCTCTATATTGTAGCATTTACTTACTAGTTTACAGGTTCCTGAATTCGTAATCACTGAAAGAGTGGACAATTTTAATAGATGCTATAGTGTTTTCTTTGGACGGCACCTAACCTGCCGACACGATTGATAGATTGATAAAGATTAAGCCACCCAAGAGATGGCACGGGCATGAATAGCCCGTAAGTGATGGCCCTTTTGAGCCATTACCAGTATCAAAAAATGATACTGGAGATCTGTGGAGGCGCAACTGCACCCTGCGTGACGGGAGATGACTCCCGGACCAAATGGTGACCAAATGATCCTGCCGACACTTGGAAAGACAGATGGTATACCCAAGTCTTGGTATCCCTTAAGGAGCGGTGTTGGGAAATTGTTGAATTCTCGGCTCATTGAAGTCCATACAATAGCATATGATATGTTTTTAATTTAGCATAAAACATCGAATTTTTGTATTATTTTTTGCAGATAAATTCGTGGCTAAATTGTTGAGCGAGTCTGTGATCAAATAATGAAAGATCATAGCATTGTCCAGTATCACATTAGCGGAGATTAACGATCATAGATCAAGGTCACATAATTAGGAGGCCAACCCGATTGAGTTCAGTTGTATCTTATCACGTGTTCGACAAGTAATGGCAGTAAAATAATTATATAAATTTTTAATACAGTACATGTAAAAGGATTATTGCGTTAAATAATGCATGGAGACCACGCTTTTAAACGTGCGAACAACGACCATTAGTATGTTTGGGAAGCACACCTTTATACACGCGAACAACGACCCCTAGTATGTTTGGGAGCACACCTTTATACACGCGAACAACGACCCCTAGTATGTTTGGGGAGCACACCTTTATACACGCGAACAACGATCCCCAAATATGTTTGGGAAACACACCTTTATACACGCGAACAACGACCACTAGTATGTTTGGGGAGCACACCTTATACACGCGAACAACGATCCTCAAATATGTTTGGGAAACACACCTTTATACACGCGAACAACGACCCCTAGTATGTTTGGAGAGCACACCTTTATACAGGTGAGTTGCGACGCCCATCATGTTTAGAGAGCATGCCTTTGCACACTGGTCATACAACGTGTTTTGTGTTAAGCTGACAGATGGCAGAATAGGAAAATAAGCAAAATCATAGAATATAGTTATCTTTTATATCCAAGATAACCTTTGGGCGTTAATCAGATCATTCTCCAACGATTACCAGAATCAGTTTTAGTCTCATTGATATTACATTCCGTTGAATATATATCTATTTATTTATTCAGTGTACATATCTCTCGAAGACCAGGTACGTCCTGGTACAGACGTGAACCACCGTTAACGTTAAGTGTGCAGCTCGGGCAATCATTTATTGCGCCATACTGACACACATGTGGACCCGCCTCTCGGTGTATGTACACTAACGGTTTACTTTAGTCGTAAACTGTGCACAGTGCTAAAGTATTCTTGCTGGTTGGTCAGTAGGCTATTGTTGTTGCCTTAATAACCCTCTAGAGACTGATAGGCATTAAGCCCAACGTCACACCAAAAACCGAGTATTCATACTGTAACCAAGATTTCCCTCGATACTTAAAACTCTAGTTTGTAATGCTTCATATCTGCAGCTTAGGAGGATAAATAGTGATTTTCTAAATATTTATATGACATATAGAAATATGTAACTTTAAACAGATCTACAATAAATAAATAATCACTTGAAAGTAAAATATACATTCCTTACGAAATTTTGCCCCTTCCAAAGTCAATCTTTGACAGTGATAAGTTGCATCCTCAATAAATATAATCCCGCTCTCTGAAAGTATGCAACCTGCGTTAGTGTTTCAACACTTCTCCCTCTATATCACGTCATAACGTAATTCATAAAAATGTAAAAATACTATCAAATATTTAACAATTTCGGTTTTAGAATTGCGTTCTCTATCGCTTTCAGAAGGTAATGGATGTATTTTACTGCACTGTGTAATTGTGCTTGTCCGTGCACTTGCCTATTTTTGCCTGTGGGATCGACGAGCATTAGCTCTTGGACTCCACCTTACTTAACCATTGGTTGTTTAATGCAAAGTCTCTACTGACCTATTTTCAATAATATATGATTTTGAAATCGTGATTGGAATTGCATTTTGCGGCCTGCTTATCACTTCATTTAATTTTTCCACAAGTTTTACGCTAAACGAAAACTTAGTAACATCACGCTGGCTCACATGTTTCTCAAGCTTTCATCCATGCACTCTTGTTTCATTGGTATTCATTGTGACCACCCCTGCCAACCCCATTAGGTATTTTGTATGTGTCTACCATGTCTCTTCTCTCTTTTATCAGAGAGGCATTTAGCCCAACACCAAACCAAAAACCGAGTATTTATATTGTAATCAAGATTTCGCTCGATTCTTAAAACTCTGATCTGAAGTGCTCTGATATCAGCAGCTCTTATCAAAGAGCCTACTCACAGCCTACAGAAGCCTCCTCACAGCCTACAGAAAAGGGAAAGGCTCTCTTTCTAGTAACATTGAGATGTACAGCTGAATTACCTCTTTATTTCCCTTCCAAAACTCTCCTCACACAGTCTATCTTCATATCCAATTCCTCGCAGTTGAGACTAATCTCGCTGTGCTTTTTGAGATGGAAAAAATAAATGGAGAATATGGGCAGCATAGTATATAACGTAGGCGGTGTATAGTGATCTGAATGCCTCCTTTTACCAGTGATCGAGCATGCTGGAATGTTATCTATTTATTAATATATATGCCTCCCTAGTGTGTGTGTGTGTGTGTGTGTGTGTGTGTGTGTGTGTGTGTGTGTGTGTGTGTGTGTGTGTGTGTGTGTATGTATGTATGTATGTATGTACTCGCATGTGCGGGTGTTTTTGCATATGCAATACCCTTTATCAACTGGTGTGTAATATCAGAGCCTATTGGGCTCTGTTATATTTACGTTTAAAGGGGGATTTCTTAGCGCTTCGCATTTGCTCACTGTCCTGCAATTAAAAATGTAATTTTTTTACTTAAATATTTTTTTTTAGTAAATATCTCTGTGGTTCGTTTGGGCACTTTCCATCTGTGTGCGCTTGTTCGTGTACTACTCTTGTTAACAGCCTGTCCTTGCCTGCTCTTTTACCACGTTTTGCATGTGGTGACTAAATCTAATGTTAAATCTGTTTTTCCAGCTAAGTGAAGTTTAGCTCATTCAATGTTTCCGTAACACAGTGGGCTTGAGGGAGAGAGTGGAATTGAGAGAGGGGAACGAAGTAAGAGAGATATCGCCTACATAACCCCCACAAAAGACCATAGAGTTATATCGACAAAAACACTGCCACCACCCTGAAACGTTCTGGACTAGGGAGTGAGGCAAGGGAAATTTGATCGTAATATTTGTCACAGACTCTAAGTCATTCAAATTTGTCACTCTGATCTGAGGTTGGTTATGTCCAGATATATTTCCTGGTATAATATCAGTATTTGCTATTCTCCATCTTAGACTAAACAGGTTGAAGCCACCTAGGAAAATAATATCAGGTATTGGGTTTGCTAAATTATCAAGGTTATTCACTATTTTGTTTATCTGTTCTGTGAATTCCTCATCCGTTGCATCTGGCAGTTTGTATATTAGAATAATAACGAAGTATATTTTCTAAACTCATTACTTAATATTTTTTACTCATTACTCAATATTTTTTACTCGTTACTAATTTTACTTATTATTTTTACAAATTTTTTACTTAGTAATTTTTACTTATTATTTTTTACAAATTTTTTACTTAGTAATTTTTACTCATTACTAACTAATTACTTTTACTCATCCCTAAATGACATTTTAGAAGCACAAAAGTAGTATTAAGTGTGCAGACAAATAATACTCACTTCTGTCATGTTAGGAATTCTAATCATCCTATTAATTGGTCATCTAAAATAATCTTTCCTGACACTACTCTTCACAGACGCCGTCTCGTCGAATCAGCTCTGATACACAACCTACCTAACATGAACCTTAGTCCTGGCTTAGTTGCCGTTGACTCTTCCCTTTCACAGTACATACTCAAATTCTCTGACCTTCCTTACAAACGTAACCTGACATAAGCCACCCCCCTTACCCCTTTTTCTTTCTCCTATTCTTACCTATCCCATTCTTCCCTCATCTCATTAATACACCTATCCCATACGTATCTTTCTTCCGGTTCTTACCTTCTTCGAGGAATTACGTTCTTCTCTTACCTGCTCCTCACTTCTCTCTTGACTTATTTAATGCCCGTGCCTCCCATCCACGGACCCCATCCCCACATCTCCAGTATCAGCTATTGATACTGATAATGGCTGCAAAGAGCCTCCACTTACGGGATCACCATAGTCCCTGCTACATGGAAATTTTGTTCCAGTAGCAGAATCTAAAACAACAACAACAACAACCCGCTCCCATTACGGGCTATGGCCGTGCCACCTCTTGGGTGCCTTAATCTTTCTTCGTCAATCTCGCTCCCACCACAATCTTCTTGTTTATGGATCGAAACGTCGTCGTCTCTTCATCTTCTGGCGTGTTGTTTGGTCATGTCATCAGCCACGTTATTGTGATTCATCGTCTGCTTATCGTAGGAGTACATGAGGAAGAGGTGGGAGGGCATGAGAGATTGGGGAT
Source organism: Procambarus virginalis (assembly GCA_020271785.1). Classification (NCBI taxonomy): domain Eukaryota; kingdom Metazoa; phylum Arthropoda; class Malacostraca; order Decapoda; family Cambaridae; genus Procambarus; species Procambarus virginalis. The sequence goes on along the minus strand of WNGS01163731.1, from coordinate 10,633,853 downwards.
ATAGCGTTGGAGGGCATGAGGAAGGGGTGAGATAACGTGGGAGGGCATGAGAGAGAGGTAATACAGCGTGGGAGGGCATGAGGGAACAAACATGTAAGGTGCTGACGTATTCTTGTCATCACTGGCCAACGTGATCCACGCTATAATGATGATGGGGCATACCAACTGGGTCTTGGTGGCCTGGCTCCCATTTTTAGCCTCCTATCATTCTTCTTTCTTTCCTCACTTGCCTTCCTTTGTATTCTTCCTCCTTTCCTGTATTACCACTTCACTTTTTCCAATCTTTTTCTCGTTTTACCACTTTTATCCATTAATCGCCCCCCCCCGTCCCTATCTTATTTTCTTCTCTCTTCTCATCCTCCTCTTAACTGTCTTCCCACTTGCCTCCTTTCCACTTCTCTCATTTTTCCCTTTCCTTTTATATTCCGTGTGCATATCTTCCTACTCCATTCCACTTATTTATATTTCTCACTCTCTGTGTTTAACAGCTTGGCGCTTTCTCCTCGTAGTTCCCTTCCCTTCCTCGGTGTTATTTAAGAGCCTTCCATAGATTATACTAATGATAGCCTGAGAGGCTGGTTTTATTCCAGGTACGAACCCTAGGTATAAACAGTCGTATATACTATCGCCTAGGGAGTTTTTATGTGACTATGTAGGTTAAGCTGCACCTTACTGTTGGTCATGGCAGGGAACTCCTGCTTAATTTTCAAGGAATTGTTTCTGAAATTTAGGATTTTCCTTGAAGATGCTCGAACTGTCTCTCCAGTTAAACATTCACCACACGTCCGCTCCGATATTGGGTTAACAAAAAATAAAAATCTCGCCAAGTTCTCTCCAGTCAGAATAATGCTGATTCAGATAACTTTGTAAATCCCTCTTCAGGTTCAAGTTCCCTAGTCGAATCATTACGATTCAGGAACTCCTGGAAATGGAACAGGAAATGTCTTCGCCAGAATATCCAAAATCTTAATCCGGATTTGGTCTGAGAACGCAGTGATAATTCCTGTGAACATCATGCTGACGATTATTTCATGGAAACCCTTAGCTATTGCATGGAGACATGATTGTGAGTGAACAACAAGAAAAGGTATACAGCAATTTTTATCTGGCTACAATAGTCCAAGGGTGATTTTTAAATAGGAAAGCATAATACTAAAAATAATAAATAATATATATATATATATATATATATATATATATATATATATATAATGCGAACAAGCCTGAATGGTCCCCAGGCATATATTCAACTGAAAACTCCACACCAAAGAAGTGACTCGAACCCATACTGCCAGGAGCAGTATGGGTCCATTAAAAGGAGGTGATATGCACACTTAGAACAGGCATGAAATTACATTCTCACATAAACATTGTTCAGCTGATATTTGGCAACTCTTACTATATTTCCCTGGACACAGAATCGTACGGTTGTCAAAATTAAACTACAACGGCAATTTTTTGTTTCAAGTTTACCGAAGTCATCCTGTATGTATTTTGAGTCCTCGTCAGAACTGATCATCCCATCATATTTTAGTGTCATCAGCAATTTTGGTACTTTTGCTGCTCAATCCTGTGTCTAAATCGTTTGTACATTTGGTAAAACAATTGAGGTCACAGTACGGACCCTGTGGCAATTTGCAACTTGGATTAAACTTAATTTATAGTGACCCTTTGTCTTTTAGCAAACGACAATAAGGGACAGTGGTGCCTTATTGTTGCCAACAATAAGGGACAGCTTCCCCATCCAAAATATTTTATAATTAACTCGTATTTAGTGCCTATTTTTCCTGTTTCATTTGAACCATCCTCACAGCAGCGCTAATAATAATAATAAGAATTATAATAATATAAATAATAACAATAATATAATAACAACACTTGTTCCTAGTAAAATTAATGTTTATTTTTATTGTTTTATTAAAGTATACATTAACCAATTATATTTATATTTTAATTACAAGAAGTAATTACCAGAACACGCAGTGTGCCTAGGGCAGGATATGGACCCCTCACTGTGTGCGAACGAGCAGGCAATCAAGTGTCGAGCAGGCAGACAGATGTCGAGCAGGCAATCAGGTGTCGAGCAGGCAGACAGATGTCGAGCAGGCAATCAGGTGTCGAACAGGCAGGCAAATGTCGAGCAGGCAATCAGGTGTCGAACAGGCAGGCAGATGTCGAGCAGGCAATCAGGTGTCGAGCTGGTAATCAGGTGTCGAGCAGGCAGGCAGATTACTTAATTACTTGAAGGATTACTCATACAAGTTATTGCTTAAGTAATACTTTACTTATATAGATGAGACTTCAACACTTTGTCCAGTATAAAAAAGAATAGTAATATCGTGAGAGATAATATCGTGTATGATAATACCCTGAATGATATGCCGTGCTAGATAATGCTTTGTATGATATTGTGTATGATAATATCATAGGAAAGAAAGCTGTGAAAAATAATACCATGTGAAATAATACTGTGTGTGTGTTGAAGGATACCTGGTTGATACCTGGTTGATGGGTTCTGGGAGTTCTTCTACTCCCCAAGCCCGGCCCGAGGCCAGGCTTGACTTGTGAGAGTTTGGTCCACTAGGCTGTTGATACCTGGTTGATACCTGGTTGATGGGGTTCTGGGAGTTCTTCTACTCCCCAAGCCCGGCCCGAGGCCAGGCTTGACTTGTGAGAGTTTGGTCCACTAGGCTGTTGCTTGGAGCGACCCGCAGGCCCACATACCCACCACAGCCCGGCTGGTCCGGAACTCCTTGGAGGAATAAATCTAGTTCCTCTTGAAGATGTCCACGGTTGTTCCGGCAATATTTCTTATGCTTGCTGGCATGTCGAATATAAATTGTTCTCTTCAGTCCAGAGCCCAGGGGCGTATAAACAAGAGAAAACTGACAAATAACTGCCAAACTGACGTCAGGAGATTTAGTTGGAAAAGGTTCCCAAAAGATTGCTTGTTATGACGTCATAGTGACGTCCCGTTAAACGGTATGACGTCATAGTGACGTCCGTTAAACGGTTATGACGTCATAGTGACGTCCGTTAAACGGTTATGACGTTATAGTGACGTCCGTTAAACGGTATGACGTCAGTGACGTCATAACCCTGTGCATACTAAATGTTATAATATATATAAAACTATATTTATATAATAAAAACAATATTATATCTTTCGGTAGTTTAAGTTAAAGCGCTAAGCCCGATGGTGTATGGGGTTACATATTTTTCTTGGGCTTTAAACCCTACTCCTATTATAAGGTCGCTAATCACAATTGCTGTTGTTGTTGTTGTTTTAGATTCAGCTACTCGGGACAAAAAGTTCAAGTAGCATGGGCTATGGTGAACCCGTCGTACTCACTGGCGCAGGAAATGTGCACGATAGCTTTTACGGACAACTAATTGACAAATCGTTAGGTAGACGTGAAAATATATAGATCAATAAAATAAAATACTTTATTCATAAGTGATACCACATTTATAATTTGAAAGTTTACATAAAATGTACAGTACATTAATTACATAGTGTCGCAGTAACATCATAGCACGTAGACATTGTCATTATCAGAATCATAAACTTAAACGGTAGCAACTGCAACCCGTCCTCGCAAATTCGTATAGTCAATATTGACTTATTAGTTACCTGCATAGGTGACATACTAAACATAATAGTTCCCTTGAAAAGCTTCATAGAAAACACCGACCTTACCTAACCTACTTGGTATGTTAAAATAAGCATCTTATAGCTTCGTAATTACAATGTTACTTAACCTATTATAGGTATAGGTTAGGTAATAATTGTAATTACGAAGCAGTAAGATGCTTATCTTAACATACTAAGTAGGTAGGTAAGGTCGGTGTTTTCTATGAAGCTTTTCAAGGGAAATTATTATGTTAAGTATGTCACCTATGCACTTATTAAATAAGTGCATAGGTGACATACTGACAAGAATTTCCCTTGAAAAGCTTCATAGAAAACACCGACCTTACCTAACCTACTTAGTATGTTAAGATAAGCATCTTACTGCTTCGTAATTACAATTATTACCTAACCTATACCTATAATAGGTTAAGTAACAATTGTAATTACGAAGCTATAAGATGCTTATTTTAACATACCAAGTAGTTTAGGTAAGGTCGGTGTTTTCTATGAAGCTTTTCAAGGGAAACTATTATGTTTAGTATGTCACCTATGCAGGTAACTAATAAGTCAATATTGACTATACGAATTTGCGAGGACGGGTTGCAAGCAACTGATACATATCATTACAATACTGGCTGGACTAAACACGTGCATTGAAATAGAAATAAAATTAAATTTTAGGCACAGAGTGAGTGACATTTAGCTAACAATTTCAATGACGAAATAGTGTTAAGACACCGCAAGGTTTAACATTAGAGTGGTAAGACACATATTGACATAATTTATGCCACAAAATTAGGATCATAATACAATTAGAAGCTGAACTGATATAATTTAGTCATATGATGACGTTAAAATATTTGCACACCTTCAGCATTCTACATTTACAGATTCTGGATCTATCCTTGCTCAAAATCTTATCTCTCCAAACACATAATTCATATATCACCGATCTGACTTCAACTGCACTCAAAATGCCTGCCAGTAATATCCTGGGTGACAAGTTCCTTCATAATTCCAAATATCCAGCTGGGGGGTCTTCCCGATTTTCTCTATTGACGAGTTGTGTTATCCTTTCTCTCCTGATACACCATTAATAACCATTATAAATCTCTTTTTAAGTTATAGTTCCTAACACTTTTATATTGTGGAAAAGTAGGAGTGGCCAGTGATAAGTGAACGCCTCACAAGAGAGTTTATTGAGCTAACTGGATGGGTGATTCCTCTCATACATAATTAATATTTTTCGTTCTTGAGTTCTGTCTCAAGTGTGGGTGGAGACATCAGCCCAGGTAGGAGATTGCAATGAGTGCGAGGATGGATACCCAAAGTGTGTGTACAAAATTTTCTCCGTTTACAATTAGGCTTAACAAGATCAGTATTTTACACGTCCATAGTTTCACATCCGTACAAGCTTAGACAGCATTATAGAACCAGGTATTCTGGACGACATTCTAACAATTTATCCAAAATTTGCTTGTCCATTTAAAGAATTAAGAATTTTTTTTATTTATATACTTCTAAGCTGCATCACTTATGAACCCATCCCTGCCTTGTGTGGCAGTGCACAATAGAAAGTTGTTTTCACATATCCATACATTAAAACATTGATTGTAACCATGATATATATGTACTTCCGCCTACAGTTTAGACCTATTGTCTTATGTATGACCCTCTGTCCTGCGTTACAGTGAATACCAGCATTATCCTCACTTTAAAGACTTAATCGAAATCCTCAGATTACGCAAAATTGTAATTAATTTTGTCAATAAGATGTTAATAATAATAATAATCCCATAGTTCACATCCATACAAGCTTAGACAGCGTTAGAGAACTTTACTTTTGAATAAGTATCAAGATGTCCAAATTCGCTAATGATGACATTTGTTCTGATGGGATACTAGAACGTATTCCTATAACACTACCAATAAAAATATCTAATATTTTCTTTAGCTTTTCTTGCGCTACTCCTATTTACAATATTTTAGTTCAGGTTTGGTTACCGTACTT
>WNGS01163731.1:10540437-10624791 GCA_020271785.1 Procambarus virginalis | reverse complement strand
TAATGGTGAAATGCCACAGCCTTGATTAATACATATATATATATATATATATATATATATATATATATATATATATATATATATATATATATATTATATAATGGTTACAAGATATACATTACTGATACAAAGAGTGCTTAAAGGTTGTGGATCTCTAGAAGCTCCTCCGCTTCCGGACAGGAACCGAGGATGCAGCAGGCGTTTCCCCTTGGATCGCCACACTGAGGCGCTGAAACAAAAAACTGCCAGCTCTTGGGTCTCTGGTGACGTCAATGAGCTTGGAGCCTAATTCTTTGAGAAATCCCAAGGCACTCTTGCCCCAGGAGCCATGCGTCTCAGACGCTATGGGAACAAAGGTGTATTGACCTTCCAATCGCCTGTATTTGACTGATTTTGCTATTTCCCTGTGGTTGGCCGCCCCACCTGCGTGATCAGCTCCGAGGTGTACATAGGTGTCAGCCAGGGTGGATACACATGTGTAGTCCCACACCAACTGTTTGCCCCTTTTCCAGGAGTGTATGGTGATGCCGTCAGGGTGAAGTGCGGGGAAATCTGGGTTTTGGTCCCCTAAGATGCTAGGTTCTCTCACCGATCGGCACTGAGCTGAGGCGAGGCTTCTCTTGATGATGTCGTTGACCTCGTTGTGTCTTGCATGCCAGCCCTTTGTGCTTCCGCAATGCAACCCATGCAGTCCATATTGGTCTGCTTCCACCCTGTTGCAAATACACTTGTATTCAGTGTGAATTGGGGCACCAAGGCGGAGGGCCACTGCTACACGAAGGGATTCTGGATCTAGACGCGTGCCCATTGCTGACATGGGTACTGCCAGGAGGAAGTCTCCTGCATGGGGGGCACGCACTGCTCTGAGGCGGGCTTTCTCCTTGTCTGATGTTGATGTTGCAGCGCTGAGCATGGCATCAGCTATTTTTTCTACTAGTGGGTGGTCCCAGCTGGACTGTTTATATTTTTTGATGGTTCTATGATGGGTGCTGGGGCTGCAAGAGCATCCCACTGATTTGAACATTCAGTGAAAGCAGGATCGTGTATTCCTGCTGAATTACTCAGGACACACACATTATATATATATATATATATATATATATATATATATATATATATATATATATATATATATAATATACTTGGATCCTGCAGCCTCTCCGAGACACAAGGCTCCGAGGAATTGTGTAAAATCCTGGTTTGTGTCTCGGAGAGGCTGCAGGATCCAAGTAAAATCAGTAGAATTTCTCGTTGCAATTCTTATCCATGTCCTAGCTCAGTCGATTAAGGCAGCGTCTGGGATGCTCTTGGACGTAGGTTCGAATCCTCGTCACGGCCCTTGTGGATTTGTTCATTGAAAAGGGAATATTTTAGAGAAACAGAATGTTCCACGCTACATTTACCAGAGAAACCAAGCATGTAAATATTGAAATGATTCAGTTCGGGTGGATAGAGCCGCTAAATTTCATTTTCACGTTGCCGTGTCAGTAAGGAGGATGGTAAAGTTGAGCAAGGCACTGCCACTGTAACTCCTGGTTCTAGGAGTTACTAATTTGGGAACAGAATTGCATACTGTACATAATATTCATTAGAACAAGAAGAATATTCGATAAGAAATATTATAATTTGATGCTTCTATCACCTGAAAATTATGAACAAGGTGAATAGCTTAAGTGACTTCGAGCAGTATTAAAATAGAATTTCTTGGATGAATTAAATAGAAGAAAACAAAAATACATATACCTCCAAGAAATATATACCACCACCAACTTTACGAGGCAAAACACTGCAATGCATACAAATGAGACTTGCCATTGCATAAGCTGGCGAATATGGGTACTGAAGCACTACAGCCGCACTTGAGTTGTGTGTGACAAAAGGGGCGGGGGTTGCCAACAACAATGAACTAATGCAAGATAAAAGTGAGAAACCAACTTGGAAGCGTGGGGGAGGCGGGTGCTGATGCTTGAATGATGGGAGATGGAGTTGTGGGTGGGCAAGGGCGAAGGAAGACGGGGTACAGAGGAGTGAGAGGAAGAGAGAAGGTAAATAATAATAATGATGATGATGCAGGGAGGTATTAATTGAGTAGCAGTGAGAGGGGAGGAGTAAGGAAGAGGACTGAGTCAGAATAAGTAAGTAGAGAGAGATGAACACATTCAGAGGTCAGGTGTATTATGGATCTGGCCCAGAAAGAGAGGCACCAACCCACCTCCACCCCCAGCAACTCCTGTTGCTGCTCTTCTGCTCTTGTTTCCTCACCGACCATCCTATACTCGTCCTCCCTCCCACTCGCCTCACACCTATCCTTCTTCCCACCCACTCGTTTCCCACACTCATCATTCTTCCTAACCACTCATCTCCCACACTCACCCTCCTTCCCACTCATCTCTCCCACTCACCCTCCATTCACCACAGCTTCGCTCTCTTCTATTTACTCTCCCGCTCTGAATGTATCTTACAGAAATTCAGATTTGCTTGCATTTCCAGACTCCCGCACCAAGCCTTTCACTACACCCCCATCGTAATTATTATTTTTTATTTTATTTTACATTTTGCCCCAAAGGGCGAATTTATTGGGCAGTATCATCCTAAGAGTGAACATTCTGCCATAACAGCATGTACAGCACGCACGAACTTGTACCCAGGCACAGATGGGACTTAACCGTCTCAAGTGAACAGATCGTCATTCAGGGTAATTGACGCTTAAAAATCCTTAAATTCCATGATCTTGCGGGCGTACAGTGTATGTGTGTGGTGGGCGGGGTGTAATTTGTTTGGTAAAGAAATGTAAAAACTAGTGTTTACCTATCTCTAAAATTTATGATTTATTATATTGCATATATTTATAATATCTCTTAGGTGGGCATAGTGTCTCAAGTGACGGTCAAGACTGTGTCCCTCTCATACTCCGCTGTTCAACGCAGGTAGCTTGCTGTTGACTGATGCTTGCTCGTTCGAAGTAACTCTAGTGTGTTGTGTGTTAAGAGACCAGTTTGATGCAAGTTGCTTCACGGAGCAAAATGCATGACGCAATATGTATATGTAATATACAGACTAAGCTGGGATTTGTAAGCTATGTATTTTTTAAATGTGCAATTTTTAATTAATACATAAAACAATTTACAGGAAATATTACGTACACTAACTACACCTTGTTGTATAATGTTTTTTTTTTTGGGGTGGTAGTTTATAAATATTGTATCGTTTCCCCCTAACATAGTTACTTTCACTCCCATACCTTTATTTATCCCTCTCCCACATACACCTTCCCCATTCTCTTTTACATCCCTTTATCATCCTTCCTGTTTGGGTGGTTTCATGTGTCTCGTTGTCAATTTTACCAAGTACGTTGTTTGTAGTAAAATATCTGTCGTCGTTTACTGCATCACGTACGGTGTCCGTGGCATCTTACCCGTTGTCGTTTATTGTATCACGTACTGTGTCCGTGGCAGCATATCCCCACTCTTCGTCCATGGGGTGTGAGAAATTGGTTTGGCTGAATTATGCAAAGTACGAAGCCTGTAATATCCGAGATCAAATGGCTCTGGAAGCCCTATTTCGTGGCCCTATTTATCCCCAGCTTATGAGGGACTTGCCAAACTTCCCTTCCAATATTGGTCAAGAGAAGGAAAAATATCAAACTTGATAGAGTATGCAAGGAGCTAGCTCCAAAAAAGAAGGGTGTCACGAGACCTATTTTGCAATACTTATGCTACTATTTTCAAGTAGTCTGGTAATTCATGCATGTAACTAATGTTATCTATGTGTATATGTTGTCAATGTCTTGTGTTAATTTGCAAGTAGCTTACTTGATGTCCAGTATATTTGGTTTAGAAGTCATGGATCAATGTTTCGTAAAATTTCGTTTTACGTGTTTATAAGCAGATTATTACCAATCAGTAGCACCATGGGAGGCTTGGCCAATCAGTGCACACCAGCTGTGTGCCTCAGGCAATCAGTTTGAGTCACGTGGGATGGGGGGGGCCTGAGCTTTCAGTTACTAACAAGCAGTGTAGCAAATGAGCCATTACAGTCGAGGTCAGGAGAATCCATGCAATGGGGAGCACATTGATATAGTCTTGGAAATTGGGTACACGATTGGAGCTTAAATGGAAGCTGTCTGACGCCTACTGATGGTGCGCCGGCAGTCATTTGACACAGGTGTGAAGGAGTGTTGATAAACCCCGTGACATTATCTTGAAGTTATTCACGTCATCTACATTCAACCCATTCTCCTGTTTAGATAGTACCTATTGTGACGATCTTCAATAGTCGGAATTCGTCCGTTCTTAGGTTTTTAAATAGTTGTATACTGACTAGTAAGGAATTCTTTAAAATAATTTAGCTAAAACATAAACTTAAATATTCCTAGGCCTAGAATAGCACACATATGTACTATATTAGGCCTCAGATATCGTGTATTAGGCCTAGGGCCGTTAGGATAGATTAGTTTAGCTAGTCAATGAAACACAAGTAAAAATAGTTTTCCGGTTTTTCCAACACAATAGTTCCGATTTCTACGTTCTAATTTCGTTGTAGGTCGGTATATATACTATGATGCTCATGGTTCATCATTCATCTTCTCAGACTCTTAACAAACACATAGCGCAATACTTCATCTGTCGTTTTCACGATTTGGCAAGCGTCAAATTTGAAGTGGTTTTGAGCTGGGAAGTAAGGTACAACACTTCATATGATTGACGCCATCACTGCAGTAACCACTAGAAGATGATATGAACTTATTAATCNATATGTTTTAAAAAAAATAAAGCGATTTGCTTTTTCACTCAGATCCGGTGTTGGATATTTGATGAGGACTTGCCATACATCAAGGAAAGGGTTTTGGAACATCTGAGCAAGTTATTTATAGCCTTACCATACCTACATACATATTACATATGTAATATTAACAATTGTGTAACAATCTTCATAGGATTGTCACTTGTTTAGCTAAACGAACTATGGGATTCAGTTCCAGAATCCATTACGTGCCTCTGTAATCCTTTCCACCACCGCAAACGGGATGAATATGGGGTGCATAATAAAGAAATTCAGTGAAATGATAAGATTCATACATCTGAAATATAACAGGTTAGCAGACATGGAGGCCATTCCATCTGGAAGCTAATGAGATTCGTGTCTGAATAAATTCAACAGATAAAAGAACTTTAAAAAACAAAACATTCACAACTATGATGACAAATTATTCATGCATTTGTCTGCAGCAGCGCTTGACACCAATCATCGACATGTACATTACTTCTCTACCAAATATATGTTCATTTATATTGTTAAAAGTATAACTTTTGTCTTAAACGTTCGTAATTGTTTGACGTGCAGACGACTCGGTGGTGTGACACAGGAAGAGGTGTGAGAGTGGGAGCTATCGCCTTTAATGTGAATGTGTGTGCGTGCTTGTGTTTGTGCATGCGTACAGTGTGTGTGTGTGTGTGTGTGTGTGTGTGTGTGTGTGTGTGTGTGTGTGTGTGTGTGTGTGTGTGTGTGTGTGTGTGTGTACTCACCTAGTTGTGCTTGCGGGGGTTGAGCTTTGACTCTTTGGTGGACTGTCACTGTCACTTGTGTGTGTGTATATGCGTGCGTGCGTTTATGTGTGTGCATGCACACATGACTGTATTATATTAGAAGGGGTACCATGTGGTACCCTGGTCTCTGGCTCTTATATGGGCCTTTATGAATGCTAATATTTCTTTGAAGCATTTAACTTAGGCTTACCCCGACCATACTATGTTCATCCCATACCTCAGACTATTTCCCCTGCAAAGTTGGGTGAGGCTAACCTCGAGTATCTGACTTCAAACTTTGGACAGACAGATGCAGACATTCTCTCTTATAGATATAATAAAACAAATCCGAAATATACATATTTAGTCGAACAAGTTGGAATCTGTCACCAATCTGTGAACTATAATAAGGCAGTTGTTTTTTTATATAGCCGCGCTTAAATACAATCAAATACGTCGAAAATACATAGCCTTGTCTTATAGTGCGCCAAACACAGGAAGATTTTCTCTAGTATATATATATCGGTGGTGCACTTTACCATAGTATCAAAGGACGTCAAATCCATTGTTAGGATACTTAGGGTCTTGAATTTGATAGAAAAGAATTATGTTCATAAGCCATACTCTGTTCAGACATTCGAAACGGCATTTAAAAAAAAATTACTACAATATGTTTAAAAAAAATAAAGCGATTTGCTTTTTCACTCAGATCCGGTGTTGGATATTGATGAAGGACTTTGCCATACATCAAGGAAAGGGTTTTGGAACATCTGAGCAAGTTATTTATAGCCTTACCATACCTTACCAGACCCCGCTGCCCGGTCTCTGACCAGACCTCCTTGTTGATGGTCTGGTCAACCAGGCTGTTGGACGCAGCTGCTCGCAGACTGAAGCATGAATCACAGCCCGGGTGATTAGGTATCCTTTTGAGGTTTTATGAAGTTCTCTTTTGAACACTGCGAGAGGTCGGCCAGTTACGCCCCTTATGTGTAGTGGAAGCGTGTTGAGCAGTCTCGGGCCTCTGATATTGATAGAGTTCTCTCTCAAAGTACCTATTGCACATTTGCTTTTCAACTGGGGTATTCTGCACATCCTGCCATACCTTCTGGTCTCATGTGGTGTTATTTCTGTGAGCAGATTTGGAACTAGGCCCTCTTAATATTTTCCATGTATAAATTATTATGTATCTCTCCCGCCTGCGCTCAAGAGAATACAGATTTAGGCATTTTAGTCGGTCCCAATAGTTTAGATGTTTTACTGAGTGGATTCTAGCAGTAAAGGATCTCTGCACACTCTCCAGGTCAGCAATTTCTCCAGCTTTGAAACGGGTTGTTATTGTGCAGCAGTATTCCACTCTAGAGGGCACTAACGTCTTTAAAAGTATCATCAATGGTATAGCATATCTTGTTTGAAAGGTTCTTGTTATCCAACCTGTCATTTTCTTGCAGTTGTGTCGCCTACTTTATTGTGTTCTTTAAAGGGAAAGTAATACTTGGCTGTATTTGACAGTCCCTATGGCGCAGTGGTAAAGCACTCTCCTTACGCTTTGCGAGCTCTTTGGCCTGGGTTCGTATCCTGGCCGGGAGGATTGAGTGGGTGCCAATCCTTAACTGTAGCCTCGGTTCACCCAGCAGTGAATGGGTACTTGGTTATTAAACGATTTGGCGGGTAGTATTCCTGGGAAAAATTTGGATTATAAGGACCTGCCCGAAACGCTATGCGTGCTAGTGGCTGTACAAGATTGTAAGAACTCTTGCATATATAACTAAAATATAACTTATCTTATTACAAACCTCACGTGATTGATGAAGATTAAGGCACCCAAGAGGTGGCACGGGCATGAATAGCCCGTAAACCGTCTCCTTGTTGTTGTTGTTATAGATTCACCTACTCGGAATAAGTTCCAAGTAGCACGGCTATGGTGAGCCCGTAACTTACCTGGCACAGGAGCGGGGCAAGTAGCCCGGGCTATGGTGAGCCCGTAGTGGACTTTCCTGGCACTGGAGCGGTCTGTACGTGCGTCTCCTTTAGCCACTTGATTTTTATATTTGCCTGCTACCTCATCTTGCAAGGCAACCTGTCCTCTGGCCAGGGTCATTAAAGCGGCAGCTGGCCCTCCCAAGACTCATTCATCAATTCACGTACTGTGTAGTAAAAATAACTTTTTTCTCGTATATAAATACATATCATTATACATTAATGTTCAATATATAGTTAGAAGTAGGTTAAGTTAGGTGTTAAGATTCTGTTTCTCGATTATTTGTATTTAAAGTATGTGGATGAAGCATTTGCAGAGCTACGATTCGAACAGAGGTCGTTAGGGAAGCACTGCTCGAGAAATGTTCGAACGTCATCAGCTGTCGTGTGTAAACTGTCTTTAATTCATAAACAGGTGGTTTGGGAGCTGGATTGACAAACATTTGGCTTTTGTTAATGAGAACAGGCTGCGCACAGAGCTGTCTTGGCAGGCTGAAATTAGCTTCACTAAATCGTGAGATTGGTATACAGACCAAGTCGGCATTTGGCACACAAAACGTTGACTCGAGGGTTATCCTGCCTTCAGAACTGTGCGCTAAATAGTTGTGTAATTATAATAATCCGCGCAAATGACACTGCCATTTTTATCTGGCAGTGGTTAGCACAGTTGGCTCAAAACCAGTTGGTGATGGGCTTCGATACCAAGGGAAGGCGAGACGTTTGGCCACATTCTAAACACCCGATGCCTTTGTTTACCTAACAGTAAATTGGTGCATGGAAGTTAGTAAACTGTTGTTGATTGTATTCTGGGGAAGCTCAGACGTTGACTGGGGTAACCTTGATGAGCATAACGGATTTTATGCCATCGACAACACGAAACAAATTTCCGTTTTACCCGATTCCACTTCATTCGACTGTAAAAGGTTTAGCGAGAGTTCAGTGGTTATGCAGTGAAAACTTGTTGCTCTCAGTGAAGCCAACTTTGCAGCTACAATTATCTGAAACGAATGAAAGTTTTACTAAATACATCGAAGAAGCGGGGCGTCTTAAAGAACTATCTCATGGAAAGAACTAGCTCTTTCAGTAACTGGAAAGTCAGCCAGACACAACTGAAAAAGTCCAAGATATAATGTTATTAGGAATTTGATAACTAATCTCTGCGGCAAGCAAATGGGTGAACATCAGCACAAGAATATTCTCCGCTTTTTTTTTTATTAATACATTAGGTACATCTGCATTTGTGCAGCTACCCTAGACTATATGAAGGGGAGTACAGTGTCAAAAAGCCAGCTACGTGATGCTAAAAAATCCCCATCACACAGGATAGTTAGTCATACAGGGCCATATGTTCATAGCCTGCACTGGCAAATTTTGGGTGCACTATAAGGATATCTTCAAGAACACGAGAGTGAATAAAGTAATTGCAAAGCTCCAGGTACCTCATGCCAACTGGTCTGAAAGGTCTAATAACTGGGCATTCGTAGATGTAGTTTGGGAGATCATGCCGCAGTTCCTGCTCACAGAGTTTGCACCTGGAGTGCTCACCGCTCAGACCTCTGCGGCAGAGAGAACCTTCGGAGTTCACAACCCACTGAAGATGTATTTGCCCACCACCACCCCATGAAGCTGTAATTGCCCACCACCACAACTTGAAGCTGTAATTGCCCACCACCACAACTTGAAGCTGTATCTGCCCACCACCACAACCTGAAGCAGTATCTGCCCACCACCACAACCTGAAGTTGTATCTGCCCACCACTACAACCTGAAGCAGTATCTGCCCACCACCACAACCTGAAGCTGTATCTGCCCACCACCACAACCTGAAGCAGTATCTGCCCACCACCACAACCTGAAGCTGTATCTGCCCACCACCACAACCTGAAGCTGTATCTGCCCACCACCACAACCTGAAGCTGTATCTGCCCACCACCACAACCTGAAGCTGTATCTGCCCACCACCACCTGAAGCTGTATCTGCCCACCACCACAACCTGAAGCTGTATCTGCCCACCACCACCACAACCTGAAGCTGTATCTGCCCACCACCACAACCTGAAGCTGTATCTGCCCACCACCACAACCTGAAGCAGTATCTGCCCACCACCACAACCTGAAGCTGTATCTGCCCACCACCACAACCTGAAGCTGTATCTGCCCACCTCCAAACCTGAAGCTGTATCTGCCCACCACCACAACCTGAAGCTGTATCTGCCCACCACCACCTGAAGCTGTATCTGCCCACCACCACAACCTGAAGCTGTATCTGCCCACCACCACCACAACCTGAAGCTGTATCTGCCCACCACCACAACCTGAAGCTGTATCTGCCCACCACCACAACTTGAAGCAGTATCTGCCCACCACCACAACCTGAAGCTGTATCTGCCCACCACCACAACCTGAAGCTGTATCTGCTCACCACCACAACCTGAAGCAGTATCTGCCCACCACCACAACCTGAAGCAGTATCTGCCCACCACCACAACCTGAAGCTGTATTTGCCCACCACCACAACCTGAAGCTGTATTTGCCCACCACCACAACCTGAAGCTGTATCTGCCCACCACCACAACCTGAAGCTGTATTTGCCCACCACAAAGCGTACAAACTTCCACATATCCGCTTAAATCACGCCTAGTAAACTATATCGTATCATACCAGATCCTTTAATGTTTGACTGATGAACATTTTTTTGTATTAACATAATATTAGCATATATGCAGCTACTTTAGACAATATGGAGTGTTCAACCCATTCTCCTGTTTAGAAAGTAGTTTTTGTAACTATGTGCACCATAGTACAAACATTGACTTAATAAATAATTAGATAGTAGAATTTGGTTGGTTTTCACTTTATAGTCCGAAAAAATGAAGCTAAAAAGCAAGCTTTAATATTTCTAGGCCTAGTATTTTACATACATGTATTATATTAGGCCTCAGATAGCGTGTATTTAGGCCTAGGAAAGTTAGGCTAGGTTAGTCTAGTTTGTCTTAGCAACATAAATAGAAAATATTTTTCCGGTTTTCTAAATTCAGTAGTACCGATTTCTACTTTCTAATTGCGTTGTACGTCGGTATATGTACTATGGTCCTCATCGTTGCTATAAGTACTACCAAAACAAGGAGGATGGGTGGAGTGGTAATGTTGAGAGCCAGCAGTGTGGTGATAAAATCCCGCATCTTGCTAGATGGTTTTATTATACAGCAACATAAATAAACTGGCAAACGGCGGAGTCATTCCAGTATACATACGATGAGTCACAATAATGTGGCTAAAGTATGTTGACCAGACCACACACTAGAAGGTGAAGGGACGACGACGTGTCGGTCCGTCCTGGACAATTCTCAAGTCGATTGTGAGTCCCAATCGATTTGAGAATGGTCCAGGACGGACCGAAACGTCGTCGTCCCTTCACCTTCTAGTGTGTGGTCTGGTCATCATTCCAGTATACACCACGGTGTCAGCAATACCAGAAGATCTTGCTGACTCAGCCTATTGTACTTAATCCCAGGACGCTCTGGTCGTGTGTGTTCATACCGTGAACGTGGATAATGTGAACATGCGGTAGGAAAATACATTCCGTTTTCTGAATCTGGAAATAATATTTCTTGCAAATTATCTAATAAACTTTTTCGAAATATGTGTAATGTATATTTTATTAATTATGAATTAATATCGGATAATACCATACAATAAAAAGACTTGAAGTTTAGTTTTTCAATTTGACATTTTAATTGTTTTATGTAAAGTTGCATAAACTAAGATTATTCATTCATCATTTTCAACTTATTTCGTGAGGTCATTCACTCGGGGATGTAAGTCGCTAAACTAAGCCACCGGGTCGAATGCACTCGGTCAACTGACTTCGAAGTAAATACAAACACCAAAAGTTTAATAAGCAAATCATTTGTCTGTTTGTTTACGGGCTCTACTGTGTCATCGGCGTCACCATGGCACTGAGAATCAGGCACTCTGCCAGCGCCAGGTGGCCCCTGCCACCACCACGCTTTGATGCAAACTTGGGGGGGGGGGCTGGAGCATGGTGTGAGATAGGGGGTGGAGAGGGGAAGAGAAAAGGAGGAAGGATAGAGGGGAGTGAGAGAGGAAGGAAAGGAATAGAGGAACAAAAGCCTCTTTAATGCTGTGATGGAAGGTGGGAGAGGATGAGACGAGTAAGCTGTTAAGTGGGAAGGGTAACGTGTATTGACGGGTGAAGGGAGATATAGTGGTGGTGGGTTTGACGGGGTTTGTGAAGGTGGGTATAAAGGGATATAATGTAATACAGGGAGAAGGTAAGGCAGAACGGAGTACAAGAGAAAGATGAGGTAAGGAGTGAGCGAGTGAGCGAGTGAGGGAGGGAAAGGGTGTGAGACGGTAAGGATTGCTTGTGTGTTAGTTTGAAAGCTTTCAAACCGCGGTAGGGTTATTAAAGCCACCACAGTAGCTTACAGACCGACCAACAAGTAGACTGTAGTCCTAACCTATTGCTGAGAGGAGGGAGTGAAGGATGTGTATACGTTCTAAACCCACGAACTTGAAACATAGCAATTGGATCAGCTGTTGCATCTTTCCGCTCTTGACGTCGATGATGGTCATGTACTCAGCTTTTCCTTTGTTTTCCTCTGTGTTTCTTTCCACGATTCCACAATACATTCTTCCACTTTCTCTATTCACTCGTCCACTTAAAACTTCGCAATTTCTCTGACTTTAAATCTAGTTATTTTTCTCATTTTCCCTCTAACTAGCCTTCATTTCCCATCTCTCTCTTCATCTCTTCTAGATGACCTCTTAATTCACTATTCCCCTTCCCCTTCAGTCATCATTCATTTTTCTTCTGTTTCCCCTTTGACATTGCCTCTATACCATTTCAAACCCCTACTCTTCATGCCTCTTTATCTTCTCGGTCGGCATATCGCAATTTTCCACCTGTTTCTCCCTCTATGCCTGCCTGAACTTCCATGAACTTGAATGAGCCTGGCTGAATCTGCCTAAACCTGTCTAAACTGTTCACCTGAAAACCGGCCAGTCTACGGCCTGCAGGCGCCTCTCCCTTGCTGTATATTTTGTCATATTCCACAATATCTTTTATAATAATAATCTTCACTCTTCTAACCCATTCTCCATCTCTCCCTTTCATTCTTCCCTGTAAAACCAAAAATGTCCACCTCTTTAGTAAGAATTCCAACATGTCACCATAATTATTTCTGGTCTGACGTAATGGAACGTATTTGGCACGTAGCTGTGACTGTCGAGGAGGCATCAGCTGGCGTCTCCAACAAGCAGAATTTAACTCACTGACGAATATGACATCCACCAGAAAACATCTAGATACCGTATATATTTAGCACTAGTTTCTAGGTTGGCTGATTGGCTGGCATGCTAGCTGGTCGACTGGCAAGCAGGCTGGCGGGGTGGAGTAAAGAAGAACTCTTGTGTCATTGAAAAACAAAGGGGATCTTTCAGTCATTTTGTAATATTTGCAAGAGGTCAGGATTAGGCATCATCAATAACTTTGCCTTAAATTAGCCAATGAATATATTGGTTAATTTAAAAAATTAAGTTTAAGATATAAATATTAGTATATTCATATCTTCCATATCAGATATGAATATACTTATATTTCCAGACTGTGACTAAACCCCGAGAATTGTCACTTAATAAATTTATAGGCGAGGTAAAATGGTCTGATTTTTTTTAAATTATAAAATTTAATAAATTTATTTAAATACTATTCTTGGGAAAGAAAGGGCTGATTAAACTACAGAAATAGAAGCTCCGAAAAAACACAAATTACAGGTTTAGAAAATGGCAGTAGATATAAAGGAAAATATTACTTGAGAATCTAGAGTCTGAATTTATTGAGAGGTAATTTAAACAGTAGTATTCAAGAACTGAATAGTTCACACTAATATGTCAGGGTAGCATCTGGTAGAACGTATGTAAGAGAAGTATGTATGTAATGTAGAAGTATGTAAGAGAAGTAATTCCCATACAGCCGTAAGGGAATTGTAAGTAGAAAAGCAGAAATAGTTATATTATTTCTATATAATTCAACTAACATCTGTGAACATTCTAAACATGTTGCAACTAAGGTTATTAACTTTCTACAAAATCATGCAAGATTTGCTGTAATTAAATAAAGGTCCAAATTTGTAAAGGAAGTAAGTTGTGAATATTGCACCAGCCAAGGATAGAGTTGGTCGACACTAAACAATTAGTGTCTCCCTCCTTCTATCATTCTTGGTGATTGACAACACAATAATACCTGGCAGTTCCCTGACCTCTCTGCTAATCTAACTATATTCCCCCCCCTCACATTTTCCCGGGAATGAGACGTTTTCGTTGTCCTAAAATTTAGATTTCGTTAAAAGAGAACACAGTCTTACATTAGTTGCGTTGTTCACTAAAATCGTCCTTAAAGCAAAGTTCAGGGTTAATGAAGTTTTAAACTTGAGGATCCCAGTGCGGAACAGGATATTAATATTTTAATGAATAGCTGGCGGGGAAGACTTAGCAGTGATAGGTTAGGATTTTCAAGCATCGTCTATTAAGACGGCAAGTGCAAATGAATGGAATGTCATAATCAACCACTCTACCAGCCATTTATAAAGGTGGAATTCTTTGTCAATCTGTAACCCTTCATAGCAGTTGGTGTTCAGTCATTCATTAACGAAAAAGCTTAAAATCTTATAATAGGAGTTATATACAGGCCACCAAACTTAGACAAAATGGAAGCGATGAAATATCTAGAGCATCTAGGTCAAACAGTATTTGTGCCATGGGTGACTTTAATTTTAGTGGAATAAACTGGCTTATCAGAACAGGGAATAATGAAGTAGAAGATTTTGTAGAATTAATTAACGATTGCTTCCGTAAGCAACACATTAAGGAACCAATGCGGGAAAATAATATTTTAGACTTGTGTTAACTAACAGGGAGACACAAATTAATGACATCGAAATAGGGAGTGAACTAAGGAACAGTGATCACAAGGAAATCAGATTTAGCATAGATTGGAATACATTTTTAAGAAAGAATTCTGTTAAAGTGCCATATTTCCGAAAAGCTGATTTTTTATGGCCTAGGAAATTTGTTGTGTGTAATAGATTTGAAAGTCCTGGGGATGGAGGGTGGGCCGGTCTTGGAGCGAGACGTGAACCTACCGATGGGTGACGTAAGAAGGGATTTCGATGTGGATTCAAAATATAACTTATTTACAAATATTCTAAGCAAAGCACAAGATAGTAGTATACCATTTAAATTGAATAGATCGAATAATAATGACCCGAAATGGATAACAAAGGATCTGAAGAACTTTATAGATAGAAAGAGAGCTTGGTACAAAATGATTAAGAATGGGGAAGTTTAGAACAATAGTTCGTCCAACTGGTTAAAAAAATGTTAAAAAGAGATAAGGAGAGCAAAAAGAATCTATGAACTTCACATAGCAGAGCAAGCAAAGACAAATCCTAAAGGTTTTTCAGTTATATCGAACAAAGATAAGAGAAGGGATAGGGCCATTAAAGAATGAAACAGGTCAGATAACTGATAATGACAAAGAGATGAGTAATATTTTAAATAAATATTTTATCTCTGTATTTACTAAACAGGAACTTAACATTATGCCTTCAGTCGAACAAGTCTGTCTTGGTGCGGAAGAGGAAAGGTTTACTAGTTTAGGAGTTAGCAGGGAGGATGTTATTAAACAGATAGTGAAACTCAAGACAAACAGATCTCCAGAGCCGGACGAAGTGTTTGCCAGGGTGCTTAAAGAATGCAAAGAGGAGCTTTGCGAGCCATTTTCTACCATATTTAATACTTCATTAAAGTCGGGCAGAGTGCCGGAGTCGTGGAAGATTTTTAATGTGGTACCAATTTTCAAGAAAGGAGATAGATCACTTGTGTCAAACTATTGGCCAAATAGCTTAAAAGTTGCTTGAATCGATAATTGCAAATACCATTCGTCTTCATCTTGAAAAACAGATTGATAAATTATTACAACATGGGTTTACTAACGGCCGTTCATGTTTAACAAATTTGCTAGCATTTCATTCCAGCATAGTTGAGACATTTGATAATGGTAAGGTTTGTGACGTTGTGTACCTTGACTTTAGCAAAGCTTTTGATACAGTGCCACATGAAAGATTTATTAAAAAGATAGAGGTTCGTGGTATTGGGGGGTGCTATATTAAGTTTGATTAGGGCACGGCTGTACCAAAGGAAACAAAGTATAAATGGAGTTAAGTCCGATTGGGAAAATGTTGTAAGTGGAGTGCCTCAAGGCTCTAGATATTTCACCCTATAGATGCTTTGCTTCCATTCTAAGTTTGATGGCCTGTATATAACTCCTGTTATAATATTTTTAGCTTTTTCGTTTAATTCTAACCAAATAGTTTCTGTGTGTCTCAATTTTTATTCCCTCTTTGAGGCGATATTTTAAATTTTCCCCGACATACAAGGCTACTCCTCCTCCTTGTCTAACATATCTATCTGAGTGAAATAGTTTAAATCTGTTTATTTGATATTCAGCTAATAATTCTCTGTTTTCTATATTTATCCATGTTTCTGTAAGTGCAATAATATCTATTGTTTCTGTGCAGACAAGAACATTTAAATAATTTATTTTGTTTCTTAGACTCTAGTTCGTGTAATATACCTTAAGTGTACTGCTATTTGGAGGCCCTGCTCCTTCTCTGTTTCTTTTACCAATTTTTTTCTCCCACCAGCTCTCTTAATGTTTCCTTTACTTATATCCATTGCCATACCATTATCTACTAACAGTTTAAACCCAAACAAACCCTTCCAACCACAGATTCCAGCGAGTCTGTAACAGCAACAACCCCAGTCAACAAGGATTAACTGGGCTCCAATCCTTAACTGTAGCCTCTGTTGACCCAGTAGTGAATGGGTACCTGGTTGTTAAACGATTTAGCGGGTCGTGTTCCGTGGGAAAAATTAGGATTAAGGATCTGCCCGAAACGCTATGCGTGCTGGTGGCTTTACAGGAATGTTAGAACTTGAACTGTTGTAGAAATTTGGCTCAACAATTTGTCATGTTACTTCCCGAAGGGAGATATATCAAATCGCAATGTCAGAACAGAGTTTTTTGTTTTGTTTTCCAAGTTTGGTGTGGAGTTGCTTTACGTAACTTAACATTCTTGAAAGTGGGTTTGATTTGTTATACAAATTCCCAATTCCCGAAAGCAAAGATATTTACAGTGAAGAGTAAGATATGAGATGTGGTTAAGGTCGGTAGCTTTAGGCTGGCCACGAGGCTTTAGACATTGGACTTCGACTACGACGACGGCAGACATAATGCCTAGGTGAATGGTAATTTTTCTGTTCTGGCTTTATCGATCTGCCAAAAAAATTTCTAACATCAGTATTAATTGTCTGCACTGAAACTCATCAAGAGTTTTTCATTATGCTGTGAAATCTTGCCTGTCCTAATCAAACATGAACCTAATGCTGACACTATGCTGAATAGGGAGGTTCCGTTGTCTTCATATGAAGTATCATCAAACTATGGTGCATGCTTGAGGCAGCCACGCACAGAGATTATATATATTTTCTTAGAAATGCTTGTGCAAGCGAACTATGATACTAGAAACGGGACCTTTAACTTTATCTGTACAATGACAGTAACTCATCATCATTGTATTAAATACTGAGCAAAATTCAAGACAAGTTTGAAATTGGACATAGTTGAGTAGTACAAAAGTATACTCTAGTAATATCTCCCTCCTCATACTTTCTTCTTACTACTCCTCCCTCTCTCCCTTCCTTCCTTCCTTCCTTCCTTCCTTCCTTCCTCATTCTTCCTCCTTCCTTCCTTCCTCATTCNCCGTCCCACTGACATAACCGTTCTTACCCGGGTAAGAACCTTAAAGTTCAGTAACTTTAAAGGTAAAGAACATTAAACTTTAATGTTAAAACTTTACATTAAAGTTGGCAACAAAATTTATAGTTTATATCCAGCTCATCATCCAAACAAAAGGACCGGGCGTTTTCACAATTTATTATTCAAAGGTTGATTTATTAAATATACCTAAGTCAGATTTTGTCTTATACACTTGAGGGTGGAGAAAGAGTTGAGTTGGCTACATACGACGTGCCTAAGTCTGTTGTACCGCTACATCTGTGGTACTGTTACATTTCTCAGAACCTCGGTAAACCTCATCCTAGTATCCATTACATGGATACTAGGATATCCATTTCATGGATACTAGGATACTCATCTTTTGTTGCACGCAAATATACTATGTGTACTCGTGTATGGGCTTACCAGTATTATGAGCTTCAAATCAAGAGAAGTAATTTCTAAATGAAAACATCGGTAAATTCCGTAGACTAATTTGAAAACCATTCCTCTCGTATACCAGAAACAATAACACACAGTCATCAGGCCACAACTGATTTTCGAATATCGCAATTTATCACCGAACTGCCCATACTAATGCCCCAGTTGTGGGGCCTCGCTGAACATTCTATGCTGTCATTGATAACTGATGTGCAACAAATCACCCAGGACGATCCGCTGGTTGTAGCTCATTGCCGCTATTGTCAGCCTTTCAGAATGACGCTGGGCGCAGACAGGTGCAGCTGCGTTCATAAATGGGTAACTGTCGTGTCTGGGACAAGGTACATGTATGAGCGCGGACGAGGTGTGCTTGTTTTCGTTAACGGGAGGGGGCGATGGGTGTATGGAGGGTCCTGCCTGTGTGGTTGTACCTTTATGTTCTTTTGGTGCAGCCTGGTCGGTCTCGCCTTATATCTGCTCAGGTCTGGTCTGGTATGACTCGTATTACTTGTGCATCATATTATCGTTATTACTGTCACCATTATGATCATCGAAGTCACCAGTCTCTTTGTTTTACTCTTCCTCTCCCTCCTCAACCACTTCCTTTCCCCCAGCCCTCTTATCCTCCACACTCTTCCCATCCTTTCTCATTCACAATCTTCCTATGGCTATCTTCCTATTCCTCACTAGCTTCTCCGCCTCTGAAGTCCCATATCTACATTTACTGGTTACTTGGTGATACCTCGACGATGTGCTGCTCCCCCTAGTGCCCTACGCTTGCTGGTAGTGTGTTCTTCTCGGAGGGGACTGGTAGCTGGTGGTGTATCACTTTGTGGTGACTGGTAGCTGGTGGTGTATCACTTTGTGGGGACTGGCAGCTGGTGGTGTATCACTTTGTGGTGACTGGTAGCTGGTGGTGTATCCCTTTATGGGAACTGGTAGCTGGTGGTGTATCCCTTTATGGGAACTGGTAGTCGGTGGTGTATTGGTGTAACCACTTTGGGGGAGAGAGTGATAAATATCCCACTTTGGGGGCCCGGGGACTGGCAGTGTCCCACTCTAGGGGAACTGGTAATATCCTACACTGAGGGAACTGTGTTTCCTTTTTTCAAAAGTTTAATAACTTATGGCGAGTTTTAAAAACTATATTAAAAATAGTTCCTGACGTAATTCAATCTTACTGGGTACAATACGGTTTTAATTAATATATTACTTCATAGAATAAGACCGGCCTAAGAGCTTTATTTTGATGATTTACCAAATAAATTATTTCGAATGAAAACGAAAGATGAGCATTTTATCGGTTGCAACAGACTACCATCATCAACAGATAGAACAGAAGCAACAGACTAGCTACCATCATCAGCTGATACAAGTTTTGAAGTACAGCTGGGAAGTTTCATATTAGCTTTGCCTTTTGCATAAAGTATTAGTAGCTAAATAAGTCTCACCATCCCCTGTATCACCATCCCCTGTATCACTATCTCTTGTATCCCCAACCCCTGTATCACCATCCCCTGTATCCCCATCCCCTATATTGCACATTCTTCTGTTTATTGAGGCATTACTGCCGCCAGCCAAATGTCTGCTGCCTTTCTCGCTATAAGCAAGTTTTGAACTAACTGTAAGTGGTTCATCGTATACAACATATGAAACGGAACTCTCAGACGTAGGTTCGAATCCTCGTCACGGCCCTTGTGGATTTGTTCATTGATGCATCACGCTATTGTGATTTCTGTGTGATATGAAACGGTAATTGTGTCGAGGAAGAGCATGTTGAACCACCACTTTGTATAGTGATGATGAAATGTGAATTAGAAGTTCTTCCTTTTTACTCTTTATTTTAATGTGGATTTCTCATTAAAGCTTAAGTTATATTTTTTTCTTAAGGAAAACCAGTTGAGAGGCGAGACCAAAGAACCGAAGCTCTACCGTCGCAAGCACAAAGAGGTTAGAACAGGAAGCGGGTCCATGTAATGGCTGTAACACAGGAAGCGGGTCCATGTTATCACGGTGACACAGGAAGCGGGTCCATGTTATCGTTGTGGTACAGGAAGCGGGTCCATGTTATCACTGTAACACAGGAAGCGGGTCCATGTTATCGTTGTAGTACAGGAAGCGGGTACATGTTATCACTGTGACACAGGAAGCGGATCCATGTAATGGCTGTAACACAAGAAGTACAACCTTGTAATATTGTAGTTCAAATAGCTTGCCCTTGTATTCAGGGAAACTCGGGAAGCGGGAGCCTGTAGTGGCTGTAATATAGTGCACTTCTGTATACTTGACTCACGTGATGAGCCCTGATAAATAAGAGCAAAGGACGTTGGAATTACTTTATACAAAATATTATAAGAATTACAGTCAACTATTTCCACAAAAGAACTCGCATGTTTAACTGATGAACTTTAACTGGTGCACAACTAAAAGACAATTAACAGAACAGTGAGATTGACAACAACAAAAACTGGCTCTAGAAACACCGCAGGAAATGGTGGAAAATATAGGATGCTGATGTACAGATATCTGGGAACAGTGAATGCATTTATATAAAATATTTGAAGAGTCTTTGAGCTCTGCCTCTCTAAAAATATACATATTGGCATGGCATATATGCTAAAATCAAACATACACAGAACGTGATTCGTTCCCGAGTATTGCATTATGAGATAAGTTGGACATTTCACTTTCAAGAGTGGTGGTCGGGAAGTTTATCTCATAGGAAAGAAAACATTGATTATGACTTTGGACTATCTAATGCAGTTATTAGAAACATACAAATTAAAGAAATTAATTCAGATTTAGAAGAGCTAAGAAATGCCCAGAGACCTGAAAGCTGCAGTATTAAAAGTTATGACAAGTTTTGTAATAATAGGTATTTGTATGGTCGGCATAGTAGCCGAACCAGGCAATGTGATGTAGTCATTGCGCGAATTCGCCTTGGCTATAGACACATCTGGCAGGTTAGTGAGGCTGAGCCACTACCAGAATACTCAGATTGTAAACTCTGTGATAAACCTTTAATGCATTCACTAGAACACTACATTGATGAATGTGAAACCGTAAAGGACTTTAGACCTCCTGGCCTCTTGTACCACCAACTGTGTAACTATTTTATTGACTCAGGTGTTCTGGACGACATCCTAACAATTTACCCAAAATTTGCTTGTCCATTTTAAAGAATGAAGAACAATTTTTATGTATATTACTTCTAAGCTGCATCACCTATGAACCCATCCCTGCCCTTGTGTGGCAGTGCACAGTAGAAACTTGTTTTCACATATCCATATATTAAAACATTGATTGTAACCGTGATATATATGTGCTTCAGCCTACAGTTTAGACCTATTGTCTTATGTATGACCCTCTGTCCTGCGTGACAGTGAATACTAGCATTATCCTCACTTTAATCAGACTATCAAAATCCTCAGATTAGGCAAAATTGTAATTAATTTTGTCAATAAAGTTGTTAATAATAATAAAATCACTAGTGCAAGGGGTACACAGAATTATAACCCAACAGTCGTGGTGACTAGCTGGCTGCTGGTATGGCAGAATCCTTCACAGGATTCACGACTGGAGGATCAGTGGTTCCACACACGAGATCCAATAGCACACACGCTTAGCACAATTCAGTACTGGAACTTTGTATTTTATTGGTCATATAATAAAACACAAGAGGCACGTGAGACTGTAAATGACATGTGACCTAGTTTTGACGGTGATGAAGGCATGACTTAACGCTGTGATGTAGTAATGGCATCAGCTTAGTTTGTTTGGCTGCCATAGCCCATAAACACAGGCTACAAACAGCAACGTCTTACTCCCTCTTGGGGTGAGGCAGTCGAAACGGAATCTAATAAAGAGATAGTCTTGCTCTGGCTTGAACTACCTCGCTACCCGTTATGGCACTACCATATTGCGGGTATGGCACTACCATATTGCTACCACATTATGGCACTACCATATTGCTACCATATTACTACCACAATGTGTCAACTTTGTGAAAGAGAAAACATGCACTCTCTTGAACATTATATTGTAGAATGTCCCATACTGGCTGACTTTCGCCCCCCTGGGCTAAGGTATGCTGAACTTGTAATTACTATATGAGTACTGGAACACTTGATGATATATTGGACTTGTACCCAAGATTGACCATGTAATAGATTAATTATACAATGTATGTGATGTAACTATATAACCTGAGCTTGTAAAAGCACCTTAATCGCCTTCAGTGATTAAGTGCTTAATTGCACACTAGGTTCTTTATCAGCTATCTCACCCTGTCAGAGTAAATGAGATAAATGTCTGTGAATGCATGTGTGTATATATGTATATGTGTGTGTATGTGTATGTATGGGTATAAAGTATATATGGAAGCTGATCAGAATTACATTTCACCTTTGTAAATGTACATTAATGACACTGTGTAGATGACACATCGAACACTTTATGTAAGGCATACATAAATCTGTGTATCTATGTATTTACGTATATAGGTTAGCTTAGCATTTTTAAAGCACCGACTCACCTTCAGTGGTTGATTGTTCAATAAACCCTTCAAATATATGTTTAACACATCTCTAACCCTGTCTATGGAGGACAGAAGAAAATGTATATATGCTGGTTAGCATTGTTAATGTGTGGCCACGTCTGTGGTAGAAAACAATAAAAAAAAAAAAAAAAAAAAAAACATATTGCTGGAATGGCACTGCCATAGTGCGGGTATGGCACTACCCGCTATGGCATAGCGGGTAGTCTGCTATAATTCTGGCATCGATTGACATCCCCATTGGTTAAAATTTAATTTAATTTGAGACCTTGTTCTTCCGCCTTTTTGCGAGAGAACCAACTAACCACGATCTAGAGCACAAAGGCGCCACTATGGCACTGAAACGTGCCACATCATACGCTCAGGTGGGGGAACACGCAGGGGATCAGATCGGGTGAGAATGGCTTGGAGTGCCACCTTGTTCTACATAAGCCCCACGTATCACGATCGACATTTTCTTCTTGTATATTTGATACAGGTGGTAGGCTACAGTTTTCATTCCGATAACAACAAGGGCAGCAGGCTGATAGAAGATGATCGTCCTCCGAAATCAAGCCCTGATTGAGGTATTTATAGCATAATTGCATGATAAATATGCGCGCAGCGCAGAAAAACGCTGTAAACAAAGATTGATTAATCACAACTGTAACTTGTTTAAGTTAATCGAACACTATGGTTCAGGTCCTGTCCCGTTGTGTGCCTGTAACCCTTCCACTTGTACTTACATAATGGAATGGCGTGCACAGTAATCAAACGAAAACAAATGATTGATTTTGACATTGATAAAGATATATATAGATGAAACTGTTGAACACAAGGGATCAAAACAATCACACCTGCAAGTATCGGTGTGGGTTCCGGACCCCCTGGAAAAACTACTCTTTTTATTTGCCTGGCAAATGACTTGTTTTGTTGGGAGTTTTTTAGTTGAATAAATTGACGAGTTCGGATCCTGTTATAAGATCCAGTTGGGTGTAGAGCAAGATTAGTAACTGTGTGACTCACTATAGATATAGTGCCTTATATAGTGACTCGTGAGCCTCTTGTTAAATCACTTGTGATATAAAAAGATTATTGATATATATATATAGGTATTTGTTTACATGTATGTATGTCTGTATGTATGTATGTATGTATGTATGTATGTATGTATGTATATATATATATATATATATATATATATATATATATATATATTTATATATATATACTTAGGGTCTTGAATTTGATAGAAAAGAATTATGTTCATAAGCCATACTCTGTTCAGACATTTCGAAACGGCATTTAAAAAAAATTACTACAATATGTTTAAAAAAAATAAAGCGATTTGCTTTTTCACTCAGATCCGGTGTTGGATATTTGATGAAGGACTTTGCCATACATCAAGGAAAGGTTTTGGAACATCTGAGCAAGTTATTTATAGCCNCCTCCCTCCCTCTCCCTCCCTCACTCCTTCCTCCCTCACTCCTCCCTCTCTCTCCCTCCCTCACTCCCTTTTCTCCCTTCCTCTTCTCCTCCCTCCTCTCCTCCCTCCTCTCCCCCTCTCTCTCCTCTCCTCTCCCTCCCTCTCTCCTCTCCCTCCTCCCTCCTCCCTCTCTCCTCCTCTCTCCCTCCCTCCTCCTCTCTCCTCTCCCTCCCTCCCTCCCTCTCTCCTCTCCCTCCCTCTCTCCTCCCTCCTTCCCCCCATCCCTGCTTCCCCTCAACCCCCTCGCTGCTCCTTCCCCCCCCTCTCACACTTTCTCCCTGCTCCTCCACCTCCACTCCCTCGCTGCTCCTTATCTCGCTCGCTCCCCCTTTATCATTTGCTAACATTCTTCGTCTCATTTGAGTTTCTCACATCGACCTTTGTCCTGTTGTCCTATTTTCACTCGCTTCATAGAGGCTGTTCTAGTTCTCCATGTCTATTCCCTCCAATATTATGTATGTTGTGATCATAGCCCTGCTGCACCTGCTCTCTTTTAAGGTTGCAAGATTAAATTCCTTAACCCCTCGTTGTGTTGGGCTTCTCGGGTTTGTTTTTAATGCTGTTCCGTAGTAAATATGTGACAGATGATTTAATTATCAATCAACAGTGCTAATTCCGAGAATGGTTAACATTAGCTCTTATTGTTTATTGCTATTTTGTTGGGATTGTTTGGTGTTGTTGCTGATATTGTATCATTTTTATTTTGCCTGGTGATGTTGTTTGTTGTTGATGAGGTTTGTAGTGTTCATAACAGTTTTTGTTTCAAATATTAATAGGTCGATGTTGCTGATTTTTACTGTTGGAGCTAAATAACTTTGGAGTTGCCATGTTTACGATGTTCTTTGTAATTTACCTTTTTGCGAATCTGAAAATCGAATTAATCTCGTTTGTACGTAGTATATAGTAATATAACTTCATGCTCCCAGGATTGTATGAGAGACACGAGGGCTCATTGTGATGTGTAGACGGACTGATGACCATAATGTTAAGGTGCTAAATCTGGTTGACACGGTGTGAGCCGCCCTGGGGCCGCGTGGGCGGACCTCATTACTCATTCTAAGAGATCCTTCCGGAGTTAAATGCTTTATTGGTGGTTAATGGCACTTGTTTTATATTATTATGTATTTACTATTAGCTTTGTTATACTACATTTTGGACTTTTAAAATAGGTGAGAAATTATCGAGATCGGAGCATAAAGCTGCCGTCTTCCGTACTAGGTTGGTCTCCGTCATTAAACTATAGTAGTTATGTATGTCCCCCCACAAGATTCACAAGCATATCTCGCGAGGTCAAAAAATTACGCTTCTGGCTAAACATGGCGAGCTTGTGAACGGCCCAGATTGTCTTGACTTCTATAATTGAAGGCCTGCTGCTTTGTACTTAGTCCATCGAAAAAAAATGTGGAAGACCTCGTGACGCTTTGTCGTAACCCGGTGCCTGGCATATAATTAATAACTTCTCTTACTTCGATCTTCTAGTACTGATAATCCTCCTTTTCAGGAGCACATTATATATCTGCAAGAATGACAGCTGTCGTGGCGTCGCACCTGGGTATCTACCCTGGTCGATACCTGCTTCTTGTTCAGCCTTCGTTTATCAGGTGACATCACCGACTATGGGAAAACACTATAGCCCAGAGCCAGTAGAGGTGAAAACACTGTAGTGCTGTAGTGTGGAGCCGGTGGCTGAGCGGACAGAACACTGGACGCGTGATTCTGTGGTCACGGGTTCGATCCCGGGCGCCGGCGAGAAACAATGGGCCGAGTTTCTTTCACCCTGTTGCCCCTGTTACCTAGCAGTAAAGAGGTACCTGGGAGTTAGTCAGCTGTCACGGGCTGCTTCCTGGGGGGTGGAGGCCTGGTCGAAGACCGGGCCGCGGGGACACTAAAGCTCCGAAATCATCTCAAGATAACCATAAGATAACCTCCCACTGTTAACGATAGGATATAAGCAGTGTATGTCGTGCGACACAGGGATCCATTATATCCTACACTCCTTGAGAATCGAACACCTGTTCGATTCTTCTAAACAAAGCACACGAACAACGCTTCTTTCAACCTACTGGAATGGCGCACTTTCTCAGTCTCTCTCTTCAGAAGAGGTTCTCTACTTGGGACTGAAATATTCAGTTTATAATGTGATTTTATCATGTCTTTGGTAAGCAAGGCCCGTTTTGCCAAACAGCCAGAACGATTTTGCATATTTACAAATATTTCTTTCGAAAATTGTTCAGCCCTAATATTGACATATATTTGACAATATGAATTTTTAACTTGTGCCTATAGTTTTACCTATATTAGGCAGTGCTGTATTGAGAAATAATTGGAATGTTTGAGTTAGATAAGTCTCTACACACACACACACACACACGCCAGTCAAAATATATGCAACAAATAGTTTCCCATTTCCTGGGACAGGAAACCTAGTAGGATTATCGAGGTCTCCCTAAGGCTAGGCAAACTATTGACCTTTCCCTGGATGCAACGAACAACATTGTTGTTTTAAATTCAGCTACTCGGAACAAGAAGTTGCAAGCAGCACGGGCTATGGTGAGTCCGTCGTACTCACCTGTCACAGGAGATGTGCCGACTGAATCCACAACTCCCTGGTAGCAAAAAACTGCTAAGTGAACAGAACTCGAGTGAAAGGAAACGTGCCCAACCGTCTCTGTCCTGCCACGGTATGTGAACCCGGTATTTTTTAGATTATGAATCGACAGCGCTGTGCTACAGGACCCTAAATCTTTAATCTTCGTCAACATATCATCATATGTTGACGAAGATTAAAGCGACAGATTGAGGGACAGCTAACTTTCTCAAGGCTAAAACCCCCAAGTAAGCTCATTATTTACACCTGACACTAAATAAAAGCATCAAAGATGGTAGCATGGCGGCACCTGTAAAGGCTCTTTATAAACAACACAAACGTCCTCAGGCAATGTTTGTCCAAGCTACGCTCGATTCCAGAGACGCATTCATTAATGTGAATGCACCGTGCAAATAAAAAACTATGTTTTATCGAATATGAAATCATAATAATAATGTATAAACATTAATGCTAATTTTGTTTGTAATCCGGCATAGGATAGGTTAGGTTAGTTTTGTATTTGCCGTACGTAGGTGAAGATAGCTTTTAGAGAGACGTGACTCGAACACAGGAAAAAGAATGAAACTGCAGTCATGTAACAAGTTTTTTTTAATTCATAAACAGGGAGTTTGAAGGCTGGATTAACTAGCATTTAGACGATGTTTATGAGGACACGTTGAGGAAACAGGTATTAACTATAAACACTTTCTTCTATCTGTTTAGATTGATTATAAATACTTTGGCTAATCTATCCTAACTCATATTTTGTTTTGAACACTTGGTCCATCTATTGGAACTCTCCCTTCTCCAGGCCAGCTCAATCCGTAATTTGTTTATAACTCTGAAGAGTTAGATCGTGTGATGTGGGAGGCAGATTTCACAGTATTAGACACTAGTTCCCAGGACACGGTAAACAGTCAGGGAGTCGCTCCTTCGCCGCAAGCTTACACCATACTTCTGCAGAACCTCTTTGCTTCTCTTGATAAAATCTCAGTAGTGTATTTTGTTTGGCTTCTGTCATTTGTGTATAATTACATTTTAATTTAATAATTATCATAATATTAATAAATAAATTTAGAGAATGTCTATAAAGGCAAAATACCAGCTCAATGCGAAACACTGGAGAAAGGAAAAGTCAGCGGAAGTAACAGAGAAATCTCCATCGTGGTTTCTTTTAAGATTGCAAATCAAAGAAGTTGAAAAGATTGAAAATGGCTGGGGAATGAAATATAGACAGCAATTTGTTCAGTTTTTGGACTGGTGAAAGATGGTAGACATTAGAAATTTCCAGACCATATATAAACTTGTGTTGAGTCTTGTCAAAGTATAAATGAATAAGCTGTATTGGCTGACCATACCCGAAGCTGTTGTTGTCGATAATTGAAGAATAGTTGCAATATTTGCAAGCTCTTGATAACAGGAATCATTAAAATAAAGATAGAAATTAGTTCACTGACACGTAGATTTAAAAAAAAACGTCTGTTGCTTCTCTTAAGATATTTTTCTGTCTGATTTGTTCATCATATGATAATGCATAATATAGTATGTATACGTGTACATATAACAATTTCCTACCATAGTTGGGCTGAAAATATTTTGTCATGTCTGCTTCTTCAGGGGTATTTTTGTAATCCTCACTCGACCCACATCGTCAGGCAGCTTGCACCAACCTGTCAAATCCTGATGTTTATTTGATGCCTTAAATAAATATACCAGACTGCGGTTCTCTGTATTAACTGACCATTGAATTAGTAACTACAGTGTCCTTTTAATAGAAATTTTGCAATGTCTTAATTTATTTTTTACTGACTTCTCCACTCCCCCCAAACAATCCCCCCCTCCCTCTCCCATCTCTCTTCCCATCTCCCTCCTCTCCATCTTTCTCCCCTTCTCCTCACCTCTCCACTTTTGTTTCCCATTAGTCCCCAACATCTCCCTTCTGCATCCCCTTTCACACCTCTCGCACCTGTCCTTCCCCTCTCCCTGTCTCCCTCTCTACTCCCCTCCCAATCTCCCCTCTCTACTCCCCTCCCACTCTCTCCTTCCCTCATCCCCCCCTTCTCCTTCTCTCTCTTTAGACACCACCCATCTACTTCCTTCTTTCCCTGTCTTTGTTCTTGTGTATGCCTTTTTCTGTCTGTGTCGTTATCTGTCTGTGCTGTTGTCTGTCTTCCAGATTCCTTGCTCTGGTCGACCCGGTCTCTGCCGGCCTGTCTCTATTTCTCATTCTCTGTTTCTTTTTGCCGTCTCTCCTATTAAAATAATATAATAGTTTTCTATCAGTGTGTAGATGGTCCGCCAATAGGAAGGGTCTATAGTGGTGTGAAATATTAAAAACGCTAGTTTCCATTAACTTTGAGAAAGGGATGGGGCTTGAGAAATCTTTGAAGCTGTGTGAGGATCTTTTGTTTTATGCTGCTATGGCCAAGGTATAATTTAGAAACATTTATGTTCATTTTCCTGAGGAGTGCTTTATTTTTCAGATTGTTATAAGAATTAATTTTTAGTTGACATTTTTAAATATTTAGCCAGGCTTAGCTGTGATGGGCAGTGCCAAAATCCCTCGTGGAGGGAAGAGGAAGGCGGTCAATATGTGACCGTGTCACCCTGTTTTCTCTTGAATTCTGGCGACACCGAACAGCCACTGTCCATCCCATACCCCAGACCATGTCATCTGCAAAGTCGGGTGAGGGTAGCCCCAAACGTCTGACCTCTAACCTCGGACAGACAGACAGTTCGATATTCTTTCATAAGTATGTGGCTTACAACCATCAAAACCGGTTATACAGTGAGGTAAAACTACCATGCAGTTTTTGTGCCTATGTACCTTACATGATTGGGTCTTATTAACAATGTTTTATACATGAAACTCATTAAATGTATATAATTGAACCTCCCCTTCTCGAGTAGATACTCAATAATCAGCCATAATGAGCTATAAACCACGCCTTCGCCGTCCATCCTCTGCTTGGTAATGAGCAACTGGTTTAGCTGGAGGTGTTATCAAACCCTTGAGGAGGAGACCCCCCGGAGAGGGTTAACCTGGTGATAACGCGGTGTTGAAGGGCCCAGCAGGCAAATATTTAGGGAGGAGCCGCTAGCATGTTGACTTGAAATACTTTAAATGGATATCGTCTAAGTGCGCGTGGGCCTGGGGAAGGTGGTGGTGGTTGGGATGGTCTCACTAATAGTGACTGACTAAATTGGTGTATAATAATTATATACATACACAATTTGATATTACGATGCTTCCTGCATGTTTGAATGTGTACAAGTTCTACTTTGTGCTGTAGAGAGACTGGTAGAGTTCACGTATCATACTTGTCTGGGAAATTTAAATATTGAGCACTGAAAAAAATTATGTAAGTTTAATGACAATATTGAGATCAATGCTAGAACAATTATATTTCATGTGTAAGTGTCGCATTCTGGGGCCACCTTCATACACATCGGAAATTCTTGAAGATGTATAGGATACTATTTATTCTCTCATGCTAGGAAGACTTACATTGGCAAAACATATACCTGGAGTATACTTACTGTGCTCAGAGAGCTGTTCAACTCCCCAAGCCCAGCATGGGACCAGGTTTGTTATAACTTGATAACTTGCTCAAACAGTCTGCTATTTGGAGCGGCACGCTAACTCTCATATTCACTATAAATTGTGAAGAGCAACAGAGCCAACAAAGTTGGCTCTGTTGCTCTGTTTAAACAATAAAAGTTGTTTACAATCTGTTGTCTACTGTATGAATGAAAATTTGTCTCAGAATCTAAGGAGTACTGTGACCTGTGTTTGGTTATTTCCAGGTGGATTTCATGTTATAATATTATTGCTTGATATTCTCCATTTTAAACTGGGGATATTGAGGTCTCCAAGGAAGCTAATAATTGATACTGGGGTTTCTAGAGTATCGAAAATATTCTTTATTTTGTACCAAGTCCCTATACTATATTTTGCCCGAAACACTATGCGTATTAATGGCTTTAGGTATAGTATGTACTAGCTCTATCTATAAATCCAACATTATGTTTGTAACTCTTCATCGTTGTATGTACTTTTACGTGAATAAAGAAACTGAATTTTGAATTTGAATTTATTTTGTTTATCTGTAAATTCGTGAACCGTTGCATCTGGCGGTTTGTATATTACAATAATAAATAGGTTTGTTTTCTCTACTTTGATTCCAAGAAGCTCTACCACCTTATTTGTAGATTTTAGCTCTACGTACACGCTTCTTTAATTTACATACCTCCTCCTCCTCCTCCTCCTCCTCTAATTTACAAACCTCCTCCTGTAATTTACAAACCATGCTACTCATTCTTCTATCACATCTCTATCATTTTTTTTTGTTATTCATTGCGGTCTGTGTTTATCATGTTCGGTTGTGATGTCTGTAATGGTCGAGGTGTCTGTTACTTTCTTTTCTTCTGTCAGCTTTATCCGGATGTATTGATTTTACGTTTTCGCTTTGCAAGTCTTGCACCGGTTGTAATAACGGCATATAAAGTTGCACAGCATTTGTGAACAGCATATAAAGCACAGCATTTGCATATTAAAGCACTTGCACAGCATATAAAATGCAGAGAACATAAATTACAAAAATAACATTGTTTAAAATACAAAATTATTACAGTTAATGAAGACAGCATGTATATATTTGGTAATGAATTTCTTTTATTAAATTCTAAAACTATTATGAGATATTAATTTAACACATATTGGTGACTATTATAGAGCTGGCAGTGAAAGAAAATCATTAAGATACATACAAATTTAAATATGAATTACTGACACTTTATAAGTTTATAATAGACTTTTTAAATAATTTTTTTTTTAATTTGCACACTCTGAAATTTTACATATAGAGATTCACGGGCTATCCTGGATCATATTCATATCGAACACACATCTCGGGTATCAGGGATGTAATTTCAACAGAATTTGAATTGTCAACAAGCCATCTCTTTGTGAGGGTAATTTATTAATGTGAAGAATCCAGCACAATTTTTTTTTCTATTATATTGAAGAGGTTTACCCTAACTGTGCTTGCTTAAGAGTGATTAACGTGAGGAAGATCTAGCGCTTTGTGCCACACCTTCTAGACTGTTGTACTTTGTTCGTCTATTTCATATATTTGTTTTAAATTTTACTATTGTTTGAGTTCTTTGTCGTAGGTTGGACTGCTCCATTATAATTAGCTTTATTTTTAACTACATTAAATGTGTAATAATAAAATATTTTATTTACTTGTATCGGTATTTTAATTTATTTTGTGAGTTGGGTTTTTATTTTGTTTGTGTTTTTCTGTATTCGACACCAATGACTTCATTGTTACGAGGTCAGATAAATTACTCATCGACCATCATTCAATTATTACGTTAGTGCTCTTTGACGTATGTGCTCATAAAGTTATGATTAGTGGGCGCTGCCACAACATTTTTGTTTTAGTGCATTGCTGTTGTTGAGCAGCCTGCAGGACACGAGTGTTAACTCTTAGACTCATTTGCTTTTCCAGCTCCCATTAATTTTTTTTAGTTCATTTATTGTGCTCGCCAAACCCATCCTGTGAGCGGTAATGGAAAAGATTAGAGGCACATAATGGACTCCGAAACTTGGCAACAATATAAGGTTGGTTAAGGAAGTTTGTTTAAAGAGGAAGGTTACTCTCTGATAATGGGCTCATTAAGTGAACCGCATTGTTCACTTATTTCTTTTCACTTAAGTCATTTACATTTGTGGTGTACTAGTTAAAAATTTTATTGCTTAAAATTTGTGATAAAGTTACAGGGTAGTAATTATATTACAGCATCTAACTTGACCGTAGACGGCGATGAGAAACACAAGTAAGAGACAAGCAGCACAAGTTTACATCTAGTGTGTGTACCGTCTACAGGAAGCAAGCTTGGGATACCTGGCTAGGGTTTGGGGTAATATGCCTTCCTGGGGTAAAACACACGACCATTTATTGAACATAACTGATTCAGAGTCATTTCTTTATTATGCACCCCATACCCATCCCGTAGGCAGTGGTGGAAAGGGTTACATAATCGGTTCTGGAACTGAACTCCATAGTTTGTTTAGCTAAGCAAGTGACAATTTTGTGAAGTTAGTTACACAATTGTTTTTATTACATGTGTGCATATATATATATATATATACATACATGTACACAAATACGTATACATATCAATAATCTTTTATACCACAAGTGTGTATATACCACAACAAGTATACCACAACAAGAGGGCTCACGACAGTCTTTATACAAGGTAACCACATAATCCTGGTCCACACCCGACAGTCGTCTCTAAACTCTTGCAATGTTGCACAAGTAATTGCTTAGTGATAGGTCTAGTTTTGACCTATATTTATCCAATTTATAGAGGTTTTCATGATCCTTGTGGCCTTACTGCTAGGGAATGTCCCCTCCCCTCCCTTCGGTCGTCCCGGTCTGTCCCCTCTCCTCCGGTTGTCCTCGTCTGTCACTTTCGCTCCAGTCGTCCTGGTGTGTCTCCTCCCCTCCCTTCTGTCGTCCCGGTCTGTTCCCCTCCGTCCGTCTGGCCTTGTATTTCCCTGTCTTCCCCTCAGGAGTAAGAGTAGGGAGGGAGGGAGGAGGAAGGGCAGTAATAACTGTGGTCTGGGTCAGGGCACAACAGCCTCCGTCGTTGCCTCTCGCCAGAGTAATGTACTCGAGCGCGAGTCTCTCCCACATTATTAAAACTTGCCTGTGTTGCTTGTCGCCCCGAGCACCATTCATCCCCGCATATTAAGAGAGCTCGTGTATTGTGGCGCACATGGAGACCAGCACTCTTGATAACCAGGTACTAATTTACAATACTAATTTAATTTTTATCCTTATTAATTGGGTAGTGATGTGGGGAGGTTAGTTGCTATATGGACTTAATAGCTGTGTAATAATAGGGGTATGGGTATTTTTGTTTTTCGAAATATGATGATCTCGAAAGGGTGAATATTGCCAACTACGAACCACTTATTTTGATGAAATGGAGCAGTAGAACAACAGAAGTACAGTTACAGCGCAACAGGCTTGGATACCCAAGTTCATGGGAAATAGCCTTACAGGGTCCAGAAGATGAGAGTAAATATCAGCACTGTGGAGAAATGCCCCACAGACCACTGGAACATNAGCTGTTGGGCAATTCTCTCCGGCGTCTCGTCGCAAAGGCAGCCGCAAGAACAGTTAGTGATGCAGCGGCAAACATGCTGAAGCCAAAACAGCTTGGGTTGGCATTCCACAAGGGTGTGAGGCGGCAGCCCATGCAGCTCGAACCTTCATCGCCAACATCACAGACGAAAAGGCCCTTATCAAGCTAGATTTCAAAAATGCCTTCAATTTGGTGCGGAGGGATGCTGTACTCCGTGCGGTTCATAGTCATTTCCCTCCCTCTACCTTTCGTACATTCATGCTACAGTATGGACCTTAAGCTACTTTTGGCGAACATGAAATTGACTCGCGGGAAGGCGTTCAACAGGGTGACCCCCTTGCTCCTCTCCTTTTCTGCTTAGTCATCAAACAAGTCACAGAGGTCCTGTCCAGCGAGCTTAACATCTGGTTCTTGGATGATGGTACCCTAGCTGGTTCCAAGACTCCCTCCTGGAGGACATCAGAAAAATCCAGGAGCAAGGTGCAGTTTTAGGCCTCACCCTGAACCCTTCTAAATGTGAAATAATATGTTCCAACCAGGGCATCGTAGAGAGAATAGAGGGTCTTCTGCCAAACATCCATAAAACTAAACCTGAAGACAGCACACTCCTAGGAGCTCCCCTGGGGTTGAAAGCCATCGATGAGGTCCTTGATAAGAAAATCGCCGACCTTAAGAGGATGGATGGGAGGATTGAGGATATTGATGCTCATGATGCACTCTACCTCATCACCAGATGTCTGTCCCTCCCCAGGTTAACCTACTTTCTGAGGTGTTCACCATCTTACAGTAGCCAAAAACTAGTGAGTATGACCGGTTACTGAAATCAATGCTAGAAAAAGCCCTTAACCTCTCTCTTGATGACCTGCAGTGGAAACAAGCCTCTCCCGTAAGACTTGGGGGCCTCGGAGTTCGAACAGCAACGCAAATCGCTGTTCCAGCCTTCCTGTCCTCCTTATCAGCATCCGACGACCTTGTGAAGGAAATTCTACCTGCCCACTTACATCAGCTGGCAGGTGTACATGATCCCAATTTTACACGCTGTGCCACAGAGTGGTCCTCTCGTGCAGGCCCATCACCTCAACCACCATCCCAAAAGCCCACAGGCAATCCAGCTGGGATGGCCCCATTGTAGACAAAGTTGCTGCAGAGTGCCTGGGTGCTGCATCAACACAGCACGACATTGCTCGCCTCACAGCAGTAGCAGCCCCTCATGCAGGGGATTTCCTGTTAGCAACCCCAATGTCGGCAACTGGCACGCGTCTCACACCACACGCCCTCCGAATTGCTGTGGCCCTCCGCCTTGCTGCCCCAATCCACACCAGATATAGGTGTATTTGCGGCGAGGCGGTGGCTGACAGGTACGGCCACCATGGCCTACTCTGCCAAAGCACGGGAGGATGGCACTCGAGGCACAGTGAAGTTAACGACATCATCAAGAGGAGCCTCACCACAGCTGGATGCCCAGCTGAGAGAGAGCCTCGTTACCTAACGCCCCGTAACTCTGATGCTCTTATTGGTCGCCCGGATGGTATCACAGTGAACCCCTGGAAGAATGGCAAGCAGTTGGTATGGGACTACACGTGCGTATCAACCCTGGCTAACACCTACATTGACCTCAGTGTTGCACAACAGGTGGCGCTGCCACCCACAGGGAAGCAGCCAAATCCCGTAAGTATAGAGAACTTGATCACCACTACAATTTTGTCCCCATTGCTTCTGAGACACTCGGCGCCTGGGGTAAAAGTGCTACCAGTTTTTTGAAGGAACTGGGTTCTAGGCTCATTGAAACAACAAGGGACCCTAGAGCTGCCAGCTTTCTTTTCCAGCGCCTCAGCGTGGCGATACAGAGGGGAAATGCGCACTGCATCCAGGGTTCCTGCCCGCCATCTGAGGAGCTGGAGGAACTCGACAACCTATGATAACCACCTTTGTAACCTATATGTAACTCCTTTTTTGTAACACAGTTCAAATAAAGCAAATATATATGTGTACATACAAAAGAATGGGGGTGGTAGGAGAAGAAAATATCAGTGTTCAGTGAGAAACCACAAGGTCTCCTCTGAATACGTTTTATTTTCTTCTCCGAGGCTATGGGTCCCCACATTGGCACCAGAGGTGGTACCCTCACTATAAATATATATATATATATATATATATATATATATATATATATATATATATATATATATATATATATATATATATATATATATAATGCGAACAAGCCTGAATGGTCCCCAGGCATATATTCAACTGAAAACTCCACACCAAAGAAGTGACTCGA
Source organism: Procambarus virginalis (assembly GCA_020271785.1). NCBI lineage: Eukaryota > Metazoa > Arthropoda > Malacostraca > Decapoda > Cambaridae > Procambarus > Procambarus virginalis. The sequence goes on along the minus strand of WNGS01163731.1, from coordinate 10,588,928 downwards.
ACCCATACTGCCAGGAGCAGTATGGGTCCATTAAAAGGAGGTGATATGCACACTTAGAACAGGCATGAAATTACATTCTCACATAAACATTGTTCAGCTGATATTTGGCAACTCTTACTATATTTCCCTGGACACAGAATCGTACGGTTGTCAAAATTAAACTACAACGGCAATTTTTGTTTCAAGTTTACCGAAGTCATCCTGTATGTATTTTGAGTCCTCGTCAGAACTGATCATCCCATCATATTTTAGTGTCATCAGCAATTTTGGTACTTTTGCTGCTCAATCCTGTGTCTAAATCGTTTGTACATTTGGTAAAACAATTGAGGTCACAGTACGGACCCTGTGGCAATTTGCAACTTGGATTAAACTTAATTTATAGTGACCCTTTGTCTTTTAGCAAACGACAATAAGGGACAGTGGTGCCTTATTGTTGCCAACAATAAGGGACAGCTTCCCCATCCAAAATATTTTATAATTAACTCGTATTTAGTGCCTATTTTTCCTGTTTCATTTGAACCATCCTCACAGCAGCGCTAATAATAATAATAAGAATTATAATAATATAAATAATAACAATAATATAATAACAACACTTGTTCCTAGTAAAATTAATGTTTATTTTTATTGTTTTATTAAAAGTATACATTAACCAATTATATTTATATTTTAATTACAAGAAGTAATTACCAGAACACGCAGTGTGCCTAGGGCAGGATATGGACCCCTCACTGTGTGCGAACGAGCAGGCAATCAAGTGTCGAGCAGGCAGACAGATGTCGAGCAGGCAATCAGGTGTCGAGCAGGCAGACAGATGTCGAGCAGGCAATCAGGTGTCGAACAGGCAGGCAAATGTCGAGCAGGCAATCAGGTGTCGAACAGGCAGGCAGATGTCGAGCAGGCAATCAGGTGTCGAGCTGGTAATCAGGTGTCGAGCAGGCAGGCAGATTACTTAATTACTTGAAGGATTACTCATACAAGTTATTGTTTAAGTAATACTTTACTTATATAGATGAGACTTCAACACTTTGTCCAGTATAAAAAAAAGAATAGTAATATCGTGAGAGATAATATCGTGTATGATAATACCCTGAATGATAATGCCGTGCTAGATAATGCTTTGTATGATATTGTGTATGATAATATCATAGGAAAGAAAGCTGTGAAAAATAATACCATGTGAAATAATACTGTGTGTGTGTTGAAGGCATGTCGAATATAAATTGTTCTCTTCAGTCCAGAGCCCAGGGGCGTATAAACAAGAGAAAACTGACAAATAACTGCCAAACTGACGTCAGGAGATTTAGTTGGGAAAAGGTTCCCAAAAGATTGCTTGTTATGACGTCATAGTGACGTCCGTTAAACGGTATGACGTCATAGTGACGTCCGTTAAACGGTTATGACGTCATAGTGACGTCCGTTAAACGGTTATGACGTTATAGTGACGTCCGTTAAACGGTTATGACGTCAGTGACGTCATAACCCTGTGCATACTAAAATGTTATAATATATATAAAACTATATTTATATAATATAAAACAAATATTATATCTTTCGGTAGTTTAAGTTAAAGCGCTAAGCCCGATGGTGTATGGGGTTACATATTTTTCTTGGGCTTTAAACCCTACTCCTATTATAAGGTCGCTAATCACAATTGCTGTTGTTGTTGCTGTTGTTTTAGATTCAGCTACTCGGGACAAAAAGTTCAAAGTAGCATGGGCTATGGTGAACCCGTCGTACTCACTGGCGCAGGAAATGTGCACGATAGCTTTTACGGACAACTAATTGGCAAAATCGTTAGGTATACGTGAAAATATATAGATCAATAAAATAAAATACTTTATTCATAAGTGATACCACATTTATAATTGGAAAAGTTTACATAAAATGTACAGTACATTAATTACATAAGTGTCGCAGTAACATCATAGCACGTAGACATTGTCATTATCAGAATCATAAACTTAAACGGTAGCAACTGCAACCCGTCCTCGCAAATTCGTATAGTCAATATTGACTTATTAGTTACCTGCATAGGTGACATACTAAACATAATAGTTTCCCTTGAAAAGCTTCATAGAAAACACCGACCTTACCTAACCTACTTGGTATGTTAAAATAAGCATCTTATAGCTTCGTAATTACAATTGTTACTTAACCTATTATAGGTATAGGTTAGGTAATAATTGTAATTACGAAGCAGTAAGATGCTTATCTTAACATACTAAGTAGGTTAGGTAAGGTCGGTGTTTTCTATGAAGCTTTTCAAGGGAAATTATTATGTTAAGTATGTCACCTATGCACTTATTAAATAAGTGCATAGGTGACATACTTGACAATAATTTCCCTTGAAAAGCTTCATAGAAAACACCGACCTTACCTAACCTACTTAGTATGTTAAGATAAGCATCTTACTGCTTCGTAATTACAATTATTACCTAACCTATACCTATAATAGGTTAAGTAACAATTGTAATTACGAAGCTATAAGATGCTTATTTTAACATACCAAGTAGGTTAGGTAAGGTCGGTGTTTTCTATGAAGCTTTTCAAGGGAAACTATTATGTTTAGTATGTCACCTATGCAGGTAACTAATAAGTCAATATTGACTATACGAATTTGCGAGGACGGGTTGCAAGCAACTGATACATATCATTACAATACTGGCTGGACTAAACACGTGCATTGAAATAGAAATAAAAATTAAATTTTAGGCACAGAGTGAGTGACATTTAGCTAACAATTTCAATGACGAAATAGTGTTAAGACACCGCAAGGTTTAACATTAGAGTGGTAAGACACATATTGACATAATTTATGCCACAAAATTAGGATCATAATACAATTAGAAGCTGAACTGATATAATTTAGTCATATGATGACGTTATAAATATTTGCACACCTTCAGCATTCTACATTTACAGATTCTGGATCTATCCTTGCTCAAAATCTTATCTCTCCAAACACACAATTCATATATCACCGATCTGACTTCAACTGCACTCAAAATGCCTGCCAGTAATATCCTGGGTGACAAGTTCCTTCATAATTCCAAATATCCAGCTGGGGGGTCTTCCCGATTTTCTCTATTGACGAGTTGTGTTATCCTTTTCTCTAGACCTGCTACACCATTATAAATATAACTCATTTTTAAGTTATAGTTCCTAACACTTTTATATTTGTGGAAAAGTAGGAGTGGCCAGTGATAAGTGAACGCCTCACAAAGAGAGTTTATTGAGCTAACTGGATGGGTGATTCCTCTCATACATAATTAATATTTTTCGTTCTTGAGTTCTGTCCTCAAGTGTGGGTGGAGACATCAGCCCAGGTAGGAGATTGCAATGAGTGCGAGGATGGATACCCAAAGTGTGTGTACAAAATTTTCTCCGTTTACAATTAGGCTTAACAAGATCAGTATTTTACACGTCGCATAGTTCACATCCGTACAAGCTTAGACAGCATTATAGAACCAGGTATTCTGGACGACATTCTAACAATTTATCCAAAATTTGCTTGTCCATTTTAAAGAATTAAGAATTTTTTTTATTTATATTACTTCTAAGCTGCATCACTTATGAACCCATCCCTGCCCTTGTGTGGCAGTGCACAATAGAAAGTTGTTTTCACATATCCATACATTAAAACATTGATTGTAACCATGATATATATGTACTTCCGCCTACAGTTTAGACCTATTGTCTTATGTATGACCCTCTGTCCTGCGTTACAGTGAATACCAGCATTATCCTCACTTTAATAAGACTTAATCGAAATCCTCAGATTACGCAAAATTGTAATTAATTTTGTCAATAAAGATGTTAATAATAATAATAATCCCATAGTTCACATCCATACAAGCTTAGACAGCGTTAGAGAACTTTACTTTTGAATAAGTATCAAGATGTCCAAATTCGCTAATGATGACATTTGTTCTGATGGGATACTAGAACGTATTCCTATAAACACTACCAATAAAATATCTAATATTTTTCTTTAGCTTTTTCTTGCGCTTATTAGGTCCTATTTACAATATTTAGTTCAGGTTTGGTTACCGTACTTAAATGGACATAAATTCACTGGAACGCAAACAGAAGGATGACAAAGTTAAACCTAGAAATTAGTAATCCCCCCCCCCCCCCAACCTCCCTCTTGAAGATATATTTAAAATCATATTTGACATTCTCTATAAATTTACAAACGATGAGAGGAGAGATGACATGAGCTTAGGTAAACAAAGGGAATGTCATTAATATTATAAATATATCTACACAAAATAGAGCTACAAACATTGGATATAAATTTGTTAAGTTTATATTCAGTAAAGACACTGGTTTGGAAATACGGTTGTTGATTTTTTGGAAAAAATTACCTGGTAGCATAATACACGTGGGATTGCTTGACTGTTTTAAGCGTCGGTTAGACATATATAATAAGTTTGTGTTGATATAAATAGATACTGTCTTGCATGAACCAAAAGTCATTCTGCAGGTTCCGTTATTCCTATATTCTAATGCGAGTACACTGTCGTTTGCGCGTTCACAGTGGACGCGAGACACCAAACATGAGCATAAAATGAAACTATAGTTATGGAAAACTTGTAAAAGAAAGGTTTGTACATTAAAGTAAATCCTGTTATTAGGTTAAATTAATAAAAATTAAGGAAAGAAGAACTGAAGCGCTTCATAGCTCATTATATCAAGAACAAAAATATTAGTGGATCAAACAGGCTTTCAGAAATTCCCATCTTAATTAATTTACCTGACGAGCACCTTCCTTAAGCTGGAGTTGCAAGGTCTCAGAGGTGGTGAGGTAGAGGGAGTAAGGAAGAAGGAAGTAAATGAAATGATGGGAATGGAGAAATAAGAATGGAGAAACAAGAAAATATAAAGAAATTAATGTATGAGAAAGAATATAATATAATAACAAATTAAAGAGAGGATTGGTAACACTGGAAACACGGAAAATTATAGGATGGAAAAGAATAGAAAAGGGGTAGGAGAAAAAATATATAAAGCACAGTCTGGCACGAGCATGTGGTGGTCATTAACAAACTAATATAATTATGAGTAACCTTGTGAGGTTTGAAACTGATGGCCCTGTTTATGGCTGTTAACAAAAATATCATTGTTTACTAGTCTTCGTACCTATTATGGCCATATCAAATTAACTTGGGCTTATCTTAACTAATCCGATCTAACGTGACCCCGATCAGTCTTGGCATAATTTATCCTATTATATTTCATCTCTTTTAACTCCAAACTTTTTTTAACCAAAAAAATCAAATAAGTGTAATGGAGTACACGAGTATGAATTTTTTTTTTTTACATAATTTAAAAGCAATTTATATTAAAAGTGTTTCGCGGCTAATTCCATTTCTTGTCTAGTAATTAGATACCCATGAGAATTTACACAAAAAGATTGTTAATGAATTAGTTAAATGATTCTTTTGGAAAGACCTTTCAATACTTCAAGAAAAATCTGGAATTAGATTTTGTCACACTTTTCTAAAAATGAAAGGGAATTCAAAATTGTGTTTAAAATTCTTTAGATTGATGTAAGCAAAATTAGCTCTGTATAACTAATTATCCTGTGAGATGGGGGATGTTTGTAATGTCACATAGCTGATGACACACGCTATCTCTTCATATAGTCTAGGCTTGGGGGTAACTGCATATATGATCATGTATCTAATCTATCTCTCTCTCTCTCTCTCTCTCTCTCTCTCTCTCTCTCTCTCTATATATATATATATATATATATATATATATATATATATATATATATATATATATATATATATATATATATATATATTAGTATATTTTGGTAGCAGTCTTTCTTGTAAACATATGTTGTTGAATATGACCGAAAAGGTAAGATTAATAATTCTAACACAAATCTTCTCAATATTTCTTATGTTTTTCTTCACTGTCGGTGGTAATAAAAATAACAATTCTCCGAAATTCATTTTTTAATTGTCTGACGCCTGAATGCGTTTCGTAATTCGTATTACATTTTCGAAGACTTAATTTACACACAAATTCTTCGTACTTGTTTTCTATTGGATGAGATGATATAGTACAAAGTTTTGGGTGAGGTGACAAACACAAGACAGAACACGAAACAATGGGTATAATTTGGATAAGTGAACATATGAATGGAAGTAACTGCAGAAGGTCTATTGGCCCATACTTCCTCTTGCTGCTTCCATATTGGTTCGGGGTCTTGAAGTAGGTTGAATATAGTTGTGCATTAATTGGCTGTTGATTGCTGGTGTTGACTTTTGATGTGTAATGCCTCGCTGATATCTAGCCGCCTGCTATCGCCGTACCTATCGATGATTTCTGTGTTTTGTTAAGATTTCTGGTGATGGTCTGGTTGTGAGAAGAGATTGTGTTCCTTGATGGCTCCCTGTTGCTTATGCATTGTTGTCGCCTAGGCGACTAACATACATATATATATATATAATATATATATATATATATATATATATATATATATATATATATATATTATAATAAGAATTGGTCTGCCTGTCTAAGGTTGTAGGCCAGAAGCTTGGGGCTAGCCTCACCCAACATTGCAGTGGAAATGGACTAATGTACGGGACGGACATAAGGTGGTCGGAGTCAGCCTATATTAAATACTTAAAGAAATATTAGCATTTATAAAGACTAATAAAGACTATTCGTATAGTATAAAGACTATTCCATGCAATTTTCCTAAGTCAGGTGTAAAATATTTAGTGTTTCCCCATAATTATTCAGTGCATCATAAATTTATGAAAGCCCAAAGGATTTGTTTCAGTGCTCCTTAATACATTTTCTGATAGAAGGGGGAAGGGGGGAGAGACGAAGTGCATGATAAGGAGAAACAGGAGATGAGGTGTAGACAGGGAATTCATTCAGGTTTCAACGGTGACGATATTGACTAGGGAAGATGGTTATGGTAATGAAGATAGTATATACAGTGAAGATGTTGGATGAGGAATGAAAGAAGCAGGAAAAGGGGATGAGGAAAAGAGGGATAAGGGAGAGAGATAATGAAATGGGTTTAAGATGGGGGGGTGGTAAAGAGGGGGATGAGAGGAGAGGGGGGAATGCAGACGATGAGTCACAATAACGTGACTGAAGATATGAAGTCCATTGAGTAGGGAATAGGAGAGAACGGGGAGCGGGGGGGAAGTGACTCGCACAGACCCGGACACCGCCGGGTACCCCTTATAGTATTTTATTCAAAGTTTTTATTATTTTAATAAAATATAATAGTAACGTTCTCAGCAACTCTTAGCATTTCCTCTTTGTTGTGTTTCCTTGCATATGAAGCGGCATATGGGCAAACACATATGTTTATGTAATTGTGTGTGTTATTGGTTTCTTCCTCACACTAATCATTCAGTGCATAGTATGACACCATTCACTCAGCGATGGGTCTGACATTATTCAGCGATGGGTCTGACATTATTCAGCGATGGGTCTGATATTATTCAGCGCTGGGTCTGACATTATTCAGCGCTGGGTCTGACATTATTCAGCGCTGGATCTGACATTATTCAGCGCTGGATCTGACATTATTCAGCGCTGGGTCTGACATTCAGTCCTGCTTCTGAGACTAGACGCAAGCACTAATGGATTATATTTATCCAGAGATTAAGTGTTTTAACTCCTATGGAAGGATTGGATCAGTAAAGTCTACGATCTGCCTTGATTCACATTTCCATGTATTCATATATCGCTAACACATAAGAAATCAAGTTAACTTCCGTGATACTAAATACGAAACAATGGATATAAATTGGATAAGTTTATATTTAGAAAGACCTGGGTAAATAATGGTTTGGAAATAGCATGGTTATGGAGTATATTACCAGCTAGTATGATATTCGTGGGATCGCTTGATTGCTTCAAGCTAAAGTTTAACATATATAGAATGAGTTTAGAAAGTAAAAATAGGAGCTGTCACTGTGTCCCAATAGGCCTTCCGTCATTTATTCGTATTTCTTATATGTCCGGAGAAGTATATATATTGAGTGTTTATACCATATTTTCCAGAAATTTCAGTTTCTCCTGCTATATACATTCAAAATTTTATTTTGGCTTGCTGGGGGAAAAATGCTATGCCTTAATTGCATTAAATGGCAAAGTTAAATACCTTTACTTATGTTTAGATTCTAATTATATTTTGTGTACATGTGTGTGAAAGTTATTTAATATTTTACGTTTCTTCCTTTCAGGTAAGTCAGCGTGGAACGTGTATATCAGTGTCGCGTCTCTCAGCGTGGAACATGTAAGTCAGTGTCGCTTCTCTTTTTTTATTAATACATTAGGTAAGTACATCTGCATTTGTGTAGCTACCCTAGACTATATGAAGGGAAGTACAGTGTGTCAAAGAGCTAGCTATGTGGTGTTAAAAATCCTCTCTCAGCGCGGAACATGTAAGTCAGTGTCGTCTCTCTCAACACAGAACATGTAATGTGGTGAAAACTGACTCGTGGGATTTATTTATTTAGCAATTTATATTAATATTCTAATTTATAATATATATTTAATTTATTTAGTAATTTATTTCTTATGTTAATTTATTTGTTTCGATAGCAGACTGTATGATGTTTAAAGTGGACTATATGAGTTTATTCCCAAAAAATCATTTCCTACAGAAGCTGGGGGCTTATATGCATATTGTCTATCGGTTAAAATTATCGATTGGTAGACATTCACTACAATGTTACTATGTGTTAAAATACAACTACAATGGATTAGTTAATACATGAGAAAGCCGTATCTGATGACAGTTTTGGCTTGGACAAGCAGATTATGACACGGATGACAACACAAACCAATATTCATTGTAGGTGAAGCTAGTGTCTTCCCATGTCACGTGTTGCATCAGGTAATTGTTAATAATTCTTCTTCCGCTTCAATTTCACCTGTCAAAGGGCACTCACAATTATAATAGTAACCTATATATGGCTGTTATTCAGGGGAAATATTGTGATTTATAAGATAAGGTTTAATTAATAATTACCCTGTTTGGGTGGCTGGCCATGCGTTCTCACCGGTATACCCTAATCTACCTAACATTCTGGCCAGGAATGACTTAAGATTTAATGGGTTATTGGATATCGAACACTTCTCCTTATTGTTGACGAAGAACGTGCTGATGATGGGAGCTCTTTACATCCCATAACACTTCGTCTAGGGGAAAAATCGTGGAGCATCATGGAGCTCCAGCGAGACTTCGTATACGTTAAATTTAATGGCGTTTGCTTCCATCTCGGCTCAGAGAGATAGCGGTTCCTGTTCTGTCCTTTTATTGATAATGGGAGGTAGACTTTAGTCTGTTAGTAATTATATTAGATCCAGTCATAGAGAATACGTTTATATTGATTATAATGTTAGACTTGTGTTTTAGGAAGAATTCCCAATATTATTAGTTGGTGAATTTAATAGCGACGTGGCAATGATATACCCCATTTTCTTTCGGGAAACTTCCACTTGAATCTCGTTCTCTTTAAATAATTTAAGCACTATTTCTAGGGTTAATTTGTAAGTACAAAACAACAGCTTGTAAGTGATCGCTCGCAAAATTGACGAGATATCCAGTTTTCTAATCGTGGGCTCTCGGTTAGATTAGGTTTGGGCAATTTAGTGCATCAGTTTAATGACGTTGGAAACGCTCGAGATGACGGGCTGATCCCCCCCCAGCTGGATATTTGGAATTATAAAAGAAATACTGTCACAGAAGATGTGGTATACTGGCAGGCATTTTGAGTCCAATTGAAGTCGTATCGATGTTATATAATACGTGTGTTTGAAGTGATTTTGAGCCAGGATAGCCCTAGAATCTGTTGATATAGAATGCTGAGGGTTATCTTCTTGAGGTTATATTGAGATGATTTCGGGGCTTAGCGTCCTCGCGGCCCGGTCCTCGACCAGTCCTTTTTGTTACACACCCCCAGGAAGCAGCGCGTAGCAGCTGTCTAACTCCCAGTATCTATTTACTGCTAGGAGAACAGGAGCATCAGGGTGAAAGAAACTCTGCCCCTTTGTTTCCGTCTCCACTGGGGATCGTACCCCGAACCTCAGGACTACGAATCCGAAGTGCTGTCCACTCAGCTGTCAGGCTGAGTGGACAGCTGAGTGGACAGCCTAGGGTGTTCCCTAGGGTGTGCAAATACCTATAACGTCATGGTATGATTAGTTTATATCCTACTTCTAATTGTCTTACCGTAATTTTGTGAAATAAATAGTGTCAATAAATGTCTTAACGCTGTAATGTTACACCTCACTTTGTTTTTACAATATATCACCTTTCCAATCGTATGCCGTATGTCACTCGCTGTATGCCTGTTGTGTTTGATTTTGATAGCTAAACCTCTGTTTAGTCCAACCAGTGCTGTATTTATTTGTATACGTTCTCACGAATATCTTTTCTGATCGATGATAATGTCTGCTTACTATACTGAACAGACTCACAAGGGCCGTGATGAGGGTTTGAACCCTTGTGGATTATATTATATTATCATCTTGGCCTTTATGGATTTGTTCATTTGATGTGTCACGCTATTGTGATTCCTGTGTGTACTTACAATATTGTTATTGTGACTCTTACGTAATTAATGTGTTGTAATTGGAATGTAAACTTTCCAATCATAAATGTACAACTTTTTATGAATAAGGTTTTTTATTTGGTTTAGCTGAAATTAACCTATGTTAACCTATGAGGAGGTTAACACTAACCGGCTCTCTCTCTTTTCCCTTAAATTTTATAACTTTTCCCTAAATTCTGAATTGCTTGATAAAAAACAACCGGTCAGATGATGCAAGTTGAACTATAAGGGTAAACTAAAGAAACAGTGTCAAACTGTGGTCACAGGATCGCTTTAAAATACAGTTAGCAGCACGTTGACTTGCTGTCTGTGTGTGTAATAGTCGAGGTAACGCTGAGCGTGAGGCAGCACGTATTATCCTGGCTGTAGACTTGGGGCTTTATTGTATCCACATGGACATGGCCTGTGGTAATTGTGGCTTTGGACATCGGCTTTATTGAATCCACACTGGGTATGGCAATTATGGTCGGGGACATGGTGTATACTGTATCTACACTGATTATAGTAATTGTAAATGAACATGGTGTATATTGTATCTGCACGGATTATAGTAATTGTGAAGGAGGATGTGTAATTTATTGAATCCATGCGGGTTATTTACGCTTATATGTCCGTAGCTCGATCGACTGGCGCTCATCCTGCGTTTATCTGATGGGATGATTGCTTTTAAAGTGCATTTTTCAGTTCCATGATGTCCGCTTGCAAATTATTTTAAATCACGAGGAAAACAAGTGTGGTTTTCTATTTATTTGATAATTTTGTTTTTAATATGGCGAAATTTTATTTTCGACAGTTTAATTAAATTCCTAGATAATATTACAGATACAAAGTGGTGCGAAAACTGCTTATCCCAGAGGTGAGGGGACATACGGCTCCGGTTATCTTGAGGTTATCTTGAGATGATTTCGGGGCTTTTTTTTTTTTAGTGTCCCCGCGGCCCGGTCCTCGACCAGGCCTCTACCCCCAGGAAGCAGCCCGTGACAGCTGACTAACACCCAGGTACCTATTTTACTGCTAGGTAACAGGGACATAGGGTGAAAGAAACTCTGCCCATTGTTTCTCGCCGGCGCACGGCCACCAAACCTTCGCTCTGGAATACGATGTATTTGATTCTTTTTTGTACACATTTTTGTACAAATTTTATATATCGATTCCATTTGTATGAAACTAGTCTCCGCTTGCTGACGCGTGTGGTTTGTCAAATTACACGAGTCGTCGTTAGTAATACTGTATATAATATTTATTAGATATTTAAAAGATGCAAATAAAACATTGGCGAATACAATGAAAGGTTAAAAATTGTGGATCTCTTGGAGGTTCTCAGCTTCCGGAGAAGCAAGGACACTGCTGCCGTTTTCTCTGGATTGCCACACTGAGGTGCTGAAACAGGAAACTGGCAGCTCTTGCGTCTCTTCTCGTATCAGTAAATCTGGAATCCAATTTTTCGAGAACGTACAAAATTTACAAGGGGAAATGTCCTATTACATGAGAACATAAGGAGAGATGATTCAGGAATACATGATCACGTGACTCGAAGTTACTCATCTAAACACTTGAATGTTGAGTTAGGAGAACAGGGAGTTAATTTTTGCATAACCTTGTGCAATCTTTTCCTAATCATGTTAGGTTGTTTGAGAGTGACCTGTCTCCAGTCTCCTACTCCAGTACCTTCACTATATATTATGATAACTATAACCAAAATTATTGTCTTCTTGTTGTGCATTTGTCCTCCTGTACTCATAACCAATTATTTTTTCCTAACCTTCCCTTCTTCCTTCCTCCCACCTCATTCTCCCAGTTTACTCCCTTCTTCTATTAAGTGGTTCGTGTACCCAGTAAACAAGATGTCGGGTCTCTGGTAGCCGCGTGAAGCGGTCTTGTAAGAGGCTTCACATAAGAGCGTGGCTCCCCCCACTCCCCCCTCCCTCAGGCCCCCCCATAACCCCCAAGGAGTGACAGCCCCGTGGCCGCCTCCGCCTCCTGCTTCCTTGCCTTACAGCCCCCTTACAACGATATCAGCTTGAAGGGCGCCTCTCCACATTGCTACCGACTGAGGAGGATAGAGAGGGCGCGTTCTAGAAGGACTAGAAGGTTGGAGGTCATGCGAGCCTTGAACGCTGTTTCTCCCTTCCCCTCCCTGACCCTAGGTGAGATACACAAAGCATTCCTTCTACACTTCTCGCACATACACTTCTCGGTTTCGCTCTTTGTCGATACAGTTTCACGATTGATATTTTGAGTCGACGAGAAATTACAGTATAATTACAATATTGTGCCAAACTCTGATTACAGAGCCAACATCCTACGATGTTGCTGGTGAATTCAGCAATTTTCTAGTGCATGACATGAAGAGTTGGCTAAACCTTTTCTTGCTTTAGGAAGAAATTTTTATAAAGCATTAAAAATGTCTCTCTCTCTCTCTCTCTCTCTCTCTCTCTCTCTCTCTCTCTCTCTCTCTCTCTCTCTCTCTCTCTCTCTCTCTCTCTCTCTCTCTCTCTCTCTCTCGTCATCTCTTGTTGTCTCGCTCCCTCGCTCCTCCGCTCTCTTGTCTATCACAAAGGAAATTCCTTAATTTTTTATCAGTGAAGTAATTCAAAGGTGCAAGCAAATATGTTGTGGTCCCTGATGAAAGTCGGTTCACTGTTCTCTAAAGATTAAAGATATTTCATGTTCAAGGTTTTAGCTTAATTTGTTATGTTTGATCGGTGGATTTAAATATGTCTTTCTCAGATTTTATCAAATATATTAGTATTGGTCTTTAAAGGCTTTAATAAGTATGTCTGATATTTCAATCAAATATATTTCTGTCGTAGACGTGATATCTATTTAACGTATACAGTTATGAAGATGGATGCGTTCTGGTCACAGGTTTGAGGCAAATCGATATTTGAGGCAGTACCTATACCAATTTTTTTATCTAACGTACAAAACTGTGCTGTTTAACCCCAGAAACTTTGTGTTACTGAATTATCCCAAGTGCCATACAAAAAAACATTAAGCCATTAAAGCACCTAACCTAATCTGTCCAAGCAATCCTAGGCCTAATATACCCTGTCTTTGACTAGATCAATGGATTTTAGGTTAAGTTTTTTGCTTATTATATTTTCGTGCTAGGGGTAGTTGGGCAGGTGTGACATACCATGTCACTGTAGGGCATATGATAACACTAGGGGTAGTTGGGCACGTATCAGCCGGTGAACGCTTTGACCTCCAAAGGGGAGGAGAGAGAGTGCTGATACACGCAGATCAATAGCTCTGAGGTTCGAGCAGTGACCGAGGGTAGTTGACACTTTCCAATGGGGTCCCAAAAGCAGCGCTTGCCTAAAACGTGAGTTTGTTGATTGTAAACACGAAAGCTTGTGTAATGTTGACATTTAAAGTTCTCTTCAATGTGAGAGTAGGAAGAATGAGTCGGATAGGATGAGAGGGGGTAGAAGTGAGGTAGTACAGAGACAAAGATGTTAAATGAAACAACACGCAAGTATAATACTTTACTGTAAGTAATGGTAAATGTCTTCTCTCAGACATAATAACATAGGATAAAAACCCACACTTATGTATCTGTGTATTTTATGTAAAGATACATCCCAAGTCTTTCGCACTCTCCTGTGTGCTTTATCAAGGCCTGAGTATGTAGTTAGGGCGAGACTTTCATCCCAACGGCTAATACCGGTGGGATGTAAGTCTCGCCCTAACCACATACTTAGACCTTGATAAAGCACTCAGGAGAATGCGAAAGATGGTATAAGTATTTACATAAAATGCACAAATACATAAGTGTGGCTTTTCACCTTGTTCTTTACTGTACTTACAGACAGTAAATTAAATATAAAGATGGCTTTTGAAACCAAATGGTTGGGTGCTGTGGCCGAATGGTTGGGTGCTGTGGCCGAATGGTTGGGTGCTGTGGCCGAATGGTTGGGTGCTGTGGCCGAATGGTTGGGTGCTGTGGCCGAATGGCGCGCCCTTTCACCGAACGGCGGGTGTTGTTGCTATATTATTTAATGAAGGAACAGAGCAATATTGGTATCGCTATGTCTAGCTTGCAGGTGTTTACAAAACATGTGAACACAAGACCAGTCAAGTCCCGGGTCTAAACAACAGCATTAGAAGGGTCTCCAACCCGTGGGTAACTACTGAGGAACCTGCAGAAGGGAAGGGAAGGAAACTATCAGGGGGGAAAGCACCAAGTCATTACGACTATATAGCACTGGGAAGGGGTCAGGATAAGGATTTGGGATGGGACGAGGGGAAGGAATGGTGCCCCAACCACTTGGATGGTCGGGGATTGAACGCCGACCTGCATGACGCGAGACCGTCGCTCTACCGTCCAGCCCAAGTGATTGGACTAAGTATCATGGAAGAAACCGAGTGGGACATTCAATATAAACACGTCTTTTTTATTGTATTAGCAACACGGTAACTACGAGCAACAGCTCAGAGATAGGTGTTGCGATGCCGCATAAAATGTGACTGGGAAACTTTTGATTGAAAACCAATTATTTAGCTCATGACGTTCAAGAGATGAAATATATGATTTTGTTGGGAATTAGCCTTGGAGCCATGCACGGAGGGCCATTTTCTGAGGTCACAGCCCTTCTTACGATTTGACAAACCACAAAATATACATTTGTTTTTACTTCTCGAGGCTGAAGCTCAAGAAACGTCAGTATAACGGTGCCTTAATTTTTACTTAAACCAACCAATTTTGACGGATGCGTCGATTCCAATTTAAACTGTGATGCATTAGTTGAAGGACAGGTTGTTCGAACAATTAATTAAACTTGTTCACCTTACTCGGGGTAAGATGAACAAATTACCTTAACACGAGGAGGTAAGGGAAGTATTGGTTTCCTAAGGAAAACGTTAAGCGATAGTTGGAGAGAGAGTTTTAGTCATTTATTACGCATCCCATTCCCATCCCGTGGGCGATGGTGGAAAGTGTTGGAAACACATAATGAAGCTCACAGTTCATTTAGCTGAATAACAATCTTGTGAAGCTAGTTATACAATTTTGTTTAGGAGTAATAATCCGTAAAGGAGTAAAAAGCATTATTCCTAACCAAAATATAGATCTGATTATATTCTACAAAACAAAGAAGACTTCGGACCTCCTTATCAAAAACAGCCCGAAGCCGAGGGAGAACTATTTACAGCAGTCAAACGTTGTATACATGTACACTTGCCCCCGTGAAGGATGTAACCTTCAATCTGAGTACATAGGTATGACGTCGACCAAGCTGACGAGTGATACTGTAAGGGGCGCGTTAATAAAGCGGCGGTAACCAAAGACTGTGTGATTAAGACTCCCGGAGCATAATAGTATGCTTCGCCCTCCTCCCTCTCTCGCTTACCAAACTACTTACAAGATAATCAGTCTCGTCCCATCTCATAACCTGCGGAGAGAAGAGGGTGAGGTAGGAGGTTGGGATGGGAGGGAGGGAGGTGAGGTAGGACGTTGGGATGGGAGGAAGGGAGGTGAGGTAGGACGTTGGGATGGGAGGAAGGGAGGTGAGGTAGGACGTTGGGATGGGAGGAAGGGAGGTGAGGTAGGACGTTGGGATGGGAGGGAGGAAGGTAGGAGGTTTAGATGGGAGGTAGGAGGATGAGGAGGAAGTAGAAGGATGGGAAGGTAAAAGGTAAACAGGTAAAAGGCTGAGGAAGAGGTAGGCAAAAGGATGGAGTGGGAGCTAGGGAAGGTGATGCGCGGTTGGGGATAAGGAAAACTGGAAGGCATCAAACAATGTACCAGCAACAGCAATACCCACTCGAGACATAAATTAATAGTTACACGAAGCCATGTATGTCAACCTATACATTTTGATTTCCCATTGGGACATGATTTTAGGATTATTGAGGTCCCACTAGCCAAGGGCGGCTAGACTCTCCGTGTACATATATATATATATATATATATATATATATATATATATATATATATAATATATATATATATATATATATATATATATATATATATATAAAATTTGTGAGGGTACCACCTCTGGTGCCAATGTGGGGACCCATAGCCTCGGAGAATAAAATAAAAAGTATTCAGAGGAGACCTTGTGGTTTCTCACTGAACACTAATATATAGACGTGCACGCGCGCCCATCCACATCTGTCAACATACATTGTTTTCCTACATGAATACGTAATTCCTTTGAACACCTGACTATTAAATGATCACCGGGGGGAGGGGGGGCAAGGGTCACCACCACCCTGAGGGCGGCGGTGGTGGGTGTGATCACCGGGGGGCGCCAGGGTCACCACCACCCTGAGGGCGGCGGAGCCTATCGACTCGAGTAATCACGCTGTGATCTAATTAGTGGACGAACCCTGTTGCTTGGAAAGGGAGAAGGGTGCACAGATAAGGAGTGAGGATGAGAAATGATGTAGAAAAGAGCTATAGGAATGTGGGATAGACAGTAAAGAAAAGTGGAGAGAGGTGAAGGTTAATAAGATAAATAGCGAATAACTGAGAAATTATGGTGGAACTAGAACAATTTATAAATTTGAAGTAGATGTGGAGAACGATACTGATGCCTGAACGATGAGTGGCACGTTCGTAGAGGATAGCATCAAGGAAGAGAGACTACTGGAAGATCGTGTAAGATCGTGGATCAATGATAGGAGTGATGCTGAGATAGTGAGTACTGTTTTAATTTCATGGGTAAGGGAAAGGAATGGGGCTACACTAGCCTGGATGGGGGGCAGGCTTTTGTATTGATCGAATAGTTTGTCTTTATATTACTATGTCAGTTGGTGACCCCTTACTTTTCTTAATACTTGCATTTGTAACCTTGGTTACGATAACATAAAAATGCGATCTATTAGATGAGAGGACGGGTTGGGATGTGAGTGTTTGGGATGAGGGTCAGTGTTTAGGATGTTAGGGGGAGGTTATCTTGAGGTTATCTTGAGATGATTTCGGGGCTTTTAGTGTCCCCGCGGCCCGGTCCTCGACCAGGCCTCCACCCCCAAGAAGCAGCCCGTGACAGCTGACTAACACCCAAGTACCTATGTTACTGCTAGGTAACAGGGGCATAGGGTGAAAGAAATTCTGCCCATTGTTTCTCGCCGGCGCCCGGGATCGAACCCGGGACCACAAGTCCAGCGTGCTGTCCACTTGGCCGACCGGAGTGTTTAGAATGCTGTGGAAAGATTGCTCGAGGATAGGTAAGCAGTAAGGCAATTTCTCTAATGGACGCCACGAGATCAGCATAATACAGGTATATAGTCTAGAAAAATAGAAGTCAGCTGAGAGGGGGGAGGGGGACTGAGAGGGGGGTGCTGGTTGAGACGCAGAAGGGAAAATGGTTTCATCAGACGTATAGAAAGGTGGCGGCGGACTGGGCATTAAGTGAAAAGGCCGAAGTGGGTAAATGTTTGAGGTATTGATGTTAATGGGAGCCATTCTTAGGTGGTGGCGAGGGACCAGCCTCCATGCTGAGAGGTTGGGTAAGTGGCGCTGACTCATTGCGACTGGGGCCAGAGGTTAGGGAGGAGGCGAAGGTAACCCTTGGCACTGTTGGTTGTGTGATGTTAATGTTATGTATTGTAGTTATTAATTCGTATTTTACCGTTAGTATGCATCCCAAATTGGTATACTTTAGCTTACAGTATTTTCATGTTTATCTTCAGTTTTTCTTTACTCTTCTCTAATTTTATAAGGTTGTTAAAAAATCCTGGTTATTTCTTAAAACCCAACACACCCGGGTTAGATTTTTATCTGTTTAATAAACAGAAAAAATGCAAGTTTAATTTTAAACAGAAATAACGAAAGATATTTCCTATATTAAAAACTTTTTTTTTTACTTCCTTGGGTTTTTTAAATTGAAAACCCCTGCCCGGGTGTGTAAGTGGGTAACTACCACGCAAACCCTGGTTTTTATTCATTGTCGCAAAAGTTCTAATCGAATTGAATTAGTTTAAACTTAAAATTAGTTTCAGAAAAATAAAATATGGTTGGTATGGAATGATGAGCACTGTAACCCCAAAGCAAATATCTATATATTTTTCTTTCCTATATGATATCTTGAGAAGGCTTCACCATATTGCCTTGAAACTGACAGCACATATGCATGATTATATAACTAAGTTATCCTTCCTTCTTAAGCATTATAGTCCAATTGGAGTTTTCTATAATCCAGTTTTGCTTTCCTTTAGGCTGTATCTTATTATATATGGAAGAGACTTTTTTATTTGTAATAAATATTCATACTATTATAAATTATTATAAATAAAATGCAAAATATTATGGAATTCATATTATTGGTAATATGAGTTTGCTGGGCAAAATGTGTATTTGACATTTAATAAACTTGAAATACGGTTATTGCACTTCAAGTTCAAGTATGTTTATTGAGACGAAAAAAAATACATCTCAAAGGGATAGAGGAGCTTAGGCTATTTCTACCCTTCCTCTACTTCAAGTCCCTCAAGGGGCGCACAAATTCAGTGAGTACAAATACACAAATCAATACAAGAATCACATTAACATTACAGGTTAATATAGTAGGCACAGCATATAAGTGTTACACTCTTGGGGTAAAATTCTTGTAGCTCCTAAGTATTCTATCATACCATTATTACACATCCAAACAATTTGATGTGGTACACTACTTATTTCCTTATTTCTAAAGTTATCAATAAGTTGACACCCTAATACATAATATTCTTTCAAGTTCAAGTATGTTTATTGAGACAAGTAAAAAAACTCTCAGAGTAGCTTAGGCTATTTCTACCCCCCCCCCCTACTTCAAGTCCCTCAGGGGGCACAAATTCAGTGAGTGCAAATACACAAATCACAATTGTATTGTTAGTTAACTAACTAGAGTAGTTAGTTAACTAACTAGAGTAGTTAGTTAACTAACTAGAGTAGTTAGTTAACTAACTAGAGTAGTTAGTTAACTAACTAGAGTAGTTAGTTAACTAACTAGAGTAGTTAGTTAACTAACTAGAGTAGTTAGTTAACTAACTAGAGTAGTTAGTTAACTAACTAGAGTTAGTTAACTAACTAGAGTTAGTTAACTAACTAGAGTTAGTTAACTAGAGTTAGTTAACTAACTAGAGTTAGTAACTAACTAGAGTTAGTTAACTAACTAGAGTTAGTTAACTAACTAGAGTTAGTTAACTAACTAGAGTTAGTTAACTAACAATACAAAAATCCCATTTAACATTTCAGGTTAATATAGTACTCTCTAAGAGTATAATAGTGTACATCCACCGCACTAGTTTTTAACCCATTAACGTTCCAAGATAATATTCTCACTCTACTTTCATCCATGATTAATAATAAAACTACCTTTGTCCTGTCCGTCACATTCCATGAGATGCGAGAGTTTCTTACACTCTCTCCCAACACTGTAACATTTTTGCTTTCTTCTCACTTGCACAACAGCTACTAACATCAAAGATAATATTTTTCATATCTATTTTTTTTAATTCTGTATACCGTTTTACTTTAACCTTTGTTTCAACATTTGTCACTACAAGAGGTTGAACACCGCTAACACTACTAGAAAGTTCATTTTCCTGACTATCCTCTATCATCAATACGTCATGTTCTTCCTTACTTTCTTCTACGCACGTTTCACTTTCTATTTCACGTCCTGTTTCACTTTCCATTTCACGTCCTGTTTCCCCACCATCTTCACACCGTCTACCCTCTATAGCTAATTTTTCTAATGCCTCAATCCTCTTGTCTAGTTTTTTTTTTTAGATATTCCAATATTTGAGTACCAACCTCCGAGTTCACTATATTGTCCTGAACCTTATCACCACAAAGTTTCATTTTATCAACTGCATTTCCTACTTTCCCTAGACTCGCCTTAATTGTCTCCGTTCCTTTCTCCCATAAAAGTTCCTGTCTCCGTTCATAGGGGCTGTCGTTGGCTTCCAGCTGTTTCCTCCATGTTCCTGCTGCACAATCATTCCTTCCTTCGAGGATTCGTCTATCTTGCTTGTAGGACCCGTCCTAGAGTCTCTCAGATGAGGCTTCATGGGGCATAGATAGAACCAGCATTGTGGCTGCCTCGACAATTGCAACAAGATGCCAAGACTTTTTCGTTGTTTTTAATCTTGACTGTACACTCTCGCGAGTCGTGTTTCTTACCATAGTACCGACACCTGGGTTCAAATTGACATTTCCATGCCATATGTTCCCAACGAGAATACTTCATGCATAATATGGGCTTCTCAGTGTATTTTGCCACTTTCCTGTAGCCTAGTCCTTGCACAAAAATTCTATCCAGAGCCTCACCCTTTACCAAGGCAACAACCTGGCTTTGTTTTTCACCAAGAACACTGTTCCTCTTTGCCCAAACAACACTATCATTGCTGAGAAGAAGATAATCAAGATCCAAATAAGTTGGATACTTAAAAACTATGACCTTGGTGTGCATCATACCTTCTTCCGGAGTAACCATCACAGTATTCTCAAACCCATCCGTCGTTAGGTGTTCCACGGCCTCTTCTGTCCCAACTGTTATGTAGGGCCGGTGAGCACCCTCCTTGAATAGTGGTTCATATTCAAAACACTCCTTAGCCAGACGTACCGTCCGCTCCAGCTTTTGATGGAAGTTCAGTTGGCATGTTGTAGGGAATAACAGCCGCTTCCTTGTATTAAATTGCTTCTCTTGCGTCCTGCTGAGTGGGGTTTCGTTTTTTGGTCTGTTATTTCATCTTCACTGTCACTGTCTCGCTGTCTGTGAATATTTCGCCGTTCATTTCTGTTCATTACTACTTGACACGGCCTGGTATCATCTGGTCTGTCATCCTCACTCTCATCTTCTTCAGGCCCAGTGCAGGATCGTCTTAGGCAGACCGCCTCAGCCATTTCCTCGACAAAGGCACTGTATCACTGCAACAGTCGAGAACAAATTCACAATATCCAGCTGCAGCAGCCACGTGCAAAAGCGAAGAGAGCGGAGCAACACGTCCACCTGGCATCATGCAGCACACCGCACTGTATTGCACTTTTATGGTATTGTTGGTGCTCCTTGTTGTTTGTGTTGTGTATGGCATTGTTGTTTATGGCCTCGGTGTGTGTATTGTTGCTCTTTGTACTCATTGCCTTGTTGGGTCTATTAGTGTTAGTGGACCTAGTGGTATATCTTGGATGTGGTGTTTTTCCTCCCTTTAGTCATGTATATTTGTATATATTGGTGTTTGGTTTGGTCACTCTTGATTACCTAAGGAAAGGTAACTATCGAGGGAAAGCGCTAAGCCATTATAGCTATATTGCCCTGGGAAGGGGTCAAGATAAGGATTTGGGATGGGACGGGGGAAAGGAATGGTGCCCAACCACTTGGACGGTTGGGGAATTGAACGCCTACCTGCAGAAGCAAGACCGTCGTTCTACCGTCCAGCCGGGTAAGTGGCTGACATTTTTTCTCTTGCTGCTGTTACATTTCGTTGACGGGTTTGTGGTTTGATTTGCTATAGTGGCAACTTGGATGAAAGCGGGTAAGGACCCAGGCAGGGAGATGAAATGGCTGACACACCCAGGCTCAAAGGAAGTGTTTCCCACCGAAAGCAAACTGGAAGCAAGAACAGTAGGTCTCCAGAGAAGTAGGAATTGTGATTAACTGGTCGCCGGGGGCGCGGGCAGTGAGAACACGCCGCCTTGTGACATGACGTTACCGGGACGGGAGGGAGAGGCGGCGGCACTGCACTCCTACTGTTCATCGGGAAAACTTATTATTATTAACATCTTTATTGACAAAATTAATTAAAATTTTGCCTAATCGGGACACTCGCACCATTTGGCTCCAGCAAGAGGCGGTCTAGTCCATGGAGGTGAATACCAAAGCTGGTAGAATTTGAGGTCGAGGGCAGTAGAGATGCCGAGCAACTGCCCAGGAAGAATGCGGAAGTGTTCAAGCCGCGAGAAGTGGGACTTTAATTGAGGCATGGTAATCTACCTGTCTACCACTTACGAGCTATTCATGCCCGTGCCACTTCTTGGGTGGCTTAATCTTCATCAGTCAGTCTGACTACTAGAAAGGCAATCGGGGAAGGCCAACTGAGTGACCTTCGAGCCGCTCCTGGGGTTTGGAGCGACCTGAGACAAATGGAGGTATTCCTGGTCGACGATGGACCGGTTGCGAGGGATTCTGATTGAGTGTAGCCTCCAGGAACAGTGCCCTACAATGCGTGGTAAACCAGTAAACCAGTTTGGCTGGTTTAATTGCAAATACCTTTCGTCTTCGTCTTGAAAAACATAAATTAATAAATGACTCACAATATGGTTTTACAAATGGCCGTTCATCTTTAACAAATTTGCTATCATTTTATTCCAGCATAGTTGAGACAGTTGATAGTGGTAAGATTTGTGATGTGTACCTTGACTTTAGCAAAGCATCTGATACAGTGCCACATGAAAGACTGATTAAAAAGATAGCTCATGGTATTGGGGTTTCTAAATTAAGTTGGATTAGGGCATGGCTATCCCAAACAAAGAGCATAAATGTGGTTAAGTCAGAGTGGGGAAAATGTTGTAAGTGGAGTGCCTCAAGGCTCTGTTCTGAGACCTCTGTTATTCATAATATATATAAATGATTTAGATTCAGGTTTGAGTAGCAATATTTGCAAATTTGCAAATAATACAAAAATCGGGAGGGGTAATAAACACGAAAAAAGACTCACTATCACTTCAAGACGATCTAAATAAGGTTTTGAAATGGTAAAAAGATTTGCAGATGCAGTTTAATGCTGACAAATGTAAGGTTTTGAGGTTAGGTAATGATGATTGAGGTAGGTAATGATCTTGGAGTTAGAAGATTCGAGCTAGATGATGTTGAGATTGCGAAGTCAGACTGCGAAAGGGATCTGGGACTTATGATGAGTAAGAATTTAAAACCAAGAAATCAATGCATAAATGTTCGTAATAAGGCAAATAGGACAGTTATTTATTTACCGAAACATTAGTAATAAAACACCTGGTGGTGTTCTTCAGCTATATCTTGCTCTTGTTAGGCCCCATTTAGATTATGCAGTTCAGTTCTGGTTACCATTTAAATTCACTAGAATGCGTCCAGCGTAGGATGACGAAGTCATTCCCACAAATTAAAACCTGTCATATGAAGAAAGTTTGACAAAGCTTAACTTACATTCTCTGGAAAGGTGTAGAATTACGGGTGACATGATTGAGGTATACAAGTGGATGAATGGACATAAAGGGAATATTAATAGGGTATTAAAAATATCAACACAAGACAACATAAAACAATGGGTATAAATTGAATAAGTTTAGATTTATTAAAGACTTGGGTAAATACTGGTTCGGTAACAGTGTTGTTGTTTTGTGGAATCAATTACCATGTAACATAATAGAAGTAGGATCCCTGGATTGTTTCAAGTGTAGGTTATATATATATATATATATATATATATATATATATATATATATATATATATATATATATATATATATTATATATATGCCTTCATATTTATATGAAGACCAATATGCCTTCTGCAGGTACCTTCATTCTTATGTAAACTAGTTCATTGGGAGCAAAGAGCATCGGGGACCCTTTTTTGGTTCCTACTACTGTCATTCAATGATGGCGATTTGAAAATGGTCAAATAGGATCAATATGAAGCGCTGTTGACCATTCTTCCAACCACAACAGTCGAGTCTACAGTCCATCTAATGTAGTTTCACTCACCCCCACCCCTAGTGCTGATTACTCTCACGTCAGGTATACGAGCTGGTTGGGGATTTTAAAACCCCAAAAGGGAGCTCTGGTTGTTGCATCAAACTGTTGCTTGCATACAGGCAGACAGCATCACCAACCACTCCCTGACAGAACAACAGGAGACCTTGGCAGCCACGCTCCCGCTACCATCGGTCGACCAGCAAAGGACACTGGAGTTCTTGTAATTTACCTGGGAGATCTCCCTGTACGCATCTCGAACTTGGAGAGAGGGGTTCAGTGTCACCTATTTAGGGGTGCGGCTCCAAAACTGGCCTCGTTGTCTTGTGTACACACCCTGTTCGAGCAGCCGTGACTCCCCACACTCTCCTATTTTGGAATGATCTAAATCCCCCTTTTGTGAATTAGTGTCTTCTGCCACCCTATCCGCAGCTGTAACCACCCTCCCCTCTCTCTCTCTCTCCCTCGTTTTCTGGGAAACCTCGCCAGGACAAAAGCAAAAGCCAGCTAACATATACAACATTTAATACATAAATAAACGTACATAATAAAAACATATGATAAGCAATATGACTATACAACACTCTAACCTGCTACAACCCGGTAGCACTCCAGTGTCATATCCTGGCTTCACCAGCTTTCCATATCAAGTGGCTGCACAACTCTTGGCTTACCACTTACTACTCCCTCACTGCTTGGGGCTGCAATCCTGTCACAACAATACTGTATCCTCAACCCTAAAAATATTTGAGACAGCTTGGGGCTGAAATACCTGAAACATCTACATAAGTATCCCACAACAAAAGAAGAAATCAGTCTCTCACCTTACACTGCATCTTACATGCCAATAAGCATTCAAGCACTCCCCTTATACAATCATGTGTCCACAATGAACCTCTGTTCTGCTCCTAGAGGCTCACTACCAAAGTATATTTCAAAGTCCTCCAAAATCAGGAAAGGCACTGCTGCAGTTCTCCCAGTCTGCTGCACAACGAAGTCCTACTCTAACATCAGTGACGGTTCTCCACTGATTTCTTAAAGAAACGTGTCGCACTCCTACACTGCTTGAAGTCAACTCCTCATTACGTAGTTCTACTCTGCCTCAGAGTTCAGCATACACTACTTCTCCAGCCTCGAAGTTCCTCCATTAACTTTTTCTCCAACCTCGAAGTTCTTCTATTTACTTCTTCCCAGACAAACCACAGGGATCTATGACGTAGGGCGCTCACTCCCCTGGCCCTCAACAGGCCGCCCACAAAATCGCTATTGGACTGCTTCACAAGGCTTCTTCTAATCCTGATTTGAGTACAAGGAGTCGCCCAACAGACTCCACAATAGAAACGCCTGCTTACTTCCTTCCTCTTGAAGAAGCAACACAATTAGAGTTCCACAAAGGCACGACCAACACTCACTTCCAGGTCTCCTCTAATTTATCCAAATCACAGAAAAATGGTGTACTATGTCCCCAACAGCTTCCGCACACTTGCAAACAAGTAGCCTTCACTCCAGCACTAACACTGGGAACTATATTCTTCCTCCTTCCAGGAGATCAACAAAGTACAACAATCTCTGACGACTGTTGTAGCTCAAGTGAGGTCACGACGTCCGGCTAACGTCACGTCATGTCACCAAAGTATCGACATCTCATTTCATGTCACTTATTACCAATACGCTCATCCTCAGCTAGTATTTTAAATTATTCACTGACGTTTATTATATATTTTCTTTCTCTGACCTCTTAATCTCAGGTCCGGAAAGCAGAATAACTCTCACAGGGTAGACTCCTTCCACCCAGGCTACAGGGGGTCATAACATTACGGAGTTTACTTAATTGATTTTTCGTGAGGAAGTACTCACAGGTATACTCAAATGTTGTTATTTTCAGTAGAGTTGATTTGATACAAGGCAACCAGGAATGCCAAGGCAACCAGTTATTATTACTGAAACGCAACGTATTTATTTGCCCAAATAAATTCATTAAGAATATATTTATGTAAAGGTTTACCTACTTGTATCCAATGTTGTAATTTAGTCTATCATCAGTGTATTAAATGTGAAGACATTACACGTGATGCTAGAAGTAAGTATTAATTTGTAGTGGAGAGGATCATGGGGCAGTGTTTCCGTTTATTGCTTCAAATTTCGAAGAGTATCGCCACAACATAACTGTCATCAGAATTTTGTTGGCCACCAGCATTGTGAAGATTGTTTCAGTACACGAATGTCATTTTCATATTGTGCTTGGTATTAAGTCCCCATCTTCACTTTGTAAACCGCTTACCTGGGCTAATGCTTGCGTGTGAGTTACATCATTTAAGCTTGAGCTGGGACCAAGTACCACTAAATGGAAGTTGACCTGGCAGCGGCAGTGTGAGCTAGCCAAGTTGGCGACCTTGAATGAGACTTTTTTTCGTGGGGGCTAGATGGAAGATATGGAGCACTGTGCATTGACGGTTGTGAGGAGACCGCGGCCTGGGAAATCTTGAACCTTATTCCACTCCTCACAGGGTACAAGGCCGGGGTGTGATTGAACTCTCCGGGTGTGATTGGGATACCCCTCGGTAACAGTAGCAGGAGGGACGAGCGCCGCCCCACATAAAGCAAGTTTGAAGCCGTTTTGCTGTATTATTCACAATAACATTAGAGAAAAGAAGTGGGAGAGTAGTCAGAGCTTTAGCATTGGAGTCTTTCAGAATTGTTCCATGTGACAAATTATTTCCTCCCTATCCAAAATAACTTTGTATTTTTTGTATTTTTTACTACAAGCGCAGGTTATATATAAAGGTAGACATTAGTTTAATTATTCTCTCAGTAGATCCATCTTTGGATGAAAATTAAGAGCAAGAGGTATCTTATGGGACACTTAAGTTAGGCAGTTGTTTCTGTAAAGAAAGTCTAACCGTATGTCTCATGCCTTGCTTTTCAGTTGTCATTCCCTAATAATTTACTCTCCTTCGGTCCCCTAGTCACATATGAAGATTGATTGATAAAGATTAGGCCACCCAAGAGGTGGCACGGGTATGAATACCCGTAACGCAGATGAGGGGAATAATGAAGGATAAGAGGCCTGCAGCTGCCCGACGTCTAATTATGAAAAACTAGTATTATTCTAATGCGTTCCAAGTACCACCTGGAGGTAAATCTCATAGTTTTTCGGCAGGTGAGCGAAGGCTGTTGAAGGGTGATGGTTTTTAGTTAGCCTCGCTAACTATGTCACCGGTGAATATAGTTAATAAAGTGTCATAAAAAAACTTCAGAAGTGGAAATTGAACTTGAGTCGTGGGGAGAGAATACATCGAGACCCCTCGTCTCGGGATCATATTGCAAAATTTCATTATTTTACTGGCGAAATAATTGTTGAGAAAACTTGGTGTCGGGCAGTTGTGTGAAGGAATGATGGGGATGTTTGTGGTAGGAAAGCGTGGGAGGAAACTCATTAAGAAGTTTGTGCTGGGGAGTGTGGCGGGAATTGAAGGAGGTATTTGTGGTGTGGGGGGAGGGTAGGGAAGGGAAAGCTGAGACGATGGGGACAGTTCAGTTAGTTTAGTCTTTATTGTAAGGACTTTCTTATTATTTAAATTTTGCCCCGGGTGGCGAGTTTATTGGGCAGCGCCACTCATCTGTGTACATACTGCCATAGCATCCTGTTACAGGCTAAATAGAATTATGGCAGTTACGGANACGTTAGTGTGATTTCTGTGTGTAACTACATGTTATATATGTAAACACTGGTTCCCGTTTCTTGTACTTAAGTAATAAGGGAGTGCGATGAGGTAATTTCCATTTAGTATGCAATAACTATTTACCTGCTTGAAACATCTTAAAAAATCTTCCAAATACCAGGACTTGTGACAGTAAAAAGATTTCCATGGTAAACCAACCAGGCAAAGTGGTAACGTACTTTCAAAAGGGATGAAAAAGTGAAACAGTACAAAACCAGAAAAGGGTAAACTCAAAATCATTTCATCCTGATAAAATTACAGCAGAAAGGAAAGTGTAATAGACAATACTAACAGCTCAACCAGTTCAGACATCACAAGAGAACTTGATAAGAGAGAGAGAGAGACCGAGAAATTAAACATATGTAATTACTATGCTAGGGGAATTTGGAGATAGTCAAAATGGAAATAGAAAAGGAATGTAGTTACCCCTCCTTCTAGAAAAGGCTTAAAATGGAAATGCAGGAATTTCCATCCAGACATGTGCAAAAACCTCACTTGAAATAAAAAAAATAAATGCTACGACCCTTACAGTTCAGAATTTCACAGGAAAGGCACATAACACTACAGGAGTGGGAAATAGGAAAAATACTTTGCAGAAAAGTCAAATAGTTTTTTAAGACCCAGAAAATAGTTTCAAAGGTAGAACAAGAGGCATTCATGGTATTAAACTGGCTGAACGAGCCATACTCACACCAAAGCCACAGCTATTTCTACACCCCACAACAGAGCTGCAACTGTGACACGCAACAACACTGCAACAATAAATACAGGTCATAACAAGTTCAGTAGGCTCACACACAATGGACCTCCCACTCAAAATACTTCAAATAGAGTATCCTCAGTTATCCTTGCCAAGACACAAGGAATAAAAAAAAGACGAAAAACAGAGTACCGTTCCTAAAAGGTCGCCTCGTAGAGGCGAATGCAGTATTTGGAGCTTTCACAGAAACCCATACGGGAAGACTGCATAAACAGTGAGTTCTCGATAACAGAATTTAACTTACATAGATGTGAGTAAATAGGTGACAAGGAGGAGGAGAAAGTATGTATTTTAAACAGGACCTTGTATGCTCAGAGCTTATAAACTACAGATGAAGTAGTAGAGGTACTTGGAATTAAAGTAGAGAATATATTCCCTGGTATATATATACCCTGTTATTATTCTAATATATAACCGAGAGATGCAACGGTTGAGGAATTCACATATAAAATAGAGAACAGTCTCGATAATCTACCAAACCCAGGACGAGATATTATCTTCCTTGGGGACTTTATCCTATCCATTTAAGAAGGAAAATAGTAAACAATAATACTTGCAGGAAATCAACCTGAAAACGAACCATACATTAGTCAGAGGGAACTTAGGTCTAAAAGTTACTTAGAATCTGTAACAAATATTTGTTCAGCCTGTAGATAACAAAGACAAATAGAATGAAAATACTCGATTTGATCTTTACAAATTGAAGAATACTCAGGGAAGTTGCATTCTCAGATACCACATTCTCAGATACTACATTCTCAGATCACAAACTCATTGAAGCTCAAACTAACATCAGGGCTCAAATTATTTCCAAAAGTATTTACATGCATGGAATGGCTATTCGATAAATTCAATTTTAACAGTAAGTGGTATTGACTAGGGAAAATATACATCGATTTTATACAATGGAATGGAAAACCATTCTATCAAAATTCTCACGCAAGAAACAGAACAATTGACAGTCGGAGCGTACAAAATCTGTTTGAAATATATTACATTGCGGTAAATCAAAAGATTACTGATTTAAAGGGAATGTATATTCTTCCTCTAGAAGGAAAATAACTAAATTCAATAAGTTTACACGAGTCTCCCAAGAAACAAAACGTAATTTAAACAGGGAGATTTAAGAAATAGAACAGCAGCTGAAGCGATCATACCCAACCCGTCCTCTTAAAAATAACGTCACTTTTCCCTCGTATGCGCACTATGGCCAAATTTGGACGTAATTTGAAATGAAATCGACTCACTAAAGTGACCTACTGCTCCGTTTTCTGTTTGAGTCGTCCGGCTTACTCGGTAAGGTTAAAAAGAGGAAACTTTCAATTAACGTTTTTTCATAACGTTTTGAAACTTTATGAGAATTTCCTGCCCACCTAATCTATCAGAGGACCATTAACTTACATGTTGTTGAAAAAAAATCCCAAATTTATTTTCATTTTTTTCATTTTCAAATTACGTCCATTTTCGGCCATACGGGCAAACGGCCAAAAGCGACGTTATTTTGTAAGAGGACAGGTTAGCCTTAAAAAATGCAATTGTACAAAAATCTTTACAAGAAATAAAATAACATTAAATCCAATATATTTTTCACATATGTAAAATAAAAATTAAAACCTTCACTAGTATTTGACCTATACTTAAACGTGAAGGTTCATACACAAAGCACGACAAATTAACAAAATCCTATAAATAAAAGGGAGTGGAGTAGTTTTGTCACAAATGAGGGGTGAAGGAACGTGTCTGGAACATGAAGAGACGTGGACAGGCGGGCGGCATACCATGCATATCTGGTCCTCATTCTCTGGATGTCTCGTCTGCCTCTGTCTCCTCCTCCACTCCTCAAGGAGTGGAGATGTGATCTCCACTCCTCTGCATCATCATGTTTCATAAAGCTTTGATTTGTCTTTTTTACCGTGGCATTGATGATTGTGACATAAATATATTGGTCTTGTATCTACGATTCAATAAGTTTGGCTTCCCTAGTGCGTTGGAGGGAAATTATAAATCGATTAATCACATTTGGTTGAAGGCTTCGACTTACCGTTATAAAATTGTATTTGTCATAGACGAGCTGCATCCTCTTTTTATTTAATTTATGGTTGACTAAGTCGGATTCCTCTGACTACAATGTCATTGATGTTGTAAATCACACACAAGAGAACGGTTTGTTCGCCTGTACTAATTTATTTAACTTGTTATTCCTGTAAACCTAAGGTTTGCCTGCTGAACGTAGTTCAACCTTATGACGAAAAGAAAGCATTGTACTCCAATGTACAGAGATGAACAGAGATTTCTATTTTAAACATATCTGAACAGAAATGATATAAACGTATCACAAACAAGAGATCTGAACACAACACACATGTGTTGTGAAGAAAGTGAGCATAACCATTATTATAAGTCCTATTTATGGAAATTTTGAAACCCATCTAAGCCAAGATGAGCTGTGTTGTTGCACTGTACATTGCAGGTGCATTTGGATGGTTGTTTCGCCGAGGGCTGCTGTCTAGCTAAACGCACTTGGTATCTCAGATTCCATTCTATAGTTAATCTGGGATTACCATCACGAACGGACTCTTAAGATGAGCCATTAATGGAGCTGAATCGTTAAGCCAATCATTGGCCCTAGTGTACCATAGGGTAGTGTGCTTGACAAATTGTAGTGGAATGTCTACCTCTAACTTAAGGTGAAGACCTTTGCATATTCAAGAGTTAAAATGGCGGCAATTAATTAATAAACTCATTAAGCACACTTTGCAGCAATTTTTGCATGTGGTAAACGATGGCATGCCATATTTGTGGAAGAGAAAACACAGGTGAGGTGATGACAATGTCTAGACTGCATGACATTGAACCTAATACAGTCATACGAATGAGTGAACAAAATTTAATGCTCGGCAATGAACTTCATATCTTAAGGATCAAGTTCTATATTTTATAAGGAGAGCCACACGTTGAACTGAACAAGATAGGCAGCAAAGGAACTTACAGCCCTAAAACGTATATCACAACTTCTCAACAGCAGGATAACCAGGATAATAATCCTTGCGGAACCAACTGTAAGTCTGGATAATACGGTTGGTTGCTGAGAGAGATCTTCTCCGGAGTTACAAAACCATATATGAAGTTTGCCGCCGATCAGAATTCTGGATAAGGTTGAGAACCGTGCAAGAAGGCTTACCTCAAATCTTGACCCGTTCTGGTTGGACTGGTCAGTACGTCAGAGCCTTCAATAAAGGGATGCTGATGGATTTATAAAATGAAGTTTATATTACCACTGAAAATTATAAACAAAAGAAGACTACAAACTCACACCCTGGACTTCCTTGTATTGTTTGAAGGATTACAAAGTTAAATGCTAGTTCTTTCCTATTGTTATTAAGTAATACTGGATTGTGATGTACTATACCGACTGCAAAGCAATCTTAATCCTTAAGAAAGACTGCTGTGAATTTTCCATTTATCAAGCCATGAAGTGTTAATCATAGTTTGCAAACATCCCAGGGTGTGTGCTGTGTGTTTCAAGTCTCGCGTTACTATCAAAACAACAGAGAATATATTGCATTTTGCACAGCAACAAAGATTGTTGCTCTCATCCTCTCTGTGTGATTTGCGATATATTAAGCCATTTTTTATGTTTAGCTGAAACTGGGCAAAGTTACTTCATTATATTTCTTTTAGGGTGCTCGTGAAATATTTTATGGTCCTTTTCTTCTAATGATGCCTCAAGTTTTCTGCGCCAGGGAGGAACTTAACTCATGGACGGGGCGGTAGTTGATTGTTAGCGAAGGGGGCTCAGCTGATGCTTGAGAGTAAGTGTTGGTTTGAAGAGAAAGTTGGAGTGAAGCTATGAGGAAGTTACGGTAAGATGATGTGGTGGATGCAGCGAAATGTTGGGGTTGGGATTCAGAAGAGATTAAGTACGAGGCGATGTTGAGGTTATTTAAGAGATTTAGTATGAGATGATGTTGGGGTTAAGAGAAGGTTCAGTATGAGGTGATGTTGGGGTTAAGAGAAGGTTCAGTATGAGGTGATGTTGGGGTTAAGAGAAGGTTCAGTATGAGGTGATGTTGGGGTTAAGAGAAGGTTCAGTATGAAGTGATGTTGGGGTTAAAAGAAAGTTCAGTATGAGGTGATGGGGTTAAGAGAAGGTTCAGTATGAGGTGATCCACGGTAGAGGGGTTTCAGCTACACTTGCTTGTGTCGCTTTATAACTAGGGTATTTGAGACCCTCCGATCACTGCAGGCTCTAATAAATACCTTATAAGTAGCACACATTTTTTTCTCTGCTACATTTTACCTTTTGTTGCTTGCAAAATATTTACAGACATGGGTGCCTCCTGTGTCCGCAAGTTGTGCGCGTGTCCTTAAGTTATGTGCGTGTCCTCACACCACTTCTGTCATGTAATCGCATATTCATGCTACCTCAGGTCTCGCATCTGTTCCCAAGTACAATTACCAGCTCCATCATCCATTAGGTGAAAACGTATCGAGTTTGTGGCCTTGATCCCACATTGTTTTGTTGAGAGCTGGCCAGGTGCTACCTGCCTGAGTACTCCAACTATGTTATATCATAACAGGTACTGAACTGTCTACAGCATCTCGGTTTGGAGAACAGTTAGTACTGCATTACATGATGCTAAATTATTGGTAATGCGAGCCATGCGGCGGGTTTATCCAGCAGGTGATTAAATATGCAAAATATCTATTAAATCTGGCTATTATTTACGTGGTATTACATGTAATTATAGACATATAATTTGATTGTATATGGCATTCTGAGATTACTGAACTGAGTTTAGTCACTGAGATGTTATTGTTATTCTCAAAGCTAAAGTCCTTGGTGCAGCTCCATCACATAAAGGCTGAAGCCACAAAGGGTTAACAATGAAGAAATCCATAACATAAACATAAAGGGTTAGTGTCGGTTGGCCCGCGACAGTCACAGTGTTCACCTGAACGTGAGGGCCGTTTGTGCAAGGATTCTATGTGACTTGAGTAGTGGGACAGTTTGTTTTGGTTATCCACATGTATTTTGCATTTAAAATCTTGTTGGCAGTAACTTGTGCAAAAAGGAGTTGTAATTAATCACACTTATTTTCAGTTTATTGTGTTAATGGCCGATATTTACATGTGGTTGTGAGGGTTGGTTGCATGCCAGCCAGCTCTAGGGTAGACCGCAGGCTCCCAACCTCGACTTCCGGGAGCCTTTCGTTAGTAACTTTTAATCTAAAGCACAGTAACCCGCTTATATTGATTATAGCAGCAGTTCAGTGCTGTGGACCCAAGTTTGCTAATAATAAAGAAAAAGAGTCTTCCTCCACTAGATTAACAGATGAGAGATTAATTTCAAGCATTTTTACTCGGCTAATTCCAGAAAGTTTGGATATTTCATTAGCGACCGATGAGCGCTTTGATTGTAAGGGGGAGGGAGTGGAATTGTGCATCGGTTGGGGTGTGTGGGTGGAGTAATTGTGGTTAGGATGTGTGGGTGGAGAAATTGTAGCTAGAGTGTATGGGTGGAGTATTTGTGGTTGGGGTGTGTGGGTGGAGTAATTGTGGTTGGGGTGTGTGGGTGGAGTATTTGTGGTTGGGATGTGTGGGTGGAGAAATTGTAGTTAGGGTGTAGGGTGGAGTATTTGTGGTTGGGGTGTGTGGGTGGAGAAATTGTAGCTGAGTGTGTAGGTGGAGTATTTGTGGTTGGGGTGTGTGGGTGGAGTAATTGTGGTTGGGATGTGTGGGTGGAGAAATTGGGGTTGGGATGTGTGTGGAGTAATTGTAGTTAGGTAGTGTGAATAAAGTGTGGTTTAGGGAGTATGAATGAAGGAAGTGTGGTTAGGGTGTGAATGCACTGGAGAGACTATGGTTTCATTGGTGAATTCATGTGGAGATTAAACAGAAGATTCCTCGTGGCATTACTGAGAGCAATAACATGTACTTATCACTAGTGTTGCTTACCTACCTCTATCTATACATTTTATTCCTAAGACACAGTTCTTGCCATTCACACGTTCATGGTACATTAGTTATTGATTTCCTAACACCAATGTGGTTATCTCATATTTCCCATGATCGCTGTAGTGGGAAGTTATTTTAAGCAGCTACACTATTGGGTCTTTGTTGTGATGCGTTGATTAAGGCTCGTTGCCCTATATGAGGTTCCCACAACAGAATTCCAGTTCATCTGACCGTGTCACAAATTAATAAGTTGGGAAAGGGGATAAATAAACTCATATAAAAGTCACCAGTATAATGACAACACCCAACATACACATGCACAACATACAGACACGTATATACTATACCTATACTACATACACTTTAAGTGGACCTAGCAATGACCAGTAATAAGTAGTTAAATGATAACTACAGATGAGGCAAATATCCACTTATGATTCTACACAATAATTCAGTTTACACAACTTAAAGAATTATTCATATTTGCCAATAGGTAAGTACACCTTGTGTAAAATTAGTTACCTTAATAATGAGCTGAGCGGAGAAGTTAACTAATACACAACCATTCCTAACGACTGTCAGCACTCGACTGACTCTTGAGCCCTGCTAGTAGGGAGCCCTGCTAGTAGTAGGAGCTACTAGTAATTTAGTAAACTAAATTACTCCTTATCATGTATATGTAGTTTATCGCATGTATAACTCATAATTAAACAGTAATAATAAACATAAATAGTTCATAATAATAATAAACAGTATATACAATAAGATTGTCCATACTGCTTCTATAGTGGTGGGTGGGTAGGCGTATGCCTTTCCATTGGAGACTTTCAGCGCCGTGGAGAGGGGGGACCTGCTGCCTGGGTAACAGCTTCTCCCCCGATTCAACCTACCCTGGCTTTGCGCCCTGGTGAGGCCACTCTAGACCGACAACCAGAGCGCAATTCCATAGTCTCCTGTGACTATTGGATGCCTACTACTAGTAGGGAGACTCAAAACAACTACCCACCCACCACTATAGAAGCAGTATGGACAATCTTATTGTATATACTGTTTATTATTATTATGAACTATTTATGTTTATTATTACTGTTTAATTATGAGTTATACATGCGATAAACTACATATACATGATAAGGAGTAATTTAGCATCATGTATATATTATATCAAGGTTGGCAGCAATTGTACATGCTAAAAGTTTACAGTCTTACTCTTCTGTAATTATAAAAAATGAAAGTACGATCTTAATTTATAAGTAAAAGAATTAACTTGCAGACAATATAAAGATACAATTGAATTCCAGAATAATAAGTGTATTAATGTCCATTTACATAGAATACTAGGTAACCTCTTGTCAGCATAACTACACATGGAAGACGTGTGGTGTTATATACCAACTTCACTACCAAAATCAGTCATACAAAACAGTTTAAACTATAGGAACTTACGTGTGCTTGTAAGATGCACTTGTTAACAATCTTGGTATCTGATAGAGAAGCTAAATAAGGGTCGAAAATATATGCATATAATTTATATCTTTCATGTTAGCACAACTACACCCCAGGGATGACACTCACGGTGGCAGCAGCCACACTCACTACCACAACACTACCCATACGTGCACAAAAGAACCCACACCTCTACTCTATATAATCCAAAATTTACATGAATACATATTGAATTTATATTGAAGAATAAACTACACACACACCCACTAAATAAATCATGGAATACATGCAGCAATACTAAATACATCATGGAGTATATGTAGCAATAAGTATGACACTTATTTTCAACACTATTAAATACAAGTTATGGCTCAGTTATGGACATTATGCCAACTGGGTCGTAACAGGCTTTTAGAATTTTCTCCTTCATAACCTGTGACAACTCTGCTTTGCTTTGACACGTAATGTCAATCCACATGTTTTAATCTAATGTTGATGTTTATTTAATAAATATTAAACATTAGAAACATTTGATTTTCCTTGAACCTTGAATAATCATTACAGATGTAACAATTTTAAACACTAAGAATAATTTCCCACTCGCGATCATTGTAATCTAAATGTGATGATGACCCTTGAGAAAAAAACACCTCAAGGTTGACTCAAATGATAAAGACCCCGGATAGCTGAAAGGCATAGATCCTTATCAAGTGATATTATCCCCCCTCAAAGGTTTGAGTTAATTGCAACGAGGCATAAGGCTTCACGCTCTAAGCTGGCTTATTGCTCAAGCGTTGTTTCTCGGTAGCTCCTGCAAGAGACGGTCCTATCCAAGGTTACTACCTACCTGAAGTGATGATAGTTTCTGCAGTTGTCGTTAACGATGCACTTTTATGTTAATTTACTAATTATTGTAAAGGGCGGATTCACATCTGACCAACTTAAAGTACATCTGTCATTAAAAAAGTTTCCGCAATAGCATGATTCTAAAATCTGAAATTACAATCCAAATCTTGGTATTCTAACAAGTTTACGATTAATAAAACGTTTAATTTGAGAAACTGTAAAATTATATTTGTAAGAAAATTTGTGATGATTCTTTGCAAGATCATCAGGCATAGCAGTTCAATATTATCTCTCACGGTATATTTTACGAAATCATTAATTGTAGAAATTTAAAAATATTGGTTGCATTCATTTAAACGAGTGAGGTTGTAAGAACACCTAAATAGTTAATATAATGATTGTGGTAGTAATCTAATTATTTATTGTTAAAAATCTAGTGTTTTTGACCAACTCAACACCAACCCGAAAACTTGCATGTATTTTATTTAGTCAATATTTAGGTTATACATGCTGAAGCTAATTGAAAGAATGAATTTTGAATATGGTGTAATAACAAATGGATTTTCTCATTGTGGATTCATACATAGGCTTTAGTTAAGGTTAGGTAAAGTGTTTTGGCTAGGTTAGGTTTACCTCTAGGTTAGGTTTAACGTAAACCCCCGGAGTTTACATTATAATATGTAGTTGAGTGTGGGGTTGAGTAGGGCTGGGTGAAGAAAAAATGCAGTTTACATGACACGACGAATGGGAAAAGGAGAAGGGAATAGTGGATGTGTGGATGGGGTGATGAAAGATAAATTAATAACTTAATTTGTCTTATTCTATATCATATCAGTTGGATGACAAAGCATTAAAAAGGGAGAAGCAAAGCTATGATGTGTATCATTCTCATTTCTCCCCTTATACCGCCCATAGTGATCAACCGTCTTCCCAGCATTTTATTATGCCTCCATAACCTGTGATCACCTACAGTGGTATTTCTACATAACTAGGCACCCAGTTGATAAATATTCCATTACCTGCAATGGTGGTCTCATTTACAGTACCTACTCCCATTGGATATTCAAGTCCATCATCAAAAGGAATGGCCGGTGGGTTCACGGTAGTCCGTAGTATGTTGATTAGTCAATCTGATTGTTCGAAACTTTCACTCGAAACCTTCAGCATTCGCGTCTGGCGCACATTGTAAATATCTGCCTGTCCTCAGCAACAAAGGCCAAATGCTCCTAAATCCAGCCGTTAAATTTTGCTTATGAATGAAAACGGTTTATACAGACTCAATTGAAGATGATCGAACAATTCTCGAACAGACCTATTTGAATCGCAACTCTGCAAATGCTTCACCCACGTACAGCAAATACAAAGAATCGCCAACAGAATACGCATATGTTAAACCGATGTGTATACACATCTGTTAAAGACCTAACCTAACCATTGCCTTACTAAACATAAAACTTTAATATATAATAATAATAATAAATTATTTTTTTGTTATAAATACATTAAAATTGCTTAATTTGTCTTGTGGGATGGCCGCAGCTAACGAGCCTGGCCCGAGGACGGGTTGGTAAATATTCCCTAAATCAGCATAGCCTAAACTGCTAGCCTTACCTATGCCTATGTAAATATCCACAATATATGTTACATTTATATTTTATAAAAATACCAGTTTGTATTACACAATGTACAAAATTAGTCTCTGTTGACTAATGCTTTAAATACTAATGAACATTTGCTTTAGTCAGTATTTGCATTCTTGTTTCGTGTTGAAGACTGGATTATTATCCGTGTGCCGGGGACTTTTATTGCATTCGTAGTATTATGATGATGAGGACTTCTTTCTTGATAAAGATGGGTTAGGCCTCTTTGCTTTAGTTTGATAAGGAATGAATTAAAATCAAAAGCTTTATTAATATATGGTTTTACAGTAGTTATGAGTTTGTAATAATTGTGACCAAAATTTCTAACTATACTCAAATTATTGTACATATATAAAAACAAAATTTAAATTAAAATTGAATTCAATTTGTTCTTCCACTCCAGAATTTTTACGTCCCTTCTTTCTTCCATTCCTGACTTTCTTTTATCCTTTCCGCTCCTTCTTTGTGTACGACCCTCGGCGATAAGTCATCGCCCCCGCCATCTTGTCATCTGCCGATCTTCCTCAACCACAAGGAGAGGTGACATGTCTAAGGCTGATGAACTCGTAGTATTCTCGTTGCTAATATTATCTTCACCTCTTGCCCTCTCCCGTTCCCTTACTCCTCAACAAACCCCAACCCTTATTCCCTTTACGTCATGATTCATGTCAAAATAAGGAGGATGGTTCAGAGTGCATTCCTTTGTGGTGGCGAGCATTTGGCTTGCCGAGGTCCTCACTAGAGGATCAATACGTGGAGCCAGGAGCAGCAGGCAGAGTAGGAATGGAGGAAGTTCACAGGTCCTACGTGTTCTAAGAGACTGATGGCAATGATGGAAGAAATTTTGCAGATCCCAGGACTATTTATTCTCAAAACGATGCTGTTCTTGCTCACTTCTATTCGCGGACATCATGGCTCATAATATATTAGTAGAATGCCAAGATGTCCATTGTATAAATATAATTATTTGTATAAGCATTTCACATGTGCCCTACAGCAGCAGCCTCGTGGAGCAAAACATACAAATTATTCATTAAGTTTGCTGACCGTTCTGCAGCTTTCAATCACCGAACGCCAGGACTGTTAAAGAGGTAACTTGTTTTGAGAGTAAATTAGTAAGCATAACTGTCAGTCTTTAGACCCCACAAGGAACCCCTCTGAACCCTGGGACACCTTGAAACCCTGTTGAGAACGGTTTAGAGAAAGTGCGAAAAGATTTGAGATTGGGAAAGGCCCTGCAAATAGTTTGTATTATAATTACCCAAATTTAATCTCAGTGTGTACTACTGTCACAGGAGCGGCACCACAATTACTATATTTACACATTCGTGTTTGTGTTAATGCATTCACAGTCATCACCGATAAAAACTTTATAAATGTCCTGAAGGGTTGATTTAAAATGTTAATTTTGTTGGGATCGCTTCTCTTTCTGGAGCGAAAGTCAACTTTACCATTAAATGCTGTCGCCATTTCTTCAATCAATCTCTCGTTGTTGGGAACGTTTTCAATCCAGGTCTATCTTGCCCCGAAAAGATACGACAAGACTTCCCATAAGGGTTCCATAAAACTGGGTCAGGTGAGAAACGGTTCAGACAGGGTTGGCTGAGTATATATATGCAATATATGAAAGTAAATCAGACAAGGCCTGATTTATTATAATATATAAATATATTATAATAATATATTATAATATAATTATAGAATTATAAATATTTATCTCAATACAATAATAGTATAATCATTTGTTCGTTTGTTCAGGTAATGAATCCCCCAAATAACAAACACTCCTGCGGTAAACTTGCGAGCAAGAGCTAGGACACACTCTTCAACACTGTATTTGCGAGTGCCAATGTTATCTATGATATTAAACCAAATGACATGAAATATTTTGAGCTTCTAACTATTTAATTCGTTCATGGAGATTGAAAGATATATTCATTATCTAATCAGAGTTTGTTAGTGCAGGCTAGCAGACTAGATTCACGTCTCGTGTTTTTCCCCGATNATTATGCTTGCAACTTACGGTTTAGCTAGTATTTCATCAGGAAAAAAATCTAAATTACGTTCCACTTCAGATACTCAGGCTCTGGGTGGGTTCATAAAATGTTTTATATTCGCTGAATTTTTAAATAATATAGAAATATCATGCACTCGATGATCGGCCGTATACAGTATTTTGGTGTTGGACTTAATTTTCTAAAATGTTCAATTTCAAGTAGATAAACGTGCAGTTTTAATATTTATATATTTATTTCATAGCTTTCTATTAAAATTTAACAACTTTGGTTGCATTTCTATTTCTTAAAGGTTTTTGTTGTACTGAATAAAAAGTAAAATATATCTAGTAGTAATACGTTTATGGAGAAAATTAAACGAGAAAACATACTACTATTTAAACTAATTTGATCACGCTTGGTGATTTGGTTTTGGTGGTCAGTGTGTCATGTTAAGTGTGTGCACTCTTTAGTGTTAAAAAGACAATTAAGTGTTGCTCAAGCTGTGTAGGCTGTGTACTTATACTGGCATTTGTGCATATTTAACAACAACACTTAAGCTTTCGAAATATCTGAAACCACATTTGATAATAATGAAGGGATATAAATTCGAGCTTGAAGGCACCACGGAAAAATTACTCCCGTACATAAAATTGCCTTTTAAATGTATACAAATAATTAAGGTCATTTTTTTTATTAATATCTCGAGAATACGCGAGCCACATTATTTACACATTAGTATGCACACTTGCCATGAAATCACAAGATTTGTTTAGTAGTGCAACCCATTATCTTGATTTGCCACAACGTACAAAATACAGAGTGCTAACCTAACCAGAAAAGTACGAACCCAGCATCCCCCCCCCCTAACCTACCGATGCATATACAGTATGACGTTGATATTTCGGAGCCGCTACGTCTCATAGTACTTTGTAATTTGTACGTGGGAACCATAACCTGCGACGTACTGTTAAAAGGATGGGTTATTTTGCTTATGAAACTTCATACCACTTACGGTTGCTAATATTTTGTTTTCCATTGTGATGTCAAGAATTGTGTTGTGGGTGTATGTTATC
Organism: Procambarus virginalis; assembly: GCA_020271785.1. NCBI lineage: Eukaryota > Metazoa > Arthropoda > Malacostraca > Decapoda > Cambaridae > Procambarus > Procambarus virginalis. The sequence goes on along the minus strand of WNGS01163731.1, from coordinate 10,547,212 downwards.
AATGAGTTACTCCAGTTGCATCAGATATGTTACAATTTTTTGCCATGCAATGTATTCTTTCCCATCCCCCACCAACCTCGCCCCTCCACACAACCTCTTCGATCTTTCTTCCTTCTTATTCTTCCACTTCTCCCGTCGGCTCCATCTCTTCTCTTTCCTCGGCTCCACCTTTTTCCCTCTCCACCTCTTCTCTTTCCCCTTTACCACTCTTGCTCCTCTCCACTCTCCCTGTTTTCCTTCTCTTTGCCTTCTTCACTCTCCTCTCACCCTCTCTGCTTTCTCCACTCTTCTCTCTGTTCTCTTCTTTTTACACATCCTTCTCTCCCCTCTTTTATCTCTAGACTCTGGTCTCCTGTGTGGCCTGTTCCTAGAGTCTCCGGCAGAGTGAAGGAAATTGCTTGTTGCCATTTTTCTGCCAATTCTCTTTCCCTTGCATTTTATATGCATATTGGCAGGGGTGAGCGTCCGCATTGTCACCCCTCTGAAATGCTGCCACTTTTACACCGTACTGTTGTGGCTCCTGGCCTGTTTGTACTCACTGTCACACTGTACTGTTGTGGCTCCTGGCTTGTTTGTACTCACTGTCACACTGTACTGTTGTGGCTCCTGGCCTTGTTTGTACTCACTGTCACACTGTACTGTTGTGGCTCCTGGCCTGTTTGTATTCACTGTCACACTGTACTGTTGTGGCTCCTGGTTTGTTTGTACTCACTGTCACTGTACTGTTGTGGCTCCTGGCTTCGTTGTATTCACTGTCACACTGTACCGTTGTGGCTCCTGGCTTGTTTGCATTCACTGTACTGTTGTGGCTCCTGGCCTGTTTGTATTCACTGTCACACTGTACTGTTGTGGCTCCTGGCTTGTTTGCATTCACTATACTGTTGTGGCTCCTGGCTTGTTTGTACTCACTGTCGCACTGTACGGATGTGGCATCTGATTTGTTTTTCTCCAGATTAACTCCTACCCATTGTCGCAGACCAGTAATCCCTGTTGTGTACTTTTGTGTCAACAGTGTTCCCGGCTTGGTGCCTTCTACGTGATAATTCAGTTATAGCTCCGCTCCTGTGCCAGGTAAGTCCACTACGGGCTCACCATAGCCCGTGCTAATTAGAACTTTTTGTTCCGAGTTGCTGAATCTAAAACGACAATAACAATAAAGATGTTAATAAAAATATAACAACTTGATAATTACTTTTGTGGCCTTGGTTTGCGGCCTTTCCTCCTCCCCCCCCCCCCCCACCATTCCCCTCAGCATCCCATTCCTCTTTCTATTAAAACACCAGGGAATTGTGTGCTTTCGGTGAATGCGAAAAAAATCGCGGAATTCAGAGATAAATAACACCATCAATGGTGTTCAAGAAATGTGTAAGTACTTCATTCATAATGATGTACTGCCAGGAATCTAAAATTTGCTTACTGTAGGTGCAGCATGCATATGACTGTAAAGTTGCCGTCCAGTTGGGTGGGTGTGGAGCAGGATTAGTGACTGTTTAACTGACTCACCACAGATGTAAACTGCCTTGTATGGAGACTTTTGTGGGCCAGTTGTTGAATCATTTGTGATATAAAAAGACTACTGATATACGATATATATATATATATATATATATATATATATATATATATATATATATATATATATATATATATACATATATGTATATATATATATAATATACACACATATATGTATATATATATATATTAGTATATTTTGGTAGCAGTCTCTCTTGTAAACATATGTTGTTAAATATGACCGAAAAGGTAAGATTAATAATTCTAACACGAATTTTCTCAATATTTCTTATATTTCTTTTCACTGTCGATGGTAATTGAAAAATCAATTCTCCAAAATTCAATTTTATTTCTAGTCTGACGCAACGCCTGATCGCGTTTCGTAATAACGTATTACATTTTCAAAGACTTTAGCTTACACACACAACTGTAACCTTTAAACACACATCCATACTTATACTCGCATTTAGGTGAGGTGATTGACATTTACACAAGATAAAACACGAGCCAATGGGTATAAAAACATAAGAATGGAAGTAACTGCAGAAGGTCTGTTGGCCCATAGCATCAACACTTTCTCTTGATGCTTCTATATTGGTTCGGAGTCTTGAAATGGGTAGAATATAGTTGTGCATTAATTAGCTGTTGATTGCTGGTGTTGACTTTTTGATGTGTAGTGCCTCGCAGATGTCGAGCCTCCTGCTATCGCTGTATCGTTTTCTTATAATTGACACGAGTGTGTTCTATCCTTTAGTGAAAAGCTCCCTGGTCCTTTTGACCCACATACTAGTTACTCTCTACAGTTTGACTCCTAGGAAATCATGCCAATTATATAAACCTAACCCCTAGATTAAATATTTGTTATGCAACGCAAGTGACCGTGCTGTTAGGCTGTGGCGTCAGTGATTTATTATTCAATATATTACTAAACTAATCTTGCCTCTCCCACTCAATCACAGATTTTCCTGGCATCTACTTATCTCTTCCCCTTCCCACCCTCCGTCATGGGTGTCGCCTGGCATCTGTCAAATTGAAGAGACAATTTCTTCTTCCTACTCCTCCATCTTCTTCCTGTTCCTGTCTCTCCTCACTATTGCTCCTAGTCCTTCTCCGATTCATCTCAAGAACCCTCTTCCCCTATCTTACCTTCCTCGTTCGTTCGTTTTCCATCTTTACCGAGATGAAAATAAATTACAAGGTGATTTCTGCGGTATCGATTTTCACAGATTACCTTCCCGGGGGAGATGGTGTAGATGTAAGGAGAGGTAAGGAGGGTGTTGGAGGGAGAATGGTGGGCAGGGAGGGTGAGTGGGTGAGGATGGGGGGCGGGGAAGGTGATGGGGCGAGAATGGAGGGCGGAGAGTGTGACAGGGAGGGGATGAGTTGGATGGCAGATCTGGAGTGGTTACAAGGCGACGATTGGAACCAAGGAAGGAGAGAGGGCGACGATTGGAGGCCAGGAGAGGAGACAGGGCGACGATTGGAGGCCAATAGGGTGACAAGGCGAGGATTGGAGGCCAGGAGCGTCAATGGGGCGACGATGGGAGGTCAGGAGGGTGACAGGGCGTGGATGGGAGGCCAGGAGGATCAATGAGGAGAAGATAGGGGGCCAGAAGGGTGATAGGGAAGAATACAAAATTTTTCGTGAGTAGGGATAAGCTTCATGGGATAAGGGATTAGAGGAGGGGAAGCAGGAAGACGAAGTAAGTGGGGATAGTAAAAGTATGCATGAAGGGCGTGGGGGATATTAGGGTTGTAAATGGAGGGCGTAAGTTGTTGTTGCAGGTCTCCAGACATTACCAACTCAGCAGAGTTTATTGGCCAAGTCACTTCAAATTACCAGGCCAGAAGTGTTCCTACCCGGGGGTGCATGCCCAAGATGAGCAGTAAATGGAAGGTAACGAGCGGGCGACCTGAGGTGTGAGGCAAGGGTTGGTGGGGTGCTGGCTTTGGTATGTAGCCTCTGTATATCTGCATTTATTCAACTGTTTGTGGTTCCAAGGAGTAAACCTCAGCTCTTGGTCCCAGCTTTTAGCTTTTTGGTTTTATGGCGACAAAACAACAGACCCACTTTTGCTTTATCTGTATAATGGTCTTTGTTAGTGCAAAGTTGGATGCCAGATAATTAGGCGAGCCTCACAAAATTTTGTTGGCTGTCCAGTGGTTGTAATCGGATGGTCGTAAGCGGGTCGTGGTCGAGCCCTATTATTTTTGCCAACGGTTTTACAGTTTTTTTTTTACCCAACGGGTTTACCTTCATGAAGTCGGCGGAAATAAAAAAATTCTTCAAGTCCCTAGAGCATTGTCATTGTATTTTAAAAGATTTAATGAGTTCAATTTTCGGTAATGTTCATGCAACATATTACTGTCTGCATGTTAATATTCCAGGAGCCCCCGAAAATCTATAAACTGCCTAAATGGGGTACCCGGCGGTGCCTGCGTAGTAAAAATGGTTACAGTGAAGACTGCGTATTGAAGATAGTTATAGTGATGAAGACAATGTAGTAAAGATGGTTACAGTCATGATGAAGGTCTTGTGTAGTGTAGACGATTACATCATTGAAATTTGTGCATAGTGTAGATGATTACAACAATGAAATTCGTGTGTAGTGAAGGTTACAATGATGAAGATAGAGTATAATGAAGATGTTGCCGCCGCCAACCAAGTAATGTCGGTTCCCGAGCGAATCAAATATGTACTTGAAGTTGTGAATTTAGTTAACCTGCACTACTTCCTCCAGTACTTTGCACTCACCACTCATACATTGAACGAGTGCTTACATGTCTCATTCTATTCACACATTATATACGTAGTGTGACTTAGTACACTTTGCCTATTCGACAGACTATCTTAGTACCCTCGTAATTAATCTCTCTTGATTCTGGTAACAACTTTTCAGCAAATCTCAACATTTTCACTTATATTTATATAGCTGCTGCGACGTTCATGCTGGTGTTGCGTACTCTGACATGGTGTTTAATGTTTGTGAATAGTTTAATGTTTGTGAATAATTATTCAGGTTCCAGAATTAATGTGTCTGCGTGTCTATCATGTTTGCCTCGCCCAACTCTTCCTGCAAGGTCGAGCTTCAGCTCATAGGCTCCGCTTTTTGTAGGATGGTTCACCTTATGCAATGATTCTCTATCCACTGTTTCTTATACTTTCATGATTTGCTTATGAAATGTGACTACCATTTCGTTTGCCTAATCATAACATTTTCTTATTCACTTAATGGACGTCTGTAATTACATTCTTTTGTTAGATGTTTACCCTGTTCTTTCCATTTGCCACTCCGTCACAAATGCAATGCTTTTGCCTAACCAAACAGATACGAACCTCATGCAACCCAATTAACCCATCGAGGAGGAGGATGAGAATGTCAATATTTAGATGCTTTCATTTTTAGTAGCAATTTGCATTTTAATGGATTAGTTGATTCCGTAAAAAATGATATATTAGGTGAGAAGCCGGGTTGGGGCTTCTGATTTCCACCCATGGCTTCATGTCTAGATCATGTCAAACGTTTCAAGGTGGATCTCTCTCGGCCTTCCTCGTAGCTTATCCTCCTCACCTCTAGGATCAACCTTCTTGTAAGCCTGTGCACATTCTCTTCCTCAGCCCTGCTTTATGTGCGGGCTCTACGAAGGAGCTACATAGTCTAACTTTGGTTTCACGTAGACGATGAGATATTCGCTATTTTCACATAATATCGAAGACATACCAAGTGCTGACACATGTGAAAAATTCATGCCACATGGTGTCGACCCCACACTTCGATCTTCAACCCTTCATACAGCTAAGTGCTCAATTTAGACAAACAGGCTGGCAAATTGGAGTCGCGCTTCCACCAAATTAACTGTTTTGTGGGATACTACCAACCCATGATCGTCAGTCTAATTTAACAGTAGAAAGCAAACGGATACCAAGACTTGCACCGTACTTCCAAATAACAAACCACGTACAATTGTCATACCACGGGTTCGTGGGAAGTTATCCTCCCCCCCCCCCCCCACGTAATACGATAGCCTTTAACACTCCACACGTAACAAGCAAGATTTCTACGGCTGTAAAAAAAGGTGACGCTTATGGGCTGTCTCGTAATAAAGCTTAAGAATCAAACAAATGGGAACTTCACCCATACGAAAATGAACAAACCCACAACTGTGGCCCGCTGACTCTGAGCATACGGGACAACCTAGCGTCCGAGAGCATCCCAGACGCTTAATCGACTGAGCTACAACATGGTAAAAAGAGTTGAAACGAAGTTTACTGAACTTACTGGATCCAGTAAGTTTTAGTTTAGAACTTCGGTTTCAAACTCTTTGTACCATGTCGTAGCTTCAGTCGATTAAGTGGCAAGCTGTGCGTGGATGCTCCGGACGCAGGTTCGAACCCTCGTCACGGCCCCCTTGTGAATTTGTTCATTGATGCATCACGTTAGTGTGACTTTCTGTGTACAATACAGTCTATATATGTAACACACTGTTCCCGGTTTGTACTTAAAGTAATAGGAGTGCGATGAGGTAACCTTTCCACTTTAGTATGCAATAACTATTTACCTGCTTGAAACATCTTACATATCCCCTAATCTTCAAAATACCATGACCTGTGACAGTAAAAAGATTTCCACTGGTAACCAACCTGCAAAGTGGTAACGTACTTTCAAAAGGGATGAAAAAGTGAAACAGTACAAAGCCAGAAAAATGTAAACTCAGAACTCCCATTACATCCTGAGAACAAATACAGCAGATAACGTCGAGCAAACATGTAACGATGACAATACTTTCACCCTCAGCTCAACCAGTTCAGACATCACAAGCTAGCAAACTTGATAAGAGAAGAGAGACTGACGCAGAACCAAATCAAACACCCTATTGTAATACTATGGCCTAGGGGACATTGCCGAGACCTAGTACAAGGAAATAGAAATCAGGAATGTAGTTACCCTCTCGACCTTCTAGAAAAGGCTTAAACTGCGACAATGACAGTACAACATTCTCCGTCCAGACATTCATGCGCACAAACCTCACTTGAAATAAACAGATATACATAAATGCTACGACCCTTACAGTTCAAGAATTTCACAGGAAAGGCACATAAACACCTACAGGAGTGGGAATAGGCAAAATAACTTTCACATAAAGTCAAATACTTTTTTTAAGACCCAGAAAATAGTTTCAAAGGTAGAACAAGAGGCATTCATGGTATTAAACTGGCTGAACGAGCCATACTCACACCAAAGCCACAGTCTATTTCAGA
>WNGS01163731.1:10484266-10514810 GCA_020271785.1 Procambarus virginalis | reverse complement strand
AAATGGACAAGCAAATTTAGGATAATTTGTTAGGATGTCGTCCAGAAACACCTGAGTCAATGAAATAGTTACACAGTTGGTGGTACATAGGCCAGGAGGTCTAAAATATTTTACGGTTTCGCATTCAACAATATAGTGTTCATAAATGCATTAAAGGTTTATCACAGAGTTTACAATCTGAATCTCCTAACCTCACCAGTAACGCACCCAGTCACTCTCCTAACCTCACCAGTAACGCACCCAGTCACTCTCCTAACCTCACCAGTAACGCACCCCAACCCGTCCTCGCAAATTTAATAAGTCAATATTGACTTATTAGTTGCGTGCATAGGTGACATACTTAACATAATAGTTTCCCTTGAAAATCTTCATAGAAAACACCGACCTTACCTAACCTTGTTAATATGTTAAAATAAGCATCTTATAGCTTCGTAATTACAATTGTTACTTAACCTATTATAGGTATAGGTTAGGTAATAATTGTAATTACGAAGCAATAAGATGCTTGTCTTAACATACTAACAAGGTTAGGTAAGGTCGGTGTTTTCTATGAAGATTTTCAAGGGAAACTATCAAGTTAAGTATGTCACCTATGCACATATTTAATAAGTCAATATTGACTTATTAAATTTGCGAGGACGGGTTGCGCACCCAGTCACCCTCCTAACCTCACCAGCAGGGAGGGGCTCGGTGGACCGGACAGATGCAGGGGAGATGCGAGGAGTGCGAGAGAGCCGGGGGAGAGAGATAAGAGGTAAGTGGTGTTGTGGCCATGTGTTGGGCCTAACGCCCCTCCCCTTGTGGGACCCTTGTGATACCACCACCACCAGAATATTAATGGGCTTAAACATTCGTCTTGTACACTAATCTTACTGTCTACTTGAACATTTAAAATATAAAATCAGGTAAATATACGAGCTGCTTGTTATTATTTCAAGCTAATGTCAAAGTTTATTTTTCCATTGAAAAAATAATGTAATCATTTTTTTTTTACATATTCTCAAATTCTCCCAAGGCTCCTACGTAAACCCAGATATATAAATTTATCTATCCAAATCGTTTTACGACGACATTATATCCCAGTTCCCTGAGAGCTGGCATATAATGAAGAACTCTAATGCAGACAGGAAAGAAAATGGAGAATTCCTACCACCCCAACAAAATCCGTATCACCATTGGTTGCCGCTCAAGCAATAAAGGCGCCTGGACTGAGGGTAGTTTGTCTGTCTGGGTCAACCGCCCTCAAGCTAGACTTGTTCAAACTGTGGCCTTACCCCCATAAGGGAGGGGGGGGGGGAGAGACAGGGTAACAAAAATCTTTTTAAAAATATAAGTAAAAGATATGATTGAAGAATTTTTTCTATATTATATAAAAATGAGAAAATATACAATTTAAAAAAAGTTACCGTTGCAACAGAACAGTACACAATTCACGACATAAAACAAGAGAACAAGACCAATTAATAACACAATACAAGTACAGGAACACACTGCACTCAGTGAACAGTTCACAGACGTGCACAAAAGGTACACCAAACTCCCAAAAATATCACAGATAAGGTGCCCAAACTCGCAACCTGTCCTCTTAAAAATAACGACGCTTTTGGCCGTTTACCAGTATGGCCAAAAGTGGACGTAATTTGAAAATGAAAAAAAATATAATAAATTTGGGATTTTTTTCAACAACAGTAAGTTAAGGGTCCTCTGATAGGTTAGGGGGGCAGGAAATTCTCAAAGTTTCAAAACGTCAATTAAAAGTTTCCTCTTCTAACCTTACCGAGTAAGCCGGACGACTTAAACAGAAAACGGGACAGTACGTCACTTTTATGAGTCGATTTTATTTCAAATTGCGTCCAAATTTGGCCATAGTGCGCATACGAGCCAAAAGTGACGTTATTTTTAAGAGGACAGGTTGCACCAACACCACACAACAGAATACATAAAGAAAATTAAAAACACACACAAGGGACCTCAATATTCGGAGGCCGTTACAACCCACAGACACAAGAGGGAATAAGTACAATAAACACAATAATTCACAATAAGGGAAAGCCTATATCAATAAACCACACAGCATAAAACAAACAAAATCTGAAAAAGTTCAGAGGAAATAAACATGACCGGAATGAACATTCCAAAATAAAAGAAACTATACACAACACACAATGCATGTACAAATCTTCGAATTAAGCTAGAAAGGGCAACACCTCCAAGCCTTGCAACATTCCCCACACACACACACACACACACACACTGCGGGGACGCCGGTGGCTGTGTGCATAGCACGCTGCACACGTAATCCTGTGGTCCGGGGTTCGATTCCCGGCGCCGGCGAGGAGCAATGGACAGTTTCATTCACCCTGATGCCCCTGTTACCTAGCAGTAAATAGGTACCTGGGAGTTAGACAGCTGTTACGGGGCTGCTTCCTCTGTGTGTGTGGGGGGGGGGGTTTAGTTAGTAACAGTTGATTGATGACAGTTGAGAGGCAGACCGCAAGAGCAACCACAGAAAGAGCACAACCCCCGCAAGCACAACTAGGTGAATACATCAAGTGAACAGAAATGACAAAAGCCGCCGTGAACCACTGATCAAGGATCCTCGGCAACGACCGCCGCAACCACCACATCGTGTAGCACAGCCTACCCTTCAGGAACCCCAAAACAAAAGACCTAACCCTCGGGCAGTGGCTGCTCCGACGGAACCACAACACCACTCGGGAATCACCATGTCAAGGAATGTCAAGCAAGGCATGGGAATCAAGCATGTCAAGGATTTGGGAATAATGATGTCTAACGATCTAACGTTTAGGGAGCATAACCAAGCAAATATTGCATCAGCCAGAAAAATGATCGAATGGATGGATTACGAGAACTTTCAAATCCAGGGATCCCATCACAATGGTTGTACTCTTCAAGTCACTTGCGTTGTCCCGTCTTGAGTGCTGCTCAGTACTCACTTCCCCCTTCAGAGCAGGAGAGATTGCTGAAATAGAGGGAATACAGAGAACTTATACGGCACGCATAGACGCGATAAAACACCTAAATTATTGGGATCGTCTCAAAGCTCTCCAAATGTACTCTCTAGAAAGGAGACAAGAGAGATATCAAATAATATACACGTGGAAGATACTGGAGGGCCAAGTATCAAATCTACAAAGTAAAATAACAACGTACTGGAGTGAACGATATGGAAGAAAATGCAGAATAGAACCAGTGAAGAGCAGAGATGTCATAGGCACAATCAGAGAACATTGCATAAACATCAGAGGTCCGCGGTTGTTCAGCATCCTCCCAGCGAGCATAAGAAATATTGCCGGAACAACCGTGGACATCTTCAAGAGAAAACTAGATTGTTTCCTGCAAGGAGTACCGGACCAACCGGGCTGTGGTGGGTATGTGGGCCTGTGGGCCGCTGCAAGCAACAGCCTGGTGAACCAAACTCTCACAAGTCAAGCCTGGCCTCCGGCCGGGCTTGGGGAGTAGAAGAACTCCCAGAACCCCATCAACCAGGTATCAACCAACAGAACCCTGAACATCAGGGGGAAGTGGGGGCTTTGAGAAGGGGGAACCCCCTCCTCCCTAGAAGTGGGGCGAGAGGCCCCCTCTTTAACACCAAACGCAAATCATTACCATCACGACAACGGGCACGAGGCTCAACGACCCCCACCACGGTCCACCCACACTGGAGGACCCACAGGGCGGTACTAGAGGGAGCAACCTCACTCCTATCCCGCACCAGACAACCGCTGCCGCATCCACCACACCCAACTCATCCTCCATCTTCTCCACAGTTACAATGGTAGTAACGGTGTGCCATATTAACGTTACCATAGCGGCAAAGAGATCGGTTACAAACGTTACATTATGTAACTCTAGCCTTTTCCACCACCGCCCACGGGATGGTATGGGGTTCATAATAAATAAATGCAATGAAAATGTTATGAACGAGCTAAAAGCCTCTTCATAACTAGATTCAAAATACCATTCTATTGCAAGCCTACGATAAACCTGTAACAATTTGAAATAAAAGCTATATAACAAGTTGAATAAAAGTCATTTTAACAAATTTACCCTTATAACCAATTCGATTAAAACACCATGAATAATGAGCAGATGTTATATGTAGCAAGCTTATCGAAAGGGAGACGGGAGGGGGAGAAAGTGTGAAAGAATTGAAAGGGAGATTGAGAAAGTGTGGGGGGAGTGAGAGAGAGAGCGGGTTAGGGAGAGAAGTTGATAGAGACGTAATGAGAGGGAGAGCTGCCACCACCTACACAACCAACAATAAACACAAGAGTTGTGTAAATATAAAATTAGATCTTAATATTCTTACTGGCTAGGTGGAAAGGGAAATGGATAGGCTAGGTGTAAAGGGAAAGAGATATGGTCCTTTCAGCTCGAATAACTCTTAAACCACTTAGGGTTCACTTTGGACGGAAGATAAATGTAATCGTAAGCTCTGAACACTTAAGTAATGGATCATTGACGTCTACTCAATTCAATTTCTTTATTTATTATGCACCCTATACCCAAGGGTTACAGACACATAATCGGTTCAGGAACTGAACCCCATTGTTCGTTTAGCTAAGCAAGTGAAAATTTTGTTAAGCTAGTTAAATACACATGTACGCAAATACATATACATATAAATAATCTTTTTATCTCACAAGTGATATAACAAGAGGCTCACAACAGTCACTATACAAGGCACTTTACATCTATGGTGAGTCACACAGTTACTAGTCTTGCTTCACACCAACCCCACTGGGCGGCAGCTTTTCAAGTTCAAGTACGTTTATTGAGACAATGAAATACATCTCAAAGGGATATAGTAGCTTAGGCTATTTCTACCCTCTACTTCAAGTCGCCATGGGGCGCACAAATCCTGTGAGTACAAATTCACAAATCCGGCAGCAGCTTTGCAGTCATGTGCATGCTGCACCTACATTAAGCAAATTTTGGATACTTCGCTATACTCACTCGGGAAGGAATAAATGACAATTAGAGACATTAGGTCAAAAGACCAAGGGACAGTCAGCGCACTAGCACGTCGGATAGGGACAATTAACACAAGGAGGTGGAGTTTAAGCATTAGTTTATTTAATTACTTAAATGAGATATCGGAGCTGTTGTTCACTAACAGACCAGAAGACATGACAGAATGTGTAAAATAGTCTCTTTGAAAAGTAGGTGGTACAATGGGTACTCCAAGAGACGATTCTATAAACATTAAATGCCCAAAACTTTTTAACGCCCTCAATACAAAGTGCACAATTAGCACTCCATCCCAGTGTACCTGAATTGTACCTGGATGGGATTCTGGTAGTAGTTCTACTCCCCTAGTCCGGCCCGGGGCTAGGCTTGACTTGCGTCCCCCAGAGCTTGGTCCAGCAGGCTGCTGCTTGGCGTGGCCCGCAGGCCCACATATCCACCACAGCCCGGTTGGTCCAGCACTTCTTGAAGAAAACTATCTAGTTTTCTCTTGAAGGTGTCTACGTTGTTCTGGTTCAAAAGGGAAACTGATAAAACACGTCTGAAGAGTACCTGATCAACAGAGCTTTAACTCACGTCAAGACTGCAAGCAGTGGGCCCCATAAACATTGATCCTCAGATACACACGAAGTCAATTACGTGGCACTGTTGTGTATGATACTGTGAGAGTAATGTGCAACGGTATGTGTGGGAAGGTGACGTCTTTATACTTTTCTACAATGTTGAAGGCGTGTGATTTAATTGCAAAACGGAATATTCACACGTATTGCTATTTAGTACTTACTATAACTTCACAGCCAAGTTGCCCTTCCCAATACACTGTGTGCTCCCACGCCGCTCTCCCTTCACCCATACCACTCTCAGCCTCCTATTTGCCCAGTTATTGTCCCTTCCGTTTCTCCTACACCTCAATGTTATTAGGGAGACGACGGACTGCACGACTGCAGTCGTAAATTCGATTTTGATAATTCTTCATAATCAAATTAGGGCACCTAATTGGCTTTATGAATGAAATCTGCATTGATTTGATAATGACACTGGCCCACTTTATAATCTCCCTTACCCCTCCCTCCCTCCCTCTATCATTTGCACCTACTTCTACTCACACTGACATTCTCTGAATACATGTGAAAACGTTTACAAATACTCACCAACCACTTTGTGAAAGAGTCCAAGATTTGACTAAAAAAAAAACATTGTGTCGGCAAGATGGACAGCCCGCCTAATATCATAACACAAACTATATTTTAAATTTTCTACAATATTCCTACAGTTGTATATCTTCCGCATCTTTGCATAAAGACTGTCTGCCCTTACGAGCAGATATCCCTTCTCCACTTTACATACACANGTACTAATACATACTTGCACTTATGAATACTTAAATAATTAAATGTAGGTATTAAGATTTGTTAATTTACTAAAAAATTTATACCCTTTTTAAATTATATGTGCAATTATTATTGCCAGATTGTAATTTGATTTAATTCATTTTTTAATATCACAATGTAACACAATTTTGTTCCTAGCGCAGTGTTATTTCATAATTGTTTATGCCTAAAAAGAAAATTACTATTATTTCCCTCAAATTTTGTTTTGTGACAAAGATATATTTTATAATTTAGGCATTTCCAATTAAAATATGGGCAAATTTGCGTATTTTCGTTTACATAACGTCAGAGAAATATATGAATCAAAATTAAATTTTATTTATACTAATGTTATAAATACATATAAATAACGTTACAGACGAGTTACTGGAACAAACTGGAACACTGTGGGTGAAGCAGAAGCAGAACACTGGATGAAGCTCGGTGACGCTTCCTTTGATCTGAACTACCCACACTTATTACTGGAAAGATCTACTGAAGTTCTAATAGTTACTCTAAAGTATATTCAGCACCGAATTTGTGTGAAATATTCTGGAAAATATGTAAATTTCCAAATATGACTCTCCTGGTCTCAAAAGAAAAGTTTACGGGATATAATAACAATTTTGTTTTATACTTTATACCTGCTTGATACCTGCTTGATGGGGTTCTGGGAGTTCTTCTACGCCCCAAGCCCTGCCCGAGGCCAGGCTTCGGAGGCCTCAGCAATTCGAAATTAACACTTACTACTCATGAAAAAAAAAATTGCTACACAGTTTGAAGTACGATTCGTGGCATACTCGGGACAGCTAGTGTGGACAGCGCTCGAGATTCGTAGTCCTAAGGTTCGGGTTCGATCCCCGGCATACTCGGGACAGCTAGTGTGGACAGCGCTCGAGATTCGTAGTCCTAAGGTTCGGGTTCGATCCCCGGCGGAGGCGGAAACAAATGCGCAGTTTCTTTCACCCTGATGCCCCTGTTCACCTAGCAGTAAATAGGTACCTGGAAGTTAGACAGCTGTTACGGGCTGCTTCCTGGGGATGTTTAACTAAAAGGAGGCCTGGTCGAGGACCGGGCCGGGGACGCTAAGCCCCGAAATGGTTCTCAGATGGTTATCTCAAGATAACCATCTCAAGATTGTGTACAAACTCACAGAGCAAAACAGTACGTTACCACCTGGGTGTTCGTCTGGGATACCACCTCCATAGAGACCTACCTGTAATGCAGAAAGAAATAATATTAATGCAAAAAGTACTATTTATTATATGTGGCAGAACTCACTGAACGGAAGGGAAAATAATGCAAGGAGATGCAGATTAGACAAGAATGAAGGAGAAGGAAATGAAAAAAAAATGATTATGTAGAAAAAGTACTAGAGAAACATTTTGATTAAGGTACAAAATATAGACAAAAAATCCTGCACATAGAAAAATCTGTAATTCCGCAATTTTGCGTCTTATATTATACAAAATCTACAATTATGACGATTAACTGATGTCTTAGTAAAACTGCCTTCGTGAGTGTGTATTTTACTTGTTTAGTACTCGTTCGGTTTATAATTTGTATTTTATTTGAACATGTGTGTGATGAATATGTGACATTAAGATGTCATCAGTGACTATCTGTCCCTGCTGGCAATGGCTAATCAAAAACAATACGCTTATCGTAGCAATGTATTGGTTTACATTACAGCTGAACTATGACACCTGAAATATTGTCTAAGGACACAAAATGTGAATAAAAATTTTCATACTGTTGAATTGAACTGATGTTCATGCTACAATGAGGCACTTTTTCTCATTTATCCAGAATCTGGATATAAATTACGGTGTGAGACAGCAAAAATGATAAAGACTGATAAAACTTCAAAACTGGAGAGACGGTTCATCCTAAATGGCAACCCTTGATAATCATGACTAAGTATGTTAAAAAAAAAGAAAAACAAGGAAAATATACATCAAATGGACAACGGAGGCAGCAAACCAGTGAGGAAATCTGCAGAGAATTATAGGGATCGAGTAACATGTACCGGGAAGATATACCTGTAAGATGCGTGTCAGGTGAGCAGCAGGGGGTTGGGAGTGCGTGTGTGAGAGAGTAAGGGAGGGGGAAAGGCGTGAGAGATTGGGGAAGAGGGGGGGGATGAGAGAGTTCAATAGCTGTGATAACCAAACCACAATTCAAAGATGCAGAAGCGATGACGTTTCGGTCCGTTCAAGACCAATATTAAGTCGTGTCTTGATAATGGACCTGGACGGACCGAAACGTTGTCGCTTCTCTATCTTCTGAGTTGTAGTTTGATTACCATTTCTTCAGCCACGTTAGTGTGACCCCTCGTCTTCAATAGCTGTCTCACAGCAAACATATAGTCCCTAAAACATTTTCCATCGAGGAACCTTCCTACTTTATCATTAATAAACCAGTTATTTCCTATACGTTACCAGACGTTTGGTGCATTAAGGCAGGTACTACGTTCTCCCCCATTACTTTCTATTAATAGTAAAATCGAAGCTCGTATCTAGTCATCTGGCAAAATGACAATTTTAAAATCTTTCAAAAATTTTCACATACCATTTTATCCATATTAATTTTTTGGTAATGTGAAATATTGTTAATGTAAACTTCATACCCAACACAAGACGTGCGGAAATTTTTTTATTATTATTAGTATGACTGAATGTTAGAGTCAGGGCCAAACGCAGAAATCGTGTTCTAACTCGGCGCCAATTTGTTTACATTTTATCTAACGTCAAGAAACCTGAATGATTTCAATGTAATTCCTCTTAATTAGAATTGAGTCCTCTATTGCTCGGAAACGTCTCCACAGTACAATAATATTATGTGTTACTTTTCTTACTTGTCAAGAATATGAAAAATAAATCTTCCTCTTGACACATTTTGCTTCCTTCCAGCCTGGCTATGGACTGCGACGTAACAGTTTCATCCTGGTGATACCAATGCCCTGACACACGTTCACACATAGTTCTTGTGAATAATGACCCGGTGAGGGGGGGTATCACTTTAGAATTCTAGGGCACCATAGATGCATCCTATCTTGACAGCCTAACTCAAACTTGGGGTTTTTGTTATTATCTAAGATTTCCTCAGAAAAAGTGATATCTTGTACGTTTGCTCTTTAAGACTCTGCAGCTGAATGAAGTTCCCAGTCCACATCGATCAATGGGATCCTGGGAGGGAAACATTCTTCATGATGATTGACCTGGGCATCTTGTCTCCGATATCGTGGCTAAGTTAATACTGCTACGTGTCATTCATTCCTAACTGGTCGAGATGGTCACGTAACGAGGCCAGTGGCATTCTAATTCCTTGCTATGACCTTAGTCATGCTAACATGGTTCTAGATCAGTAGTTCGCAAACTAGTTATGGCCATTACCCCATGTCACATAGCGTCCTTATTAATACCCCCCCTTATTAATACCAAGCCCATCTAATAAGGCAATCGTAGAAAATATAATGTGAATTCTAAACGTTATTAAGCTTTGTAAAGGCAACTCCCGGTTTGTGAATCCTCAGACTTGGAATTAAAAAAATATTCGACAATACCCGATGAAGTCAACTGCTGGAACGCGCTCCAGACGCTCAAGAAAATAAATGATGACCGAAACCATCTCAGGTTTCATTTCAATGATCATTAACGACTTTGTCTTGAATGATCGTGACAGACGAGCCCAAGGCTCGTCTGTCACGATCATTCACGAGCTCGTCATCGTTCACATCATTGGAATAAGAAGAAATTTCTGAATTTACTACAGCAATTGTGTTAGATGTCAGCTTTGGAGAATCAAGAGGCTTACCACTGAAGGACTTTCAAATACATTTCTGCACTCATTTGAAGCGATACATTCAGGACTCTCTTAATTTCTAAGGAATATTAAAACCTCAAGTAATGTACAAAAAAAGTCCGCTCGTAATTTTTTACCAGAACAATCTTACTGTTCATTAATCACTCGGGATAATTTACTTCAAGAAGCTCGACGGGTGGTTAACAGGCTACATTTTGGGTCACGAGCATTGTTTTGCAACACCCGGCTCAGTCTCCAGCTTGCTAAAAAAAAAGTGAACAAATGCGGACTTTGAATTTGGATAACAATTACAGATGTTTCTAAAGAAAAGAAGAAAAAAATATTTAACGTTGTGTAGGAGAGCTAACTTTGACTCTAGAAAACTTTACAAATGAAAGTGTCATGAATATTCATTTAAATATTAAAGGAACTCATAACTCTTTTTCTTGTAACCAGCTTCGACAACCTGACCGGCTTCAAAATATAGTTTGGGTTTTTCTTACGTCATCTTGGGTGTGTTTTATCAAATAAATTGAACAAAACCACCAATCTATGAACAAATAGGATGCTCTGGAAGATGCAACGAGACGACCATTTCCCAGCGTTACAAGGCGCCATCTGCACCTATACAAACATTCTCCTTTGTCTCAACTCGTCTATACTCATCCCTCACACCCCCACCATCGCCTGCGTCAGCAGAACACCTGGTCTCCGCTCCCTGTTGGTGGCCAACACGTATTTGATGTCATTGTGTCTCAAGACTAGCGAGCTTCTCTCCTGGAAAAACTTAAAAGTTGGGTTAGTTTGGATATTTTTCTTTATTACTTACGAATCTTTAATCTGTATACGTATTTAATACATATATAAGAAAGTTACAATGGGTCACAATACAATGTTGGGATGGATTTTTATTCTCGTAGACATTAAATTCGAGAGATAACATAACACTATGCATCAAATTTTTTTTTCCCCTAGGTAATCTAATTTTCTAATTACTTATGCTTCCAAAGTATAGAAAATGGCTATTACAGTATTCTCCTTCCCCACGTCTCATCCCTAATCCGTTTCCTGACCCCTTCCAAGTGTAATAGTCGTAATGGCTTGGCGCTTTATCCTGATAGTTCCCTTCCCTTCTCCTTAAACTCTGTTGTGATGTTTGCCTTAGACACCCAAGGGAAGATGTCTTGAAGGTCACGTGAAAGCTGCTGACTCCTTGTGTAGATTTTGGTTAGGTTTGGTTTAGGTTAATTGGGTTAAGTTTAAGTTAGGATTTTTAGGTTGAACAATTTGTAGTTTGTTGGGGGTTATTTGTTGTTTTGGGTTAGATTCGGTTGAGGTTATCTAGGGTTTAGGTTAGGTTGATTTTCGTGTTATAATTTGTAGTTTTTAGTCGGACGATTTACAGTTTTTGCTGAACGATTTGTATTTTTTGTTCGCTGATTTGTAGTTTAATAGAAATTTGTTGTTTGGAGATTTGTAGGTTGTTAAGTCTTATAACAACGTTTTGGTGTCCGGGTCGGACACCAAAATGTTGCACTATTTGGGTCGACTCCGATAATAAATTTAAGGGGATTTAGCCATCTACCTTCCACCGATTTCGTGGTCACAGTGGGAACTGACCCTCTTTTTAACAAGATCAATGGGGACAAATCTGTCCTGCCTATGTTGGTCACCTCATGGCTCGATCCCCATGCAGTGGGTGTCAAAGGCATGACCGGACCCCCATCTTGAGGTTATCTTGAGATGATTTCGGGGCTTTTTAGTGTCCCCGCGGCCCGGTCCTCGACCAGGCCTCCACCCCCAGGAAGCAGCCCGTGACAGCTGACTAACACCCAGGTGCCTATTTTACTGCTAGGTAACAGGGGCATAGGGTGAAAGAAACTCTGTCCATTGTTTCTCGCCGGCGCCTGGGATCGAACCCAGGACCACAGGATCATAAGTCCAGCGTGCTGTCCGCTCGGCCGACCGGCTCCCCTGTACCCAACACATGACTGCATCCCATGCAGTGGGTAACCAACACATGACTTGGTCCCCATGAGTGGGGGCCCGACGTGTGACTGGGTCCCCCATGCAGTGGGTACCTGACACAGGACTGGGTCTTCATAGGAAGGGGGGGGGCATCTGGGAAAGATTGTGGGAGAAGGAGGTGGGTGAATCAGCGCTGAGCTAATTTAGGAATACCGCACTAAAGATAGGGCAATGGCCTATAAGTAAATTAAGATGACTGGCACGATCACTACTGAACACTATAGCCTACTATGGTCTTTCCAACGAGGCCTCGAGAGCACAACTATTTATAACCTACAACAAAAACTGAATCCGAACATTTAAAACAACCATACAGATATCCTAAAACAGAGTTGCAAAAATCAACATGTTGGCTAGTAAGAGAATAAGTAGGATAAAGTTGGTTGGCAGACAATCCGAGGGAAGCAGCAAGCAGCTGAGTGGAGTACGGTACCTTGGAAGGTGGGATAAACGCCGCAGTATTACAGTGTCGACTGTATGTCCTCTTGGCACAAGTCTCGGGCAATAGGTGCCAAATTAGAGAGCCCGACTACCACGTACCTGACACGCATCCATTACCACAACCAACCAGTTAAGTTTCCTTGGCTCCTAGTCCGCTGCCAGAATATAATTAATGTCACACTACATGGGTTATAACCAACTTGTTTTGACGAGCCTCTCACTGCACCTCGCCATGTGTTGAGTCTCCCAGCAACCCACTGGACCGTGCTCAACCCAGTGTTTTACAAGTGAGTATACAAACAAAACTGACATGCGGAATGCAAAAGGCATTATTCCTAATAAATGAGTATGAACATTTAGTAATACGGTAAACCGTGTTTAAAAACATTTTAGTTTTGTTGCGTTGCAGCATTTACAAGTGAACAGACAAAGAAAAATAGATTTCAAGTACAGTACATACAAAGGAAATCTAATTTTAAAGTTGTGAATCATCCATACCACACTAAAAACAACTATACAATAGTTTTGGATAAATTTCACTGATAAACATATTTGACTAGTTACTATTTGGGGAATTAAGTCAAATATACCCTACAAAAATAACTATCACAAAGTTTGATACGGTATAGTCAGACTAAAACGTTTATGAGGTATAATTGCCTTTACATGAACATTAAAAGCCTTAATGAGCATTTTAACATAAAATGTTCAAAACAAAATATAATTATATTTAATTTTATGTAATTCTGGTGTATTGACTAGATTGTCTATTATTTAAACTAACAAAATAATCTAACACTCAATGCAAGACGAAGTTTGAAATAATGACAATTGCCTTATATAGAATTTGACTGTACACGAATATTTGTATGTACTTAATAAGGCTCGTAATGATACACACAATGGCAAGGAACATTATATGTTATGTTACCCGTGTACACCAGCATCTGCGACAATGTTTAATAATTTTCCCAATAACATAATTCCCTCCGTTTAATTACCCAATTTTATATCAAATTAATTGGTAATTTTATTCATCGTTTAATTTGTTTCTGTTCAAGACAGACAATTCACATATTTTAAAGAAAATTGAAAGAAAATTACAGAACACGAAGGATCATTGCCTAGTACCCAAGAATATATTGATAACAAACTTCCTCATACTTAATGTAACCCTCACAGTTTGGACGCTTTTGACAGCAGCGTTTAAATTTTGGTTTTAGTAGAGTTTGAAAAATTTAATATCCACTCATTCTCTGAGTACAAGCCTCGTTTAAATTAAGTGGATCTGTCTAGGATCGTACGCTTGAGGTTAGATAAAACCACTTCAAATTTGAAGCTTATCGACTCGGGAAGCAAGAGGAGGATATCAACATCACATACTTGAGTCTAATTTTCATAATCTGAACTTGAATGTCAATTTTGGCTAAGAGTGAGAGATCTGCTGATCTTTTATAGCTAATGATGGGTCTTTTTGTTGTAATCCATTGGTATTGAATTACCACTGTTCCAATTTTGTATAACTTGAATTCTGGATTGTAGACGATGTTCTCCTATGAAGTTCAGGGTACTAACTACGAATATGG
This sequence comes from Procambarus virginalis, assembly GCA_020271785.1. Taxonomy (NCBI): domain Eukaryota; kingdom Metazoa; phylum Arthropoda; class Malacostraca; order Decapoda; family Cambaridae; genus Procambarus; species Procambarus virginalis. Next base: position 10,500,589 of record WNGS01163731.1, on the reverse strand, counting down.
TGGTGTTAAATGTTAATTAAATTTTTCAGAGTACGAATCTGACGGTATTAAGTACGAATGTAACGGTACTAAGTACAAACCTTCCCTTAAATTTGTTCTATCACTGACATCGAAGCTTATTAAGCCAACATTACATATAGGTTCAACAATATATCACCAAAACTACTTGTTTATAGATTTTAAACATATGGCCCAAATGTACATAGAATGATATTGCATTCTAGTACATTTAATTACAAACTATTTTTTTCTTGGGCAATTTTTTATTCGGCGGCAATTGAATCATGACATGCTGCAGTAATCAGCCGTCATGTTCGAATTCTGTGTTCCTTAATTGGAACCACTTCTCCATTTTACCGTAGTCTGGGGACACTTGTAGTGTCCCCAGACATGTTGATCGATATCACCAAGGCTATCAAAAAGGAATCCTAATTGGGAGAAAATATGAATCTTAATTGACATTCGAGAGCATAAACCTTAACATTTAGACTAAAATCGCAGCCAGTTCAGCAAACTTTTCCTGATTCTCCTGATTCACAGGGAGAAGTCTTCAAGGAGCTCTTCCTCCTATAGTTCATTTTGAAAGCCGCCGCCTCTTCCCCAGAACACGATCCGCCAATCGTTTACAACCTAGTCATTAATTATTGCTGGATGCCCCAGGGATAAACAGTACAGGAACAGTGCCCAATCATAACACACTGCCCAGGAATCCAACCCAGGTATTCTCGTTTGCTAAGTAACCTAAGAAAATTGTTGCAAACCATCTTGAAAGATTCCCAGGCGAACTGGGTGTGGAGCACGTGTGGCCCAATTTCTGGACCTGGAGTAGATCGAGTATGATCTATTACATTAGCTGGGTACGATCCATTGCGTGGATCGGATGTGGTCCAGGGAAGGTTATCTTGAGATGATTTCGGGGGTTAGTGTCCCCGCGGCCCGGTCCTCAACCAGGCTTCCATCCCCAGGAAGCAGCTCGTGACAGCTGACTAACTCCCAGGTACCTATTTATTGCTAGGTAACAGGGGTATCAGGGTGAAAAAATCTCTGCCCATTGTTTCTCGCCGGCGCCCGGGGTCGAACCTGGGACCACAGGATCATGCGTCCAGTGTTCTGTCCGCTCAGCCACCTGCTCCTCACCACCGGGAGGACCGGAAATGTGGTCTAAGAGTGATTCCTACAAGTTTAGCCAGCAGGTTGAGGAAGACTGAGCGGTAGGCTTGGTGTGGTGCACAGTGTACTCACCTAGTTGTACTCACCTAGTTGTGCTTGCGGGGGTTGAGCTCTGGCTCTTTGGTCCCGCCTCTCAACCGTCAATCAACAGGTGTACAGTTTCCGAGCCTAATGGGCTCTATCATATCTACACTTGAAACTGTGTATGGAGTCAGCCTCCACCACATCGCTTCCTAACGCATTCCATTTGTCAACCACTCTGACACTAAAAAAGTTCTTTCTAATATCTCTGTGGCTCATTTGGGCCGTAACAGAACGGTAAACAAATATGGCGCCGCCCCCCCCCCCCCCCCCCCGCCTGTGTGTTAGCCGAGTGAAACCATGGGAGGTTATTGTGCTTAATGAGGAACGGGTGGAAGGACGCAGACAGATCGAAAGGTTTTTTCTCTGTTTTACCTGATTTTTTTTTTATCTGAGGGCCACTAACACAAGTAGCCTCGACGAGGACAGGATGCCGACGGCTAGTCGAAGGTCTCCCCCATTTGCCTTGACGATCCTTTCCAGGTGGATTTTAAAACCTATGTTTCCGAGACGGATAAGTAGCCTTGGCGCCCGCTCAAGGAGCAGAAATAAATGAGTGATGGCGAAACAGGAGTTATGTGAGCAAAGTTTTCACCTTGCGGGTCTATGTTGGGGGAATCTGGTCTCTGTGCATCTTAATTTAATGGGCCAAATGAGGCCTTGTTATGCTGAAATGGAAGCGGGTTCTTCCGAATCGCATTCACCTCACTTGCATATCTTTTGAACGCTTTACATCCGCGGTCAAAGGGGCTCAGTCTTTAATTGTGTTTTATATAGCTACCTGATGGGGTATCCGGTGGTGCCCAGGTCGACCCGGTCTGCCTCCATCTGTGTTTGTTTCTATCTGTATGTCTGGCTTTTTTTTTGCTCTATCTTTCTGTGTGTGTGAGCATGTGTGTTCCTGTGTGTCTGTTTATCTGTTCCTCTGTCTATTTTCTCGCTGTCTGTCTCTCTCTTTTCTTTCTGGTGACAGACTGTAGACCTAATGAACACGTCTGGGACGCTGCGTTTTTGTTTTTTTCTTACCCTGTAATTCAAAACTACAAGGGTGGTGTGTAGTGTGTGTGTGTGTGTGTGTGTGTGTGTGTGTGTGTGTGTGTGTGTGTGTGTGTGTGTGTGTGTGTGTGTGTGTGTGTGCGCGTGCTTAACTTCACAAGATTGTCACTTGCTTAGCTTAATGAATTATGGGGTTCAGTTTCTGAACCCATTAGGTGTGTCTGTAACTCTTTCACCACAGTATGAGCTGTATAATGAAAGACTAAACTAAAATTCTCATGTCTACTATGCATTCAGAGATCAGTATGGGAAGGGATCCTTAGGAGACAAATTCTAACCATACCGTTATTTTATTATATCTGTTCCTAGCTTCAGACACATGCACGTCACAGGTATGACTAAAGGAGTTAAATGCAGTCAACACTGTCTGAAGAGTATGCCCAGTTATTTATATAAGCAAAGTGCGCAAAATTATATTTCAAATATTTCTGTTCAATCTTCGCAGCGCCATCGAAGAAAATTAAACCTTCATTCACCGTACATGTTCTATTCTTCGAAGAGTTCGGCTTCAACACTGTATTTACAGACAAGGGTCTTCCCAAGACGACTGACTTTTTTGCCGGGTTTACCGAGAGTGGGGCGGAGATTGGGGATGGGCGGGAAGCGGTAGAGGGCAGGAATTATTATTATTAGCATCTTTATTGACAAAATGAATTACATTTTTGCCTAATCTGAGGAATTCAATTAAGTCTTCTTAAAGTGAGGATAATGGTGGTATTCACTGTCACACAGGACAGAGGGTCATACGCAAGACAAGAGGTCTGAACTGTAGACTGAAGCACAAGTATATCATGGTTACAATCAATGTTTTAATGTACGAATATGTAAAATACAACTTTCTATTGTGAACTGCCACACAAGGGCAGGATGGATTCGTAAGAGATGCAGCTTTAAAAATAATACTATAAATAAAATTGTTCTTCATTCTTTAAAATGGACAAGCAAATTTAGGATAATTTGTTAGGATGTCGTCCAGAACACCTGAGTCAATGAAGCGCACCCAGTCACCCTCCTAACCTCACCAGCAGGGAGGGGCTCGGTGGACCGGACAGATGCAGGGGAAGATGCGAGGAGTGCGAGAGAGCCGGGGGGGGGAGAGAGATAAGAGGTAAGTGGTGTTGTGGCCATGTGTTGGGCCTAACGCCCCTCCCTTGTGGGGACCCTTGTGATACCACCACCACCAGAATATTAATGGGCTTAAACATTCGTCTTGTACACTAATCTTACTGTCTACTTGAACATTTAAAATATAAAATCAGGTAATATACGAGCTGCTTGTTATTATTTCAAGCTAATGTCAAAGTTTATTTTTCCATTGAAAAAATAATGTAATCATTTTTTTTTACATATTCTCAAATTCTCCCAAGGCTCCTACGTAAACCCAGCTATATTTAATCTATCCAAATCGTTTTACGACGACATTATATCCCAGTTCCCTGAGAGCTGGCATATAATGAAGAACTCTAATGCAGACAGGAAAGAAAATGGAGAATTCCTACCACCCCAACAAAATCCATATCACCATTGGTTGCCGCTCAAGCAATAAAGGCGCCTGGACTGAGGGTAGTTTGTCTGTCTGGGTCAACCGCCCTCAAGCTGGACTTGTTCAAATTGTGGCCTTACCCCCATAAGGGAGGGGGGGGAGAGACAGGGTAACAAAAATCTTTTTAAAAAATATAAGTAAAAGATATGATTGAAGAATTTTTTCTATATTATATAAAAATGAGAAAATATACAATTAAAAAAGTTACCGTTGCAACAGAACAGTACACAATTCACGACATAAAACAAGAGAACAAGACCAATTAATAACACAATACAAGTACAGGAACACACTGCACTCAGTGAACAGTTCACAGACGTGCACAAAAGGTACACCAAACTCTCCCAAAAATATCACAGATAAGGTGCCCAAACTCGCAACCTGTTCTCTTAAAAATAACGACGCTTTTGGCCGTTTACCAGTATGGCCAAAAGTGGACGTAATTTGAAAATGAAAAAAAATATAATAAATTTGGGATTTTTTTCAACAACAGTAAGTTAAGGGTCCTCTGATAGGTTAGGGGGGCAGGAAATTCTCAAAGTTTCAAAACGTCAATTAAAAGTTTCCTCTTCTAACCTTACCGAGTAAGCCGGACGACTTAAACAGAAAACGGGACAGTACGTCACTTTTATGAGTCGATTTTATTTCAAATTGCGTCCAAATTTGGCCATAGTGCGCATACGAGCCAAAAGTGACGTTATTTTAAGAGGACAGGTTGCACCAACACCACACAACAGAATACATAAAGAAAATTAAAAACACACACAAGGGACCTCAATATTCGGAGGCCGTTACAACCCACAGACACAAGAGGGAATAAGTACAATAAACACAATAATTCACAATAAGGGAAAGCCTATATCAATAAACCACACAGCATAAAACAAACAAAATCTGAAAAAGTTCAGAGGAAATAAACATGACCGGAATGAACATTCCAAAATAAAAGAAACTATACACAACACACAATGCATGTACAAATCTTCGAATTAAGCTAGAAAGGGCAACACCTCCAAGCCTTGCAACATTCCCCACACACACACACACACACACACACTGCGGGGACGCCGGTGGCTGTGTGCATAGCACGCTGCACACGTAATCCTGTGGTCCGGGGTTCGATTCCCGGCGCCGGCGAGGAGCAATGGACAGTTTCATTCACCCTGATGCCCCTGTTACCTAGCAGTAAATAGGTACCTGGGAGTTAGACAGCTGTTACGGGGCTGCTTCCTCTGTGTGTGTGGGGGGGGGGGGTTTAGTTAGTAACAGTTGATTGATGACAGTTGAGAGGCAGACCGCAAGAGCAACCACAGAAAGAGCACAACCCCCGCAAGCACAACTAGGTGAATACATCAAGTGAACAGAAATGACAAAAGCCGCCGTGAACCACTGATCAAGGATCCTCGGCAACGACCGCCGCAACCACCACATCGTGTAGCACAGCCTACCCTTCAGGAACCCCAAAACAAAAGACCTAACCCTCGGGCAGTGGCTGCTCCGACGGAACCACAACACCACTCGGGAATCACCATGTCAAGGAATGTCAAGCAAGGCATGGGAATCAAGCATGTCAAGGATTTGGGAATAATGATGTCTAACGATCTAACGTTTAGGGAGCATAACCAAGCAAATATTGCATCAGCCAGAAAAATGATCGAATGGATGGATTACGAGAACTTTCAAATCCAGGGATCCCATCACAATGGTTGTACTCTTCAAGTCACTTGCGTTGTCCCGTCTTGAGTGCTGCTCAGTACTCACTTCCCCCTTCAGAGCAGGAGAGATTGCTGAAATAGAGGGAATACAGAGAACTTATACGGCACGCATAGACGCGATAAAACACCTAAATTATTGGGATCGTCTCAAAGCTCTCCAAATGTACTCTCTAGAAAGGAGACAAGAGAGATATCAAATAATATACACGTGGAAGATACTGGAGGGCCAAGTATCAAATCTACAAAGTAAAATAACAACGTACTGGAGTGAACGATATGGAAGAAAATGCAGAATAGAACCAGTGAAGAGCACAGGTGTCATAGGCACAATCAGAGAACATTGCATAAACATCAGAGGTCCGCGGTTGTTCAGCATCCTCCCAGCGAGCATAAGAAATATTGCCGGAACAACCGTGGACATCTTCAAGAGGAAACTAGATTGTTTCCTGCAAGGAGTACCGGACCAACCGGGCTGTGGTGGGTATGTGGGCCTGCGGGCCACTGCAAGCAACATCCTGGTGAACCAAACTCTCACAAGTCAAGCCTAGCCTCCGGCCGGGCTTGGGGAGTAGAAGAACTCCCAGAACCCCATCAACCAGGTATCAACCAACAGAACCCTGAACATCAGGGGGGGAAGGGGGGCTCTGAGAAGGGGGAACCCCCTCCTCCCTAGAAGTGGGGCGAGAGGCCCCCTCTTTAATTAACACCAAACGCAAATCATTACCATCACGACAACGGGCACGAGGCTCAACGACTCCCCACCACGGTCCACCCACACTGGAGGACCCACAGGGCGGTACTAGAGGGAGCAACCTCACTCCTATCCCGCACCAGACAACCGCTGCCGCATCCACCACACCCAACTCATCCTCCATCTTCTCCACAGTTACAATGGTAGTAACGGTGTGCCATATTAACGTTACCATAGCGGCAAAGAGATCGGTTACAAACGTTACATTATGTAACTCTAGCCTTTTCCACCACCGCCCACGGGATGGTATGGGGTTCATAATAAATAAATGCAATGAAAATGTTATGAACGAGCTAAAAGCCTCTTCATAACTAGATTCAAAATACCATTCTATTGCAAGCCTACGATAAACCTGTAACAATTTGAAATAAAAGCTATATAACAAGTTGAATAAAAGCCATTTTAACAAATTTACCCTTATAACCAATTCGATTAAAACACCATGAATAATGAGATGTTATATGTAGCAAGCTTATCGAAAGGGAGACGGGAGGGGGAGAAAGTGTGAAAGAATTGAAAGGGAGATTGAGAAAGTGTGGGGGGAGTGAGAGAGAGAGCGGGTTAGGGAGAGAAGTTGATAGAGACGTAATGAGAGGGAGAGCTGCCACCACCTACACAACCAACAATAAACACAAGAGTTGTGTAAATATAAAATTAGATCTTAATATTCTTACTGGCTAGGTGGAAAGGGAAATGGATAGGCTAGGTGTAAAGGGAAAGAGATATGGCCCTTTCAGCTCGAATAACTCTTAAACCACTTAGGGTTCACTTTGGACGGAAGATAAATGTAATCGTAAGCTCTGAACACTTAAGTAATGGATCATTGACGTCTACTCAATTCAATTTCTTTATTTATTATGCACCCTATACCCAAGGGTTACAGACACATAATCGGTTCAGGAACTGAACCCCATTGTTCGTTTAGCTAAGCAAGTGAAAATTTTGTTAAGCTAGTTAAATACACATGTACGCAAATACATATACATATAAATAATCTTTTTATCTCACAAGTGATATAACAAGAGGCTCACAACAGTCACTATACAAGGCACTTTACATCTATGGTGAGTCACACAGTTACTAGTCTTGCTTCACACCAACCCCACTGGGCGGCAGCTTTTCAAGTTCAAGTACGTTTATTGAGACAATGAAATACATCTCAAAGGGATATAGTAGCTTAGGCTATTTCTACCCTCTACTTCAAGTCGCCATGGGGCGCACAAATCCTGTGAGTACAAATCCACAAATCCGGCAGCAGCTTTGCAGTCATGTGCATGCTGCACCTACATTAAGCAAATTTTGGATACTTCGCTATACTCACTCGGGAAGGAATAAATGACAATTAGAGACATTAGGTCAAAAGACCAAGGGACAGTCAGCGCACTAGCACGTCGGATAGGGACAATTAACACAAGGAGGTGGAGTTTAAGCATTAGTTTATTTAATTACTTAAATGAGATATCGGAGCTGTTGTTCACTAACAGACCAGAAGACATGACAGAATGTGTAAAATAGTCTCTTTGAAAAGTAGGTGGTACAATGGGTACTCCAAGAGACGATTCTATAAACATTAAATGCCCAAAACTTTTTAACGCCCTCAATACAAAGTGCACAATTAGCACTCCATCCCAGTGTACCTGAATTGTACCTGGATGGGATTCTGGTAGTAGTTCTACTCCCCTAGTCCGGCCCGGGGCTAGGCTTGACTTGCGTCCCCCAGAGCTTGGTCCAGCAGGCTGCTGCTTGGCGTGGCCCGCAGGCCCACATATCCACCACAGCCCGGTTGGTCCAGCACTTCTTGAAGAAAACTATCTAGTTTTCTCTTGAAGGTGTCTACGTTGTTCTGGTTCAAAAGGGAAACTGATAAAACACGTCTGAAGAGTACCTGATCAACAGAGCTTTAACTCACGTCAAGACTGCAAGCAGTGGGCCCCATAAACATTGATCCTCAGATACACACGAAGTCAATTACGTGGCACTGTTGTGTATGATACTGTGAGAGTAATGTGCAACGGTATGTGTGGGAAGGTGACGTCTTTATACTTTTCTACAATGTTGAAGGCGTGTGATTTAATTGCAAAACGGAATATTCACACTTATTGCTATTTAGTACTTGCTATAACTTCACAGCCAAGTTGCCCTTCCCATACACTGTGTGCTCCCACGCCGCTCTCCCTTCACCCATACCACTCACAGCCTCCTATTTGCCCAGTTATTGTCCCTTCCGTTTCTCCTACACCTCAATGTTATTAGGGAGACGACGGACTGCACGACTGCAGTCGTAAATTCGATTTTGATAATTCTTCATAATCAAATTAGGGCACCTAATTGGCTTTATGAATGAAATCTGCATTGATTTGATAATGACACTGGCCCACTTTATAATCTCCCTTACCCCTCCCTCCCTCCCTCTATCATTTGCACCTACTTCTACTCACACTGACATTCTTTGAAATACATGTGAAAACGTTTACAAATACTCACCAACCACTTTGTGAAAGAGTCCAAGATTTGACTAAAAAAAAAACATTGTGTCGGCAAGATGGACAGCCCGCCTAATATCATAACACAAACTATATTTTAAATTTTCTACAATATTCCTACAGTTGTATATCTTCCGCATCTTTTGCATAAAGACTGTCTGCCCTTACGAGCAGATATCCCCTTCTCCACTCCACATACACAATATTGGAACATAGACAATACGAACAATCTTTCCGTCTCCAACTTACATTAACAAGTAACAGCCTGAGAATTTGTGAAATTCACATGGACGTTAAGAATCCAAGGCGTCTCAGCTATGCAGGAACCTGTCTCAAGAAACAACTGATATTGATACGACTGAGATTTCAATGTTATGCTTTCAAAAGCTGCTTCTATTCTCCTATAAATCGGCCTTAATTATAAATAAAATTATATCTTAACTATTTTTTAATTCTTAAGCCGAGTCCAACTCAAATGAGTGTAACTAAAGTATGCCTCTACATTTCCGAAAAAGACCAAAAAATATGAAATCTGATGTCTTGAGACAAAGACGAACTGTAACTAATACTGTCAAACGTTTGAGTTTTGGAAAGTTGATATTAGCAAACTAGACTATAGTCATATTTTCTGTCGCTTGCACATGGCAATAAATAATGTTATCAATGTTACCAGAAAAATATTTGTCAAGTACAACCAATAATACACTAGAAAAGACTTGTTTTAGGTACAGGCATTCTCAAAGCACACACTTATTTGTGAATAAATCCAGTGGCTTAATAAATATGACCCCCCCCCCCTCTTGATCAATTGTACAACCTATGAGATACAATACATCATAATTCCACGCCTTAGATCACTAAAATATCAGAAAAAACAGTCAAATTTAGATTAATTTGATGTCAATAATGAATATTTGGTATAACACAGGAAGTGACATAAAGCAGCTATTATAATGGAAATGCAAACCAGTTCGCCTGAGGCTACGCTTTCTGTTATTATATACATATTTACCCAAGTCGTTTAAAATTTGACAAATACAATATTTGGTTAGAATTTTCCTCATTCATCGATCATAACACCACTTTAACCTCTTATTGACGGAAAATTAACAGATCACAGGAGTGATCTGTTAATCACTAAAGTGCCTATGCACTCAAATCCTAATGAGCATGTTAAACATTTATCCTGAAACTAGCAGAATGCGACTGCGTATGCCAGTCTATCACATAATATTAAGAATGAGTTCCAATCTAAACATCACGACAGTTTTAGATTAACTGAATATCAAATGGACACACCGGGCACTAACGACACTCCTTTATACCCTGGGAGCATATACAAGCAATCACAAAATGTAATTGGAAGAAAGTAACCATCATCCTACGCCACACTTAAAACCCGTCATCTGGAGCACTTAAAGGTGGGGTGTGCATGTCATATATAATTCAACATCATTATGCGTGCTAAGTACAGACTTTAATTGTGGATTTCAACAAAACAAATTACTGTAAATACTAAAATAATAAAGTACCCACATGATATTTAGAATAACGATAAAGACACGAAGCTTATGTAATACAGCCTAACGAAGAGAAGTGCAGAGAACTAAGGTTTGTAATCTCAATAAATAAAATTTAATGAATCTCCCACAATATACATGAGGAACAATCAATTTAGAATATTAAATGGCAATACTAAAGATGACCTCTCATAAACTTTAGGCATCCAAGCACAATTATGTGTGACAAATGTAAATGAGGCGACATTAAAAAATTGAGCCAGATTCGATTCATTTTAATTCCTCACATATGGGCAAAAAGGCGCCTTCAATAAAGTACTATGATTCATGAACGCATATCTTGTCGAAATTGATACTGATTATGAAGGGCCTATCGTAGTCATTTTCTTTTCAAAACCTTTAGGTGGTATATATAAAAAAATAGTCATGTGCATAATCGCAAAAGGAATTTATGTAAAGTCATACATGAAGAATGTAATCTTATATAAATCAATGCATCATAATGCTTAATGCTATACTTGAAGGTCACTATTTTAAGATCATAACGAAATCGTTAGGTGACACAATGATCCCAGAGATAACAAATAAAATCTCTAAATTAGATAAGTTACTTCCCTTGATATCAGAGAAAGCTTTTTATGGAATACAACAACTAACACGCTGAGACAGTATGCACACCATATTAACACACCATCCTAGAATAACAGGTGACTAAAATACTGCAGCTACTTACCGTTGTACTGCATATGCCCAATTAAAAATTTAAGTTTTTCAAAAACACTGACAACAATGCCATTAAAAATTTGCACGCTAACCCTCTCCTTATATACTGTGATGGATCAGTAGGTAAGTGTGTTAAAGCTGGAGCTACCATATCATAAACATTACAAAAGGAAAAAGAAAGATAAATATCATTAAAGAAAATGACAGCACGTCTGCTTCACAAAAGGTTCAATCACCACATATAACATCCATTAGAAAACATTTAATATCTGCAATTAACACTAAAAAAACAAAAGACACTATTAAGTTCATGAGAATATCTTCACATGTAGACACTAAAGAATGTGACGGTTTAGACAAACTGTTACTCTTGCCATGAAACAAGTAAAACAAAGAATACTTGATTGTAAAACAAAAAAAGGGGAAACAAATCACCTTGATAACGTTACCGGTCTCTTTAACAAGAATAAAGAGTATCAGAGTTGAAAGAGAAAAGAACAGCTGGCTCTAGCGAGACTGAGACTGGCTAAAATTAACCAGGGATTATAATAACCGACTCTTTTCACACAATTAAAATTATTGCGCGACCTGACCAATAGACTACGAAGTAAACAAACGCCAAGATTAAACTAGATTAATAGATAACATTTCACGTATTCTGGCTTTATTAAATCCAACAAATTCACCGGACTTTTGCTTACAAGGGCAAGAAGGAGAGGTGAGGTTAGGGAAGATGGGTTAGGTTAGGGACGCAAAGCAGAGTCGAAGGCGGAATGAGGTCGATGATGTGCGAGATGCTATGTTACAATTTATATTTTATAAGCATTAATTTAACTATGATGAATTTTCCTTCATAGCTCCGAACTGGCATTTGACAATACACAGCTATCAATCTTTGTCTTAAATAATATTGTAATTGTCGATTCAACTTATTTCATGTTTTTAAAATATCTTTTAAGACTGTCAGCTACTACTTCACATCCAAAAACCTATTCAGCCAATACCCATACTTAAAATATGCAATGAAACCATACTAATGTTCCCTCGCGAAACACTACCCATAAAGTCTGTCAAATTTGACATCTGAATGAAAAATATTTGCCTCGGCAAGGTTGAAATCTTCGTATTACTTCCCTTTGACTGTTGCAATATGGGGTAAATTGTAAGAAATTTAAATTCTTAAAGGGACTTTTATGCCGGCTTAAAAAGATGGTTTCCTATATTCACTTAATGACACTTGGTGAGACGTGTGGTAACATGTAGTAATGTATTACATGACACACTAACACTGGAAGATTACTCTGAAATAAACCCGTCTTCGTGAAAGATACATAGCATTTTGCAGCTCATCTTACTGTTTTAGTAGTACTTATAGTAACGATGAGGATCATAGTATATATACCAACGTACAACGAAATTAGAACGTAGAAATCTGAACTATTGAGTTGGACTGCATGGAAAACTATTTTTTACGTGTGTTGCTTTGACAAACTAAATTTATCCTAACCTTCCTAGGCCATACACAATACCTGAGACCTAATATAGTCCATATGTGTGCTATACTAGGCCTAGGAATATTTAAGTTTGTGTTTCAGCTTCATTTGAAAAGAATTCCTTACTAATCAGAATACTACTATCTAAAAGCTAAGAACGGACGATTTTTGACTAATGACGATCGTCACAATAGGTACTATCTAAACAGCAGGATGGGTTACATTTTGACTTATAAATCCCCCTAAGGCCAAAAACTTGCATACTAAAAATCATAGCGGCTCGCAAAATTGACGTAATGCCGCGTCATTAAATTGTACCATAACAAGGTAAAAAAATTGCAACCTGGAGTGCTACTGCCCTCACGAGGATCCCAAGGCGTCCAAGGAGGCCTAACTGGGGACTCATAACTCATACTTTTACCATATCCTGGTACAGTTGGCTAAGGCGCGTCTGGGAACACTCAGCGCATAGGTTCGAACCCTTATCAAGGCCCTTTTGGATTTGTTAATTTGATATGTCACATTATTGTGATTTCTCTCTATGTATTAAAATATAAGCATCAGAGGTAGAACATTCCTAGATGACAGAGTCAGAGTGCAAGGGGGCATTGTGTGAAAATCCTGTTCCGGCGTCAGTAGGAGCCTCACGAAATCCTTGTGGGTTTAGTGGAACTCCAGGTTGTACTCCTTATTACCATGTCATGGTCTAGTCGCTAGCGCGTGTTCGTGGCAACACCCACCGCATAGGCTGGAACCCTCATTACGGCTCCTACAGATTTTCTCATTATTATTATTATTATTATTATTATTATTATTATTATTATTATTATTATTAGTAGTAGTAGTAGTAGTAGTAGTAATAGTACAAATATCCAACGTAGTCATGTGGCATAAAGATACTGTTGCTCTCCTAACCCGGCGCAAAACATGAGGTGACAAATCCAAACACGCAACACATTCAGCAACATTCTGCTACAGAACTTTGGGTTTAAACGAAGTTACAGAGAACTTGCTGGATATTATGAGTCAGATCACAACTTGCACCAGCTGCTCATACCGGGAGACGGTGTGCTGGCCACTGTGATGGGTTCCTGGGATAGATTGCTCCATTCTCACAGGTGTGACCAATCAGATTCGACGATGACTGTGAAGGCATTTCTGGTTGGCACTCGTAAAGAACTGGCTCAGATAAACCCTCTTCCAGGAATACTTTGCAACTTCGCTCAGGTCAGCTCACCACAATTCCATTATACTCACACTCCTCAATGGTACTCGAGTGACTTAATTTAAATTGGGTTCCTTATTTAGTTTCTTTTGCTGAATCATATAATAATTACATGTATGTATATATATATATATATATATATATATTATATATATATATATATATATATATATATATATATATATATAGTAGTAATGTACGACTGTTGCAACTTATTTCTAAGTAAGTACGTGTCCTGCTTGCAACACCCATATCAAGTCACACTTTGTGACGCACACTACCTTCCTAGAGTATCAGATTCCCACGAACCCGCCCTTCACCAGTACCTATATCACCATCACGGCCTCAATGACCTAATATATATTCTTGTTTAGAACGAATCCAGAATAACAAGGCACTTGTAACAGTATTCAAGTTTTGTCTATGTGGAAAACAACTGGTAAAATATTCAAACATAAACCTCTTGATAATCAGATATCAAATCTTGATTTCACAACATATGGCCTACACAAATCAGTACAAAAACTTGTACTCATAACTTGACAAAAGAAGAAAACCGAATTTGTTACACTAAACACTATCTCCCGTTTACCTCAAGTATAAGACTCCCCACTCAGATGACAGCATCCAGCACACCCTTAGCGACAATAACCGAGCCACACAAACGTTGGAGTTTTCTTACAGAGGTATTTTATATACACAAGCATGTCTGGTCATCTTTTAATATTTTCAAACTTTATAATGATACAGAACATAGGTTAGTGGAGCATCAACTCCATCACGAATAAAAAAATGACAAACTTTTGTTGACCAGTTTCAAGTACACCACTAGCTAATCTCCTGAAGTCAATGGCTGCAACTGGCTTGTGTCCAGTAGTCAACTGCTGCAACTAACAAACTGTCCAATAGTCAACTACTGCAACTAACCAATGTTCAGTAGTCAACTGCTACAACTAACAAGTGTCCAGTAGTCAATGGCTGCAAGTAACCAGCGTCCAGTAGTCAATGGCTGCAACTAACAAGTGTCCAGTAGTCAATGGCTGCAACTAACAGGTGTCCAGTAGTCAATGGCTGCAACTAACAGGTGTCCAGTAGTCAATGGCTGCAACTAACAGGTGTCCAGTAGTCAATGGCTGCAATTGGGTGGTGTCGTGTGATCAACACCCATAATTGACCAGCTGTATTGCGTGTCCACTGTAATTGTAAATGCATAAATTCTTACCAATAAACATTATATTTTATTATTATTTTTTGTTATTCATATTCTTAATTTTATTCTTATTAATTGGTAATGCAGCTCTCATTCGAATTCTCATTATATAATGAATTCAATTCCCCCCCCCAAATAGTAACCATTTGGGAAAATGTGGGAAAGGGATGGAGGCTGCGGAATTGATGATGGGGATGAGAGACGGGCAAATTGATGGTAAAGAAAACTTTATAGGGAAAAGCGCAGGAAATGGAGGACTGGAGCACGGAGCATGCTCCGCTCAGCTCCCACTTAGAATTCTAAAACGACTTCAGTCTTCTCCTGCAGACTTCTAGATGTTACCACTACTAGGCTTAGACTCGGCTACAAGTACCTCTGGGAGTTTGTAACATGTGCTGATGTAGATTTGACTAAGTGTAAACTCTGTTAACATAACTATTCGCATTCTTTGCGTCATTATATAATGGAATGTGAAAAAATCGCGGAATTCAGAGATAACACCTTCAATGGTGTCCAAGAAATGTATAATAAGTACTTTATAATGATGTGCTGCCCGAAATCTTAGCGAAGTATCCAAAATTTGCTTACTGTAGGTAATACATGCCCATGACTGTAAAGCTGCCGCCCAGTTGGGTGGGCGTGGAGCAAGACTAGTAACTGTGTGACTCACCATAGATGTAAAATGTCTTGAATCATGACTGTTGTGAGCCTCTTGTTAAATCACTTGTGATATAAAAAGACTATTGATATGTATATGTATTTGGGTACATGGATATATATATGTGTACATGTGTATGTAACATTAACAATTGTGTAACTAGCTTCAAAAGATTGTCACTTACTTAGCTAAACGAACTATAGGGATCAGTTCCTGAACAGATTATGTGCCTTTGCAACCCTTTCCACCACCGTCCACGGGATGGGTATGGGGTTCATAATAAAGAAATTTAACAATTGTCTTCTTTTGTGGTTAAGTTCTTAATAACCCACCGGATTAAATGTTGAACATATTTCTAGCCCTGTATATGTAAGACAGACGAGAATGTGCGCATGATGGTTAGCACTGTAAAAGCACTGCGATCTTCATCTGTGGTACACTTACATCGCATCAGGCTTGGATACCCATGCGCATGGGAAATAGGTTTACATATTCGAGAAGATGAGAAGAAATGTCAACATTGTTGAGAAGTGCCCGACAGACCACTGGAACATTATCTACACATGTACAGTTACAAACCCAATAAGATTTCAACTTATATTCAACATAGCAGAAGTTGTTGTTAAACACATTGGGCATAATCTTACTGAAGCGAACATACGAGTCATAAATACTCATACTCCTCCCAAGTAAAA
>WNGS01163731.1:10473159-10483266 GCA_020271785.1 Procambarus virginalis | reverse complement strand
CTTATTACCATGTCATGGTCTAGTCGCTAGCGCGTGTTCGTGGCAACACCCACCGCATAGGCTGGAACCCTCATTACGGCTCCTACAGATTTTCTCATTATTATTATTATTATTATTATTATTATTATTAGTAGTAGTAGTAATAGTACAAATATCCAACGTAGTCTGTGGCATAAAGATACTGTTGCTCTCCTAACCCGGCGCAAAACAGAGGTGACAAATCCAAACACGCAACACATTCAGCAACATTCTGCTACAGAACTTTGGGTTTAAACGAAGTTACAGAGAACTTGCTGGATATTATGAGTCAGATCACAACTTGCACCAGCTGCTCATACCGGGAGACGGTGTGCTGGCCACTGTGATGGGTTCCTGGGATAGATTGCTCCATTCTCACAGGTGTGACCAATCAGATTCGACGATGACTGTGAAGGCATTTCTGGTTGGCACTCGTAAAGAACTGGCTCAGATAAACCCTCTTCCATGAATACTTTGCAACTTCGCTCAGGTCAGCTCACCACAATTCCATTATACTCACACTCCTCAATGGTACTCGAGTGACTTAATTTAAATTGGGTTTCCTTATTTAGTTTCTTTTGCTGAATCATATAATAATTACATGTATATATATATATATATATATATATATATATATATATATATATATATATATATATATATATATAGTAGTAATGTACGACTGTTGCAACTTATTTCTAAGTACGTGTCCTGCTTGCAACACCCATATCAAGTCACACTTTGTGACGCACACTACCTTCCTAGAGTATCAGATTCCCACGAACCCGCCCTTCACCAGTACCTATATCACCATCACGGCCTCAATGACCTAATATATATTCTTGTTTAGAACGAATCCAGAATAACAAGGCACTTGTAACAGTATTCAAGTTTTGTCTATGTGGAAAACAACTGGTAAAATATTCAAACATAAACCTCTTGATAATCAGATATCAAATCTTGATTTCACAACATATGGCCTACACAAATCAGTACAAAAACTTGTACTCATAACTTGACAAAAGAAGAAAACGATTTGTTACACTAAACACTATCTCCCGTTTACCTCAAGTATAAGACTCCCCACTCAGATGACAGCATCCAGCACACCCTTAGCGACAATAACCGAGCCACACAAACGTTGGAGTTTTCTTACAGAGGTATTTTATATACACAAGCATGTCTGGTCATCTTTTAATATTTTCAAACTTTATAATGATACAGAACATAGGTTAGTGGAGCATCAACTCCATCACGAATAAAAAAAGACAAACTTTTGTTGACCAGTTTCAAGTACACCACTAGCTAATCTCCTGAAGTCAATGGCTGCAACTGGCTTGTGTCCAGTAGTCAACTGCTGCAACTAACAAACTGTCCAATAGTCAACTACTGCAACTAACCAGTGTTCAGTAGTCAATGGCTGCAACTAACAGGTGTCCAGTAGTCAATGGCTGCAACTAACAGTGTCCAGTAGTCAATGGCTGCAACTAACAGGTGTCCAGTAGTCAATGGCTGCAACTAACAAGTGTCCAGTAGTCAATGGCTGCAACTAACAGGTGTCCAGTAGTCAATGGCTGCAACTAACAGGTGTCCAGTAGTCAATGGCTGCAACTAACAGGTGTCCAGTAGTCAATGGCTGCAACTAACAGGTGTCCAGTAGTCAATGGCTGCAACTAACAGGTGTCCAGTAGTCAATGGCTGCAATTGGGTGGTGTCGTGTGATCAACACCCATAATTGACCAGCTGTATTGCGTGTCCACTGTAATTGTAAATGCATAAATTCTTACCAATAAACATTATATTTTATTATTATTTTTTGTTATTCATATTCTTAATTTTATTCTTATTAATTGGTAATGCAGCTCTCATTCGAATTCTCATTATATAATGAATTCAAATCCCCCCCCCAAATAGTAACCATTTGGGAAAATGTGTAAAGGGATGGAGGCTGCGGAATTGATGATGGGGATGAGAGACGGGCAAATTGATGGTAAAGAAAACTTTATAGGGAAAGCGCAGGAAATGGAGGACTGGAGCACGGAGCATGCTCCGCTCAGCTCCCACTTAGAATTCTAAAACGACTTCAGTCTTCTCCTGCAGACTTCTAGATGTTACCACTACTAGGCTTAGACTCGGCTACAAGTACCTCTGGGAGTTTGTAACATGTGCTGATGTAGATTTGACTAAGTGTAAACTCTGTTAACATAACTATTCGCATTCTTTGCGTCATTATATAATGGAATGTGAAAAAATCGCGGAATTCAGAGATAACACCTTCAATGGTGTCCAAGAAATGTATAATAAGTACTTTATAATGATGTGCTGCCCGAAATCTTAGCGAAGTATCCAAAATTTGCTTACTGTAGGTAATACATGCCCATGACTGTAAAGCTGCCGCCCAGTTGGGTGGGCGTGGAGCAAGACTAGTAACTGTGTGACTCACCATAGATGTAAAATGTCTTGAATCATGACTGTTGTGAGCCTCTTGTTAAATCACTTGTGATATAAAAAGACTATTGATATGTATATGTATTTGGGTACATGGATATATATATGTGTACATGTGTATGTAACATTAACAATTGTGTAACTAGCTTCAAAAGATTGTCACTTACTTAGCTAAACGAACTATAGGGATCAGTTCCTGAACAGATTATGTGCCTTTGCAACCCTTTCCACCACCGTCCACGGGATGGGTATGGGGTTCATAATAAAGAAATTTAACAATTGTCTTCTTTTGTGGTTAAGTTCTTAATAACCCACCGGATTAAATGTTGAACATATTTCTAGCCCTGTATATGTAAGACAGACGAGAATGTGCGCATGATGGTTAGCACTGTAAAAGCACTGCGATCTTCATCTGTGGTACACTTACATCGCATCAGGCTTGGATACCCATGCGCACGGGAAATAGGTTTACATATTCGAGAAGATGAGAAGAAATGTCAACATTGTTGAGAAGTGCCCGACAGACCACTGGAACATTATCTACACATGTACAGTTACAAACCCAATAAGATTTCAACTTATATTCAACATAGCAGAAGTTGTTGTTAAACACATTGGGCATAATCTTACTGAAGCGAACATACGAGTCATAAATACTCATACTCCTCCCAAGTAAAACAGAAACAAGCAACACTTAGTGGGCCAGCCAGAGGCTTAGGGCCCGCACAGGAATATCCGTGCAAAAAAAAAAAAAAACTATCACAAACACCATAACTACCACCAACACCATCATTACCACCATCACTATCACCAACACCATCACTATCACCACCATCACTATCACCATCACTATCACCAATCACCATCCCCAAGAGTGCACGTTTATCCGGGCTCGTCCTGAATACTCCGCCTAAGAAAAACAGAAACAAGTAACACTAAGTGGGCCAGCCAGAGGCTTAGCCCCCCCCCGCAGGAATATCCCTGCAAACAAACAAAAATCTGTGGTTGAGTGCTCGGTAACTCACTACACTATATCTTGTCTAATAGATCGCTAACCCTATCCATGCAGAAGAATATGTATATATATATATATATATATATATATATATATATATATATATATATATATATATATATATATATATATATATATATATGCTATTTATATTTAAAATTGTATAAATGAATAGTCACGTTTGTGGTAGAAAAAAAAATGTTCTCGCTATCAGCGTTATTCTTCAGTACTGAAACTTCACCCACTTGTACTATGAATAGCTGAGTAGGTACACAGAGAAGCGAAGGGTTGTAGAGGTGCGGGAAGGTGTTAGTTGTCAGGTGATAACACTATATGAAGAGAGCCTGGGGAACTTGTGCCAGAATTATGGTGAAGGTTGGGAATGTGCATTATCATAGGCTACCATCAGGGAAACGTAAGCTTTGATTTTGTAAAAAGACCGGAAGATATCTCCTATATGCTATTAACTTTCTCTCTCCAAATTAGTATAAACGGTCAGTTTAGGATGGCAAAATTGGGAAGCGGGAAATGGTCTTTATCATCATCGGGTTGTTATAGAACAGCTGATACCTTTTTTGATCGTCTTTATTTGATGGAATGTCTTCATTTTTTTTACATCATCCGGAAGCAGCCAATGGCGTCGGCCTACATCCATCCTGGAATCAGTGGGGGTGCCATAATATAACACACATCTAGTTCTGGAAAGGTGCTCCCGTTTTCCCCATCATCTGGTTGGAAAATTGTGGATGTGCTCCCCATCATTATTGGTAGCAGTGTGATTCGCACCACGTGCTGCCTGTATGATGCTACACCCGACATATTTTTGATTAGGGTTCTACTGTAGTTTTTGGAGTTTGGATTTGACGTAAGTTAGTTTTCATTCAAGTTAGGAATAAAACTTTTTTACTGGACTGCAGGCGTAAATACGAACTGCATAGGAGCTTGTTGACGTCTCAAAATTGATCGAAAGTGGGGTAAAATTGACGGTTAGGTGTATCGCTAATCAAGTGTGAGGGTCTAGCAGGGAAAACAACCATACGCTGACACAGGTTGACAGTATGAGACAGGAGAGAACAACACCAGTCACACACAACAAACAAAAAAAACAAACCACCCACCAACCCACCCCACCCCCCCTCCCCATATGAAATGGAAAAACGACGACGTTCCGAGCCTGGACCAATATTCAGTCAAGTAAATTGGTTGGTGTTTATAGATAAATATGAAGATAACTTTAGAGGGGCAAACCCGCCCCACACACCTCTTCCCTATGCTGTACAAATGCGACCCAGTTGCCTCCTAAATTACCTTCGCCAAAAAAATAAATCATTTGAATGGGGTGACTGGTCTGTCACTCCATTCAGCCGTTGCTTTGATTGTCTAATTTAGGATTGATAAAAATGATGGTCCTCTGGGAGATGAGAAATGGACACAGGTCACGAATACAACAGCCTCTTCATTTGACATAACGTGCAAAATACAGTGCTAACCTAACCAGAAAAATCCCACAGACCCAAGGCTGCAAAAACCTATATGGTGTGGAAAATTCAACATGTAACCTTATTTTTTTCATAAATTCTTATTGTATCACGTGAGACTACAGTGTGGGTGTGGCGGAAGGACCAGTGACGATGTCGCTGGGATCTAAGGAGGTGTGAACTTGCTGGCACTATGGCGAACAAATTATTCCACCCTTCTCCTAGTTCCTAATAGATCGTGCCATTTTTGGACGTATACGCGACCTAAGACTAAAGAAAAAATTTCGTAACCCCTGACAATAGTATGGGGCTAGCCGGAAATTTCTTTCTTACGATTCCCCGTTTTTGGTTTTGGGTCCTCTGGTAGGTTCGGAGAGGGTAATTTAGTTGAGGGGTCCGACAGTTTTCTTGAGGTGGGGAACCTTAGGATGAGGACGGAATATTGGGGGTCCAGTCCTGTTGGACATGGTCGGTGGAGCGAAAGGTCTTGCTTTCATTTCCCAGGTCGGGCAAAATCAAGCCCCCCGGTGATCCAACTGGGTTGAAGTGGTACCCGTTCCGTTATTTTATTATTCTGGCCTCCTATCCTGTGACCCTCAAATTCCCCTTTGTGCTATAGGATGATATGGCTTAGTGCTCTTTCCTCATAATTGTAAATTGTAATTGATATCATGGAGTCGGAATAACTGGTCCGGTGCCTATAAGGATCTATCTTGGAAAAGAGTTTTTTTTTTAAAACAAGATGGTTCTTGGCACTGGCCGAGTGGTGGCCGAGTGGTGGATTAGTGTGCGTGATGACAGAGAACTAAGAGAAATAGTCTCAAAGTTCTGTCCTGTGGAAGGCATCAGAGATTATTCCCCTAAATCAAATAAGAGAGGACGTCTCGTGTTAGAATTATTTCCTTGCAGGCTGCTATAGTTAAATGATGAAGACTGCGGTGCATGATAACTAAAAATTATTGTATCACCATATTTCTTATTATGATATTTGGATAAAGCTAAAGTGAGAAAATGTCCAATATGAGCATGTTGTTGGACGCGACTGTACCATTAAAAGTGCGTGCTTTACAAATATATTTTTTACAAGTTTGATTTTTGTTGTACGTGTTTTATCATCTAGACACGAGAGATGTCATCACCTCCCAACCGTGGATGCTGGGAGGGCGGCATGACCCGTCAATGGCAACGTCAAATCCCCAGGTGACCAATGTAGGGTGGTGTCTGGATTGTGGATGGAAAAGGTTCGGTGTGTGCTGCTTGGCCGGCCTCATGATTGACAGATGGCGTGATTGCGTGGATTCTTAGCATAGCATGCAATTGGCTGGAATGAGGTGCGGGAGGGTATCATGTGTGGCCCCCCCGCTCTGATTAGCTAGAATGTGTGGGTCTGTGATATTTACCAGGTCCGCTTATGTAACGGCTGGTATTAGCGAGAGTCGCTCGCACACGGAACTGATAGATTCCACTGTGAGTGGTGTATCTTTCCTCGGTGTTGTATACACTTGAGAGCATTACTGCCTAGCCTTCAACACTATGCGTTCATAACGAAAGTATATAAAGTATGGTGTACCGGTTAGCCTGATTATGAGTATTATATTATATATATTATAGAGATATATATATACTAGATATATATGATATAGATATATATGAATATACGGCAAGACACAGCGAGGGTAATGACATTATTAAGAGAAGCCTTAACACAGCCGGCTGTCCAGCCAGCAGGAAGAGGAGGAGAGCCCCCGCATAACCCTATGTCCCCGCAACTCCTAATGAGCATGTCGGTTCGCGTGCCAGGATGGAATCACAGGTGAATGCCCCTGGAAGAAATGGTAGACAGTTGGTTGTGGGACTACACACTTGCGTCTCCACTTTAGCCAATACCTATGTTGACTTCAGTGCTACTCAAGCATGAGGAGCTGCCCCAAATGCCACCGGGAAGGGGCCGAGTCACGTAAATACAGAGACCTTGAGCAACCACTACAATTTTGTCCCAATTACCTCAGAGACCCACTGGGTGCCTGGGTTAGTATAAGTAACGTGCTGCTAGCTTGTATTGGAAGGAGTTGGGGTCCTACTAACGGCTAAATCGAAAACAACTAGAGGGACCCTATGGCTGCCAGTTTTCTTTTTTCAGACGCCTTAGTGTGGAATCCCGAGAGAGGAAATGCGCACATGCATCCATGGTTTTCGTCCTGCCCACCATCTGAAGGGAGCCTTTGAGGAAGCTATTCAACTTGTGACGAAGCAGCCTTGTGTACCCTGCCATGTAATCCAATATTGGAACTTTGTTTGTGTAAATGACCATTTCAATAGATTAAAGATAGGTAATCACCACACATAACACACGATAACCACGAAAGAATAGGGGGGTGGTATGGAGAAGAAATATCAGTGTTTCAGTGAGGATTTCCACCAAGGTGCTTCCTTCTGAGTTTTCTCCTTAGTTTTCTTCTTCCGAGGCTATGGGTCCCTACACTATAGCACCTGAGGTGGTACCCCTCCTATAAATAAAACAAAAAAAAATATATATATATATATATATATATATATATAATATCTATATATTATATTTATCTATTATATATATATATATATATTATATATATATATATACATATATATGAATATATGATATTATAAAATATGGTATGTCTGCTAAGAAGAGGAATATGTGTGTTTGTCCCAAGGATGGGACGCTAGAACGCTGGTGGGTAGCTAGCGTAGCTCAACTTCGCAGGGTTACCAGTATGTTACCGCCAAATAAATGAGTATTTGTATTTTCGCTCATTTAACTTGGTCTTGACCCGTAAACCTAGTCTGTATCGTTTTTTATGTAAATCACTAAACATCCAGGGACGTGACTAGACCTGTCATCCCAGTGTGTCGTATTTATGTATTAAATCCTATACCTATTATAAATATGTTACATCGTTTGCATTTCCTAACTCTTTTAAAACCAAAAAACCTACACATTTGTTTCTTCAAAGATATTAACCATTGCTTGCAGCACTCGTGTATATATCATCGCACTGTTTCCTCTTACGGACCTGCTCCACTCTTGGCGATGTACTTAAACGAGGCTTTTGGGGGTCAGGCAGGCTTCTATTGTGCCAAGACTCGCTCTTAGAAATAAGTATAGTTTAGGACTCATCCGGACGTGGTTGAGGGGGTCCGTGTGTGCTCTCTCTGCATGTGTAATCATACGAAGTTACTTTTTAACACTATACACCACAATGAACTTGTTCTCTGACCACACTTGGGAAGGAACATACCTTAATCCCACACCTGCCTTGGAGAATACAACTCCGCATAGTAGCGAACACAGCCTTTCACACTTTGCGACTGCAGTTGTCCTCTTTACCTAGTTGAGCACCGCTTCATCTCCCTCCACAATGGCTAGTAAACACATCCTCTACACATGGTTAACACACACTGCACTTCTAAAAAGGAAGCATTTTCTTCACACAACCTCAGGAATTTTTATTATTGACACCTACAAAGCGCATCCTCTCTAAATAATATAACGCTTGCATATCACTTGCCGTGGCTGCTTCGGAAAACAAACACACAACATTACATAACGGCATATCCATATCCCCAGGCATATGAACCGTCGTGATGGTCGAAGTGGGTGGTGTCCTGTACACCAGTTGCCATAGGGCTTCCTGGCAGTATGGATTCGAAGTCACTTCTGGGGTGTGAGTTTCGGTTATATATATGTGTGTGTATACTATATATATAATATATATAATATATATATATTATATATATATATATTATAATATAATATATATATATATATATAGCAATTGACGATTCACTAAACAACTGATCATACGTTGTATGCGGAACAACCACAAAGAAATGGAGAAGAGAGGTGAACGTTTCGACTCGACGAAAGTCGTTGTCTAACCATCCAGTCTGAGGTTTGGACAACGACTTTCGCGACGTCGAAACGTTTCATCTCTCGTCTCCTATTTCTGTGTGGTTTTTCCGCATAATATATATATATATATATATATAATATATATATATATATATATTATATATATACTATATATATATATGATATATATAAAACTGTTTATCTCTCCTCTTCAGGTTGGAGGGGAACCTGAATGAGGAATACGAGAACGAAGAGGTGTGGGGAGAAGAAGGTGCGAGGGGAAAGAGGCAGGAAAGTGTTGGGGGGGGGGAGGTGGGCAAAGGGGGGGGAAGGGCGTGGAGAAGGAGAGAATGTGGCCTAAAGGAAAAAAAGAAGAACTTTGGAAAGGGAGGGAGAAGATGAGAGGAGGAGAGCCCGACAGACGATACTGGGCACACACCGGGTTTCCCCTCCTAGGTATACCTATAAAAGACAAAATCTGTCCACATTGAGCAGCCAGACAAACAGTTTTCAGAGTGATGGGTCTGTTCATAGGCAGTACATGAAGTGGTCAAGGTCGAACCCCATTCCCCCCTCCCCAATTTGCTTAAATTGGAAATTGTCACTAATGTCTAATCTCGCCAAGTAAAAAAATCCGTAGTCACTAAGAGTCATGGTCTCATTTATTGATAAATATATATTTAGCCGTATCCACGGGTGCCTATACATAAGCTATCACTGCTGCAGGCAACGTGTCAGTTGTTAGTTACTAATAAAGCAAACTTTCTGTTGCCGGTGTTGAAACAAATTATTATGGTGTATTAATCAATTAGCTGCGGGTAATTAACATGTTACAGCCAAAGTTAATTAGGTCCCCCCGTAGAGCGGGGAAGGGGGAAAAGTTTAATCTAATATTTTGTATCGGAATTTCTTGCCTTTTTTGTTATGTTTTTGTATTTGAATTACCTGGTGACGGTCGACAGTGAAAGCGGACAGTGGGAGCCTCCAGCAGTATGCCCTCCAATAGTATGGTTTTGTGGAAAAATTTATCTTTGTCTCTCTCTTTCCATTTATTCCTCTTCCATGTTCCATCTCATCCATTTCGTTTCTTCTTCACTCACCTCCCCTTTCCACATTCACCTCTCCTCTCTCCTTCATCCTCCACCTTCAATCACTTTCCTCCTTTCCCACATTTAATCCCTTCACTCCGTTCCCACCATACCTCCCCTCCTTCCCTACCTTTAGTTTCTTCTCCTTCCCTACCTTTATTCCCATCC
>WNGS01163731.1:10420265-10463557 GCA_020271785.1 Procambarus virginalis | reverse complement strand
TATCACGTCCAATAAAATACTGCCAAGCGTCGCTTTCATAATTCTTTAAGTCAGTCATGTGATGATAAATGGACCATCCTTAAAGTGGCCATTTTGTTTAAACAAAGATTAACAGAGTAAATGCTAAATGGATAAAATTAACTAAAACATCCTACTGCTATGCTAATATGGATTAACAGAGAGAAGAACCCTGATCCGGTAGAGGAAAAGGCTCCAGAGGAGACAACAGTGGACTAAGAGCTATATTCTAGTCCCTGCCGTTATGCGAGGTGGACCCGCGAAGTGTTACTGTACATCACGAAATCGTTATCTTCGTATGTTACCGCGATTTTCGCTAGGCACTCAAGATAAGACGCAGCGGTTGTGGAAAGATTCTGTATAAGTACTGTTCGTCTTGTAACTGAATTTCTTCAGCGTGAAACACGTAGTGCAACTGGACGATGTGTGTGTGTGTATTTCGTACTCTCCCAAGTGCTTTATCAAAATATGATTATATGGTTAGGACGAGACCTACATCTCAACGGTTAATACTTGTAAGTCTCGTCCTAACCATATACTTAGGCCTTGATAAAGTACTCAAGAGAGTGCGAAAGACTTGGCGTTAATCTTTACATAAAATATACAAATACATAAGTGTGGGTTTTTATCCTATATTATTATGTCTGAGAGAAGACATTTACCATTACTTATTATACGTTGGTCCACGTTGATCAGGTATTTCAAGAGTAACAACATTTTATGGGAGCTTTATTTCTGAGAGATTGAAGTCACCTAAGAGTCGGTAGTCATTGAAAGTCAAAGCATATAGTAGTCCGGTTATCGATTCTTGCAGAGATTGGTCATGTAAATTTAGTTTTCACTGGGTACCTGATCATGCCGGCTCGAGCAAAGAAATAGCTCAAAGATTGCGAGGCCTTTCGAAATTACATTAGCAGCAACCAAAGTAAGACATGCAGACTCAACTGCTAAAAATGTTAGGAACCCCACTGTTGTGCTTATGACATCAAAAAAGATCTCAGAGTTGAAAAAGAGTGGGAAGGTCGGAGTATGGGAAAGATAAGAGGTTTCCAGTTAGGCGGCGCAAGCCAGCAAATTAGTGAAAACCAAGACAAATAGAGGTATGAGTTTGATTCACAAATTTAGATAAATATTTGTGTTTACGGCGCCAATCACTTCGTTGTTTTGTTATAGCACCAGATAAATTCAGTTAATTAAATGCAGAGGCTACACGCCAGTACATTGATTGTGATTCTCAATGCTACTCAGATGTTTGACAGCTTCAAGTATTAATCAAATGTGCCTTCACTGTTAAATATTATGTAATGTCTATGCATTACATGCATAGACATTACATGCATAGGCATTACATATGTCTTTTATTTGGGTGGGATAAATTTTCTACATTGTCTACTGTCCTAACAAGCTCCTCCCTAAGTCTTATGTGATTACAATTTTGTTGATATACTATTGAATCCATAAGTGAAGGAAGTGAAAATTTCAACTACACATCCTCCTCTTTAGATAGTACTTTTGTAACTCTGGATCATCAGACATATATATAGACGTAATAAACAATTAGATAGTAGAATTTGTTGCTATTCACTTTATAGAGCCCGAACAAAATAAGCAAAAAACAAATATTCTTAGGCGTAGTATATAGTACATATGTGTACTATATTAGACCTCAGACAGCGTTTATTAGGTCAAGAAAGGTTAGGTCAGGTTAGGTTTTCTTTGCAACATAAGTACACAAAATTTTCTGGTTTGCCCAAATTCAATAGTACCGATTTCTATTTTCTAATTGTATTTTACGTCAATATATATTTACAATGATTCTCATCGTGTCTATAAGTACTATCGAAACAAGAGGATGGGCTGGAAAATTTAGTCAAATTCCAGTGGCTAGAATTTAGTCAAATTCAAATTCCAGATTCCAGAGTTATGAGTTCAAATTCCAAACTACAGTAGGTTTGTCACACTTGTATTTCTGCAGTTTTCGACTGGTCTTAATTATTTCATCGGTTTTGGGTCATTTAAGAACATAAAGGATTTACTTCCTTTTCTAAATTGGTCTCATATATGACACCGGGTAAATACAGCATGTCGGGGATCTTGGAGAGGTCCAAATTACCATTAAATAATAGACCGGAGGAAGACGAATACACACCCTAGAGTTACCAGGACAAACCGTGTGTGTAGTTACTATTTGTGTCTGCAGAATCGACCTATTAGATCTTGGATCCCGACTTTCTAACCAATCTATTTTTCTTTTAGTAGCCCGTAGTAGCTGTCTATTTACTGCTAGGTGAACAGGTACATCAGGGTGAAGGAAACTCTGCCCATTTGTTTCCCCCTTCGCCGGGAATCAAACCCGGGCCATTCGGACTGCGACCCCGAGCGCTGTCCACTCAGACGCGAGGCACCCCTGTGTGTGTGTGTGTGTGTGTGTGTGTGTGTGTGTGTGTGTGTGTGTGTGTGTGTGTGTGTGTGTGTGTGTGTGTGAATGTGTGTGTGTGAGGGGGGGGGGGCTCACTGACTGCTCTACGGACTCATCTGAATGACAACCGATTTCTCAAAGTGTCGATGGTGCAGGAGATTGAGGTGGGCGGCAAGTGGGGGAGACATTGGAGGATTGTTGGTGTCACAGGGGAGGAGATATCTTCCTTGTGGCATTCGCTCCCCAACCAATAGTGGAGTAGGGTACGACATGGGAGGAGATAATGGAAGGGAGTGGGTCCAATACAGAAAGAACAGTTACAGATTCTGAAATGGATAAAAATACAATAGGAGTTGGAATGAGAAGGAAAATTAGAAATGAGAAGGATAGAGAAAAATTAGATTATGGGGGCGAAGTGGAAGAATTGAGAGTTACACAGGGAAAGAAATAAGAAATCGACGATATTGGAACGGAGGATAGAAAATGATAGCCGTGAATGTATCAGTGGACGTATCATTGAAAAGTGGGCATATCAGTGAACAGTGGGCATATCAGTGGCGTTGGGTGAAAGTCTACCAGGGGCCAGAACTTACATTTGGGTGTGTGTGTGTGGGGGGGGGGGTTCACTTGGGTTGAGTGGGCGTACCAATGAGTGTGAGCACCATGAACATCTAGCGTCTCGGCGAGCCGTTGTGCTAGAGAGCCCGACTTTAATCTGATAGGATTACGGAATTGGAGAGGGTGTGAAGCCAATGTTGAGGAGCTTAGTTGGTTAGTCTCGTGGTCTGAAGAAGATCTTAGGCTGGTGAGGACTCAAAATGAAAAAGATTGAGAGTTGAAATGGATGAGAGTGACGGATGGAGGATGACCAACAAGAGTCGGATTTAAAGCTTGGCGCTATAAAAGTAACAAGTCAGAATTGGAAGGAGAAACATAAACTCAGATGATGGAATAAGAGGGAAATGGAGGAATGTAACGATAAATAGAAAGGAAAAGCAGGTGCGGAAACCTGAGGAGGAATGCTTGAGGGTGGACAAATAAGCATGAAAAGAACCTGCAGTGATAAAAACCAATCGCAAGGGAGGACACTAAGAAAGGAAGGAAGAGAACGACAAAGGATGTGGACGAAAGCGGCAATAAGAAACAAGGCGTGAGAGATGCACATGAAAAATAACAAGATAAATAAATGGAGAGACAGAAATTGACAGAGACATTTATAGCGACACACTACACGGAAGCAGGAAAGGAAACTTGCAGCAAACTTGTACTCACCTAGCTGTGCTTGCGATGGTTGAGCTTCGGCTCTTTGGTCCCGCCTCTCAACCGTCAATCTACTGGCGTACAGATTCCTGAGCTTCTCGAGCTCTATCATATCTACTTCTAAAACCGTGCATAGAACCATCCTCCACCACATCACTTCATAATGCATTCCGTTTGTTAACTACTCTGACACTGAAAGAGTTCTTTCTAATGTCTCTACTTGTGTGTCTATCATATTGATAGCGCAGTATTACAACAGCAAAGCATGCAACTCGTTCTCATCTAATAGGTCGCGTTTCTTACGTTAGAGTAACCAACATTACGAATGGAACCTGTTAAGAAAGTGACGGCTCACAAATATTCACGTTTTCTATGCATTGTACTCAGCAGGTTAGGCTAAATGGTTGGATTTTTTATGTAGTGGTAAATCGTGAGAACAGGCTGAAGCATGGACAGGTTTACTTCATAAATGGGTGGTTGAACTGGATACTTGAATGATTTAATGGATAGATGATTAGATATGTGTCACGTTCATATATATTATGACAATTGTCTTTTGTATACTTATTTCAATAAATTAGTACATCTGCATTATCTTCCGTCATACGCTTTTAACTGGAAGGGTTGTGTTCAAATGAACCCAGGCGTTAGAGGTCGCGGACGAGGGAAAGGAAAGTAGATTGACTGGTAGCGGTAAATGGTTTGACGGGGAGCAAAATTACACATGTTTGGGAAGAAAGTGGGTTGAGATTAATGGGAAAGTGGGTTGATAGGAGTGTAAAATGGGATGACAAGTAAGGAGTATGATGAGGACATTGGCCGAGAGAGGAGGGGAAAATGTGTTGACAGTGAGGGAAAAAGGAGTGGAAACTGTCATCACGTATCAGGGCCCCCTGAACACTCTCTCTCAGGTGTCACACAATTTTACCCTGGGCTTTTACCTCGTCAGGGAGCCTCCGATAAAATAAAATACAAACAATAATATCCTTCTTCACCACCTGTACTACTAACACCAGCGGAGCACACACACTGGAGAGTCACCCGGCAATATGAAGAAGAGGCTCAACGTCATACTATTGAGGATTCAGCTCAGAACTGTCCTGTTGTCATGAGTACACACCCTAACTATACCACTGCTGCACCACCTCTTGACGCACCACGTTCATCATACATGAACCTGTAATTCAATTACCCCAAAATGATAAACTATTTCCTCCAATCGAAATGCAAATAACGTTCATTAAACGAAATTCTCACAATTCCATTTTTTGCGCGCCGGCCTCTACTGTGGGAGTACTCCCCTACCTGGACGAGTCCACACAGAAAATGTCGATGTAGACTAATCAGCTCCTCTCAATCTTGACTTGCGTGAAAGGTCACGGGACAGGTGCCAATCAGGAACACCTCCCCTCACAATCCTCTTGTAGGATTCACCACCGTGGTTCCTCAGGGTACAACCACCCAACTAGCTTCAGGTCGCCCCTCCCTACTTGTTGCCACTATTCGTTAAGAGATACGTCACCCCTCGCCCGTTTACGGGCTCACCATAGCCCGTGCTACATGGACATTTCGTTCTGAGTAGCTAAATCTAAAACAACAACAACAACCATCGCCCTCCCACAGCTTCCTCAAGCTTCACTCACGAAGCTCCTCACAAATTCTTCTCCATAAGCCACAAATATCTTTCTTCCTCTAGAGCGACGACGTGCGTCCTTCTCTTCAGGCTTTCTTTCGACAAGTGACGTCTTAAGACCTTTGCACACGACTCGTTGCATATAGTCGACCACTCACCTCCAAGTGACTTATCCAAGTGCACATCCATGACTTATCTCCTCCTTGGTCACATTCAATGACGGTTGAAATTGATCGATTTAAAAAAGCATCATAATTGATCGCGTTAATTATGCTGTATAATTATTATGCTCGCTAGAACACAAGCGCGCGCGCTTGTGTTCACACACACACACACACACACACACACACACACACACACACACACACACACACACACACACACACACACACACACACACACACACACACACACACACGAGGGATAGGGGTATGAAGAGGGCCTGAAGGAACTGAGCCTTACGACACTAGAAAAAGAAGGGAGAGGGGGATATGATAGGAACGTATAACGTACTCAGGGGGAGTGACAGAGTGGACATAGACGAAATGTTCACACGGAATTATAACAGAACGAGGGGACATGGGTGGAAACTCAGATGAGTCACAGAGATGTTAGGAAGTTTTCTTTTAGCGTGAGAGTAGTGGAAAAATGGAATGCACTTAAGGAGCAGGTTGTGGAAGCAAATTATATTTATAATTTTAAAACTAGGTATGAGAGGGAAATAGGACCGGAGTCATTGCTGTAAAACCAGCAATGGCTCGAAAGGCGGGATCCAAGAGTCAATGCTCGATCCTGCAGACACAAATAGGCGAGTAAACACACGACAGCGTCACATGCATCTGAAAACTTGCCCAACGTATGGGCTGGCTTGGTATTCCTTCTTCTCCTTAAATATTTTACCTCTTATTTTCAACATTACGTGAAAGTATCCTTATACTTATAGAAAGATACTCCTAGAAGTATCTCATACCTGATGCTCTTGATGTCGGCCATATTCTGGGTGAAGACAAACTAGTCGATCAGGTAGGTCCACTGCCGCAGATCACATTACTTTACATATTGTCAAGATATTCATATTCGCAGTTTACGTAACCTCTATTCCTCATGACTCAAGAGACCTCGTAGAGGAATCGATTTCCACTCGTTCTTCTATTGGTTGAAATCACTAATGATTAGGATCTTGTCTTTATCTTTTGAGCCATTTCTGATGCTTTCTGAATAATGACAAACCTTTCCGTCATATAATTATTCCTGCCTAGACCTTCTGTTATTCGTTGACGGGTTGTAGATGCCATCATGTACAAAGAAATCACATTAACGTGATGTATCAATGTGAAGTTTTAATGTGATTTCTTTGTGCATTTGAAGAGTAGCGTAGGAGGTAGAATTCCTAGACTACAAGCCAGAGTGTAGTCTGGGGTTATTGTGTGAAACTCTGATTAGGCTTCAGTGGAAGCCTTAGGAACCTAGAGGATTCAGTTGAATCCCAGATTGCAATGATTTTGGCCATGTTGGTCTAGAGCGTTAGCCCAGTGCATAGGTTTGAATACTCCTTATGGCTCTTACTGATTTGTCTTATTGCTATAATTTTTCTGCTGTTACTATTCTTATTATGAAATCTTAAAATTCATTAGCTTCTACAGTATTTTTTTTCCATAAAACTCCATTCCATTTCGCTTAGGAGAACCTCTTTCCTTCCATTTCTCTGTTTTCTTATATGATTTGGTGTTCGCTTCATCAGAAATTGCATCTGCAATTTTTGTTTCTATTACTAATAGTATATCGGGGTCTACCTCACTAATCCTTTCCTTCATTCCAGTTCTCATGTTGGAGATTTAGTCTGTATGATTGTACCATATCTTGATGCATCTAGAGGTCCGTTGTTCTCTTCGTTCACCCTTGGGTTCTTGGTGGTAGGGTGTTGATGGTTGATAGGAGTGGTTAGAGAGCTATGAGCAGGAAAATTAGATTGGAAGAGAAAGGGAAAATAACTGAGGTTGAAATATGGAAGAATGAGATTTGTGGGTTGATGAACTTGTTTGCGCATATTTGCATGGGATTTAATTAATACTCTTGAGACCTTAGACGCTTCGAATATTTACAGGAACTTTCATCCCATTGGCTCTGCGCTTATCATCGGCAGTATAATATATCCGCCACAGTTCTCCAGCATGTGTTGTCAAGGAGAAGTGAGAAACGTCATTAATATGAGGTACACTGCCGATGAAGCTTTGGTATATTTGAAACACAAAGCGGGAAACTTTACGAAATTTAGTCAATAAAGCTTTTCAGAGACTAATTTAGGTGATAGGCAAGTTTCCATTACCTTACTGGAATTGTTGAATTTAAACATACAATTATACAATATTAAATAATTGTTGATAATCTTGTTTTAAGACAGTAAAGTTATTTTCTATGAAAGAATAAATGCAGAAATGTTAGATTAGTATTTACTTAATCAAGTTGGACAGCATTTTTTGATTATTTGAATTCAGCGCCTTGTGTCTTGCCTTTAGCATTTACAGCTTCCTTTTCTCACTAAATAATTTACTATTAAGCATTCAATGATTGTGGAAAACATATTTTTTTTATTATTCGATTATTCACTTATTTCTTTTATCTTTTGTCATCAAATGATAATTTTTCTAACCAAATCACGAGCAATTTAATTAACATGGTTGGAAAATAAATTTGTGTAGCTGTGTTTATTGTCTTTTATGACAAATTCAAAAGCCTTCCTCTTTCATTCTATACCTCTATATCAAAGGAATTACTGACCCACCCCAATGTCATATGAATTGTCTTCCACAATTCCGTGGAAATAAGACTCCTCATAGCTCATAGCCTCACAGGGGCTTGACAGCTGAGTGGACAGCTCTTCGGATTCGTAGTCCTGAGGTTCCGGTTCGATCCCCGGTGGAGACGGAAACAAATAGGCAGATTTTCTTCCACCCTGATGCTCCTGTTCACCTAGCAGTAAATAGGTACCTGAGAGTTAGACAGCTGCTACGGGCTGCTTCCTGGGGGTGCGTAACAAAAAGGAGGCCTGGTCGTGGACCGGGCCACGGGGACGCTAACCCCCGAAATCATCTCAGTTAACATAACCCAGTCGATAGAGCGTCCGGCTCACACGCGTGAGGTCCATGGTTCGAGCCCCATACAGCGCAGGTGAATGGAAGAGCAAGATATACTTGAAGAACTACACCAGGTATCTTATTACTAACGCTTCGATAGATAAATCCCTGTGTCCTATTTGCCTTATTACGAACTGTTATGCATTGATTTTTTGGTTTTAAATTCTAACTAATCATAACTCTTAGATCCCTTTCACAATCAGACTTCGCAATCTCAACACCATCTAGATGGTATCTTGTAACTTTATCGTCATTACCTAGCCTCACAACATTACATTTGTCAGCATTAAATGGCATCTGCCAGTCTTTTAGTCATTACTTTGAAGCATGAAGCATTGGAGAAGTCTTTTCCTTTGGCACTGGACGTGTAGGCGATTACTCCGATTATTGCTAACGTAACAGGGTGACCGGGTGATTGATTGATTGATTGATGTAGATTAAGCCACCCAAAAGGTGACACGGGCATGAGTATCCCGTAAGGTGACCAGCTGGCCGGGTCACAACAATCACCTTGATACCTCACGTTCTACTTCCCATCCTCTAGGGACAGAGTGCTAGTCTTGTAAGTATTCACGGGAGTTGCTGAGGTCTCTTTGTGTTTTTACTGGTTCACGTGGGGGTTAAGTGCAGACTTCAGTACGAGGGTAGAGGAGTGTAGGGAAGAGCGAAAGGGATATCCTGGACGCAGTCTTGAGCCCGTATCAAAGGAAGTAGGGGAAGTGTATCATCTGCATCCCTCTCAGCAATATAATAGTTCCACTTCTCCTTTTGAATCACATATTATTTCTCTCTCTCTCCCCTCTTAACATATTACATTTATTGTGTATAGTGAAGTACGGAAAGTTTTGTGTGATGGCGTCAATAACCAATAGAAAAGAGTAGTTACTACCTCTTATATTTTGATAACCTGATGCATTTAATGCCGGGACTACTCTTGTTTGAGTCCATTTAGCTAATTTTAAAGCTGTTATTACCATTATGATTTGTACTTGAAATAAAAAAGTTGTTTTGTATTATGAAATTATAATCTTTTGCATGAAGAACAAGGTGGTGCATTCTGATTGCACAGCACTTTTCATAGGTTAAATGTTGACAGGGTTGAAAGCTGTATATGTTGGGGTACGAGGACGTGGGCTTTTATGGACATTGCGCGTCGAAGGCCATCAGCTTATGCAGTCTGGGGGAGCATTGTGTTTCTTTTTGTATTGGAGTTTCTGCCAATCACAATTTATTACAGAAGCAGAATTCGTGTGGGTTATCAGTTCGTTGCACGTACGGGACAAAACAGATATGAGTATTTGTGCATATACACTTTTATGCACACACCCATGGTGCCTCTCACTCCACTCCTCACACTTCTATGTCTTATTCCTCACACTCACCGCACCCTACTCCTTACACTTCTCGCTTTTCACACTTCGCGCACCCTACTACTCACTCTCCTCACTTTTCAAACTCCACACTTTGCTTCTAATTCTCCCCATCTCACTCATCACTCTCCCCATCTCACACGTAACTCTCACCATCTCACTCGTCACTCACCATCTCACTCGTCACTCTCACTATCTCACTCGTCACTCTCACCATCTCACTCGTCACTCTCACCATCTCACTCGTCACTCTCACCATCTCACTCGTCACTCTCCACATCTCACTCGTCCCTCATTGAGTCTTCTGAATATTAGCGTCCAAAAATATATTTTAGTCGTATTTCAAAGTCGAGAAATTTGCGCAGAATTATATTAAAAGGGAATACTAGTTTATTGTATCCAACAGTTATTGAATCTAATAACCTTAATAAATAACATGTTTTAAACACGATTTACAACTTAAAACCATGATTTAAAAAAAGTTACATTTTAATTTATTAATAATTCCAAGAAGAAAAAATTCACTCAAACAGTATTAATCCAAAGAATAAACTTTACGAAACCCTTGATATGATGAGTACATTAATATACAGTGTTACGTCCCTGCCCGCCCCGGGGGATGCGACGGTGTGTGTGTGCAACCCGTCCTCTTAAAAATAATGTTGTGTGTGATATTGCCATCTTAGCGCTCTTGTCATGATCTGTCAGTTCATGATGCTGATGTAGGTTTATGATATATTGCCAGTTGTAATGGGCTCTGTGTATTGTTCAGTGTGTTGCAGTTGTTCACTGCAGTACACTATAACTTGCAGGATGTGTGTATTGTTAAGCTTATGGCCTGTGTGCTGCTCTGAATACCCAAAATTGCTGTGCGCTCTGCTTATGTTTTAAGTCTCTTGTATATGCGAGAGGGCTCCACATTGCTCTCTTAGTACTATTGCCCGTAGGTATTGGTTATTGCTCTTTAGTGTTGTGTTGTGTTGTGTACTTAAGTACACCACAATTTAAATGAGTATGACATTTATTGTCATACCCATTGTTTTGTAGATATTATCAAATATCTGCAAAATGAGTAGACATTTATTGCTTTGCAATGTCTACATAGGACATGTAGACTGTGTGTCTACATTGCTTTGCAATGTCTACATGCAGTGTCTGTGAGTGTTATCAATGTCCATGAGTGTTATTTTGTCCTGAGTGTTATCTCTCTCTCTGGGTATAGTAAGGAAAACTGGTGAGATAATTTTAGGAAGGGAGAAATTAAAGAAAAAAGTGAAAAAGTAATAAAGGAAAAAAAGAGAGAACTTGCAAGGAGGAGCAAATAAGAAGTTTGATCTCTTCAAAAGGAATCTTGTCTAAGACAGATGGAGAGCGATGTATACCCGAGGCAGATGGAGAGCAATGTATACCCGAGGCAGATGCAAAGCGCATTCGTGCACTAGGCAAAAGTTGATGGTAAAGGTTTAAAAAATATTATTTAATGATTTTATTTCACCCACAACACGTGCTGTCCTCCATGGGTGACAGTATTTTGTTTATATTAAGGTTTAGAGAATAATCTCAATTTTTATGCAAGGATGTAAATATATCCTGAGGGAATTGTGTCAAGTTCGACGTCCTAAAGTTCTCTCTACTTTTCTGTGATTCTTCGACTTCGGCTTCCACCTGTATATCTCGACCGCTGAAATCCATTCTCAGAGTAGTGCGATGAAATCTATGAATGCTATTTTTAAGTTGAGAATATGCTTTTCTATGAGCGTTTATTTACACCAAAAGTCTTAGAGACGCATAACTTTTCAGGTGATGTAAGGAAAAAAACATTTATTTTTCATTAGTATCTTGCGTTGTCTTGACCATTGCCCGTGACCGATGTCGTCCAAGATGATTGAAGTTTCCGAAGTAGAGGGCAGAGAATTTAACTTGGAAGTTTAAAGTCACAAAATTAAGAGCATTTTATATTTGTAATGGAAATAAGAAAATACACGGACATGATCGATAAATTTATTAACTTGAAAGTTTCCAATTGATTTCTAAATATTTTAATTGCTAAAGGACAAAATTACTGATAGGCGTTCCTACCTTACAATATATTATTGAATGCAATACAATACAACAACCTAGTGGGCACGTAAGACTCTGACACCAACCTTGGATGTCCAAGGACCTCGAACAATAATACATTTATCTTTTCCACTTACATCGTGTTTAGGTCACGTTACGCTACTCACGCAACTGTGTAATCTTTCCTGGCCTCATCTGGTGCTGCTCTCATCTACATGGCTATTCCTGACTTGTTGCTGCTGCCTCAGCTGTATAGCCTTTTTCTAAACTGAGCTATTCCTTAACTTAGCTCTGTAACCTTTCTCGACACAGAGTCGTGTGACCTTCCCAAACCTCCCTTGCACGAGTTCTTGAAAACTCGAGATGGCTTGACCTTAGAAACCTGATGCGCTGAGCTGTTGTTAATCCCTGCTGGTGTTAACATGGACTCTGATCCTCTGTGAGGGTGTCGAGAGCGTGCCGTCTGCCTTTCCGCTGGACTTAGGAATAATGTTAAGGATGAGCTTTTGTGTTGTCCTCTTCCCCACTACGCTCCTGGTGGGTGGAGAGAGGTTGATAACCTCGTGAACTCCAAATTTGGGGGTGCTGATACGTGCTTCGGAACCACCCATCAAGGTGTGTATGGGATTTGTGTACTGCTGGAAATAGTCCTGCCTAATAATTGAAACAACCTAACATAACCGAAGCTGACCTGACCTGAAGTCACAGGTCAGATTACTATGTGATTACTATTGGAATGTGAAATGTAAAATATGATTAATATTTGTGTATAGTATGGATTTGTGAGCCCCTTGAGGAGGGACCTTAAATAAACGAAGGTAGAAATAACTTATGCTACTATATCATTTTTTAGATATATTTCACTACCACAATAAACTTACTTGAACCTGACCTGGCAGGGCCTAACCTAACATAACATAATTATGTGCATTAGCAACGAAGCAAAAATATATGGGTGACCTTCACTTTGGCCGGTAGATTCTCCGGTCAATCAACCTAGATATTCGGAATGTTTTATGTAATTTTGCAAGGTATTTTGAAAGGGGCTCTTGGGTAATTAAAGGCATTTGGTCCGATCCTGTTAATAACACTCCACGAACCCCCATCCCCCACCGTCCAGACCCCCCTTCTCCACTATCGCCCTTCATGTCCCACCTTCCCCTGAAACCGACATCCCGCTACCTTCCATTCTGCTCATTAACAAAGCTTCTCTCAAGCTCTACAAAGAGTTTTCCTAACGAGCGGGCAGGATGCTTTTTCCTTGTTACTTCTTATCAAAGCGGACGATGATAATTTCTAGTACCTTTATACTTTATAATGCATTTTTTGTTGTATATGATGAAGTGGTTTATTTGTTGGGTGAAAGAGTAAGTATTCTTTCTTACGTGATGGAAAAGTGGGTTTTCTTTGTTATGGAAAACATTGTTTAATATTCTATTTGATTTCGGTAGCAGCCTTAGTTATAAAGAAAACATGACCAGTATCAGTAAGAAAAATTATTTCATTTTCTTGGGCGAGGGATTTCTGCTCTTACCAGGAATATTACAAACAAGTTGAACTTAAGCCGGAGAGGGATCTTCTTGAGTCTCTTTTTTTTTTTTACGGCAGCGGAGAGCTTAGTTGTGACAAGATTCAAGGTGATGTTGCTGACTAGTTCAGTAGCAAAGTAGCGCTCTCCAGGGCAACTGGGGCCCCCTACCCAGATGTGGTCCCTGCTCATCCGCAAAAGTGCATGATTATCGTCAGTTAATTATGCACATATTATTTATATTATAAATTGAAAGGGGATTGGAATTCCAGGCCTTAAGGCGGGAGGTCGAGTTTTTTAG
Source organism: Procambarus virginalis (assembly GCA_020271785.1). Classification (NCBI taxonomy): domain Eukaryota; kingdom Metazoa; phylum Arthropoda; class Malacostraca; order Decapoda; family Cambaridae; genus Procambarus; species Procambarus virginalis. The sequence goes on along the minus strand of WNGS01163731.1, from coordinate 10,449,833 downwards.
AGAGCATCCATTTAACCTGTGTTTCTTTATTTATGTATTTATTTCAACCGGCGGCACTTATACGGTACTCTCCAGTGTTTTTCCACTATGAGAGAAAGGAACATTTGTTTTAAATTTATCCTTATTTCTTTCTTCCCTACTCCTCTTTCGTCCCCCATTTTTCCATTAAGTAAGGTTCCAAGTTTCAAGGACTCTAGAGCAAGTTAGCTGGGGTGAGGATGTGGAAAGCTTGAGCAGGGAACAGGCTACAAGTCGGAGGAGGGAGATACAGATCGGTGGTCCAACCACCGTGAATAAGACTTGCAGCTGACGCTGTGGCTTGTGAGAAGAGTGGATTTCTCTTGGTTGCTCGCAGATGTGTCTTGCAGGAGGTCGGGCAGTTCGCGGAGCTGGTGGTGTTCTTGTGCTTAGGTCATCTTGTTGTTGTTCTTCGACTGTGTCTTGCTGCGCGTTGACATGAAGTTTCTGTCGCTGGAGACCGGCGTGGGGTCTTGGGTGTCGAAGGTGTGGAATACCTAAAATAAGGTTTCATCCCCAATTCTTAGTGGTCAGGTGACCTGCCCTGGCGAGTCACCCTAGTCTGCCTACCATGTTTCCATCTTCATTCTCTATCTTGCACTGATTAAGGCGAATTGAGTCGAAAATGCGTTTAGCATTCTCTAATTCTTCACATGTGTTTTTTCCGCATACTTGGATCAATGTTTTTGTTATCGTTGTTGTATATATATATATATATATATATATATATATATATATATATATATATATATAATATATATATATATATATATATATATATATATATATATATATATATATATATATAAATTATATATATGTAATACGCCACGTGACACATTTTATCTGAGTATATTCTGGAAAAATAATAAACAAGAAATACGTTTGGGTAATCGCCTTAGCAGAGCCATCACGTGGTGTCTGACAGCCAGCTTTATGATAAAATATGGACATTGAGTCAGGCTGGTTTTTCTAGGTAAACATATTGGACACTCCTTTGTGCTTTACCATTATCGGTAATGGGTCTCTTGACTATTTTGGAGCTGCCCAGTATTCACATGCACGCAGATGCTTGTACACACATACACGCAGATGCTTGTACGCACATACACGCACGTGCACTCGCGCGCGCACACATGGGCGATTGGCCGGATTGGCACACATGGCTGGTTGGGGGAGGCGGCCGGCGTAGCGGACAGCACGCTAGTCACGTAATCCTGTGGTCCCGGGTTCGATCCCGGGCGCCGGCGAGAAACGATGGGCAGAGTTTCTTTCACCTTATGCCCCTGTTACCTAGCAGTAAATAGCTACCTGGGAGTTAGTCAGCTGTCACGGGCTGCTTCCTGGGGTGTGTGTGGTGAAAAAACGTAGTAGTAGTAGTAGTAGGAACAGTTGATTGACAGTTGAGAGGCGGGCCGAAAGAGCAGAGCTCAACCCCCTCATGCACAACTAGGTGAATACATCCATTACCATCTTCAAAATTCTCAAAGGAATTGACAGGGTGGTTAAAGACAAACTATTAACATGGGTGGGACACAAACAAGGGGACACAGGTGGAAACTGAGTGCCCAAATCAGCCATAGAGACATTATAAATAATTTTGTCAGTGTTAGGGTAGTTAACAAATGGAATGCATTAGGAAGTGGTGTGGTGGAGGCTGACTCCATACACAGTTTCAAATGTAGATATGATAGAACCAAATAGGTTCTGGAACATGTACACCAGTAGATTGACAGTTGAAAGGCGGGACCAAAGAGCTGAAGCTCAACCCCTACAAGCACAACTAGGTGAGTGTACACACACACACGCGCAAGCAAGCAGGCAAGCAAGCACGCACGCACGCACGCACGCACGCACGCACGCACGCACGCACACACGCACGCACGCACACACACACACACACACACACACACACACACACACACACACACACACACACACACACACACACACACACACACACACACACACACACGGGTAAGAGATACCGACTGAGGTGGACAAAATTAACCAACTAACCTAACCTTCCTAGGCCTGATACACGATATCTGAGGCCTAATATAGTGAATGTGCGTGCTATACTAGGCCTAGGAATATTTAAGTTTGTTTTTAGCATCATTTATTTTAAAAGAATTCCTTACTAGTCAGCATACTCCTGTCTAAAATCTAAGTACGTACGAATTCGTGACTATTGACGATCGTTACAATAGGCACTATCTAAACAGGAGGATGGGTTGAATATTGAGGTAATAGCAGAGGAAGCAAGGAAAGAACTAGCATCACTAGACGAAACTAAAGCTCTTAGACCAATGTATCATCATAGCTGTTACATAGGTTCTCAGCATACCTCTAGCGTTGATCTTAAATGTAAGTCACTTGCAAAGGGAAAATTGCCCACGTGCTGGAAAAATACAAATGTTACCAATTTACAGGAAAGGAGACAGAGGAGGCACTTAACTACAGACCAGTATCATTGACAAGCATCTCTTGCAAAGTTCTCGAAAGAATAATAAATATAATGCTAGTCACACGCCTAGAGAGCATTAGGCGTGTAAAAATACATCAACATGGCTTTAGGGAAGGGGAAATCGTTCCCGACAAACCTACTGGAGGTTTATGATAAAGTAGAGAAAATAAGGCAAGAGAGTGAATGTTTGGCAGAATGTGTATGTGTGGACTGCTAAAAAGTATTTAATACAGTACTTCACAAACGATTACTTCCCAAGCTCGATAGGCAGTCGGGAATAAGCGGAAAAGCATTAACATGGGTAAAGAATTACCAGATAGGAGGTAGAGAGTCCCAGTAAGAGACAAGAATTCGGACGGGCGTAGGGTAAACAAACAAAGTATCTCATGGATCAGTGCAGGGACCTATACTATTTCTCATTTATGTAAATGACCTATCTACAGGAGTCAATCTCAAAAAGACAGGAGTCTTATAGTCAATGTTTGCAAACGATTCAAAACTAATGAGAAGAGTTGACATATGAGGATTGTAAGTTTGCAACGAGGTTCGAACCAGAATTGTAAGGGACTGGAACTGAAGAAAGATTGAATGAACTAAACCTGACGACACTCTCTCTCCCTCCAAAAAAGGAGGGAGAGAGAGAGAGAGAGGAGACATGATATAGACGGATAAAATTACTTTGAGGGATTGACAAACAGGAAAAAGATAAAATGTTCACAATGAATATCAATAGAACTAGAGGGTATGATTCGAAGCTTGAAACCCAGATGAGTTAGAACGTTTTTTTTACGGTGGTGAATACAGAAACGGACGACTTCTGACCTCTGTTAGCAGTTTCCCTTCACGTAGCTCATGGTAAGTCTTATCCATTATTCTTTCCTGGAACACGACCCGCCAATCGGTTTCAACCCAGGTACCCAATTAGTGCTGTGAACGTTTTGTCTAAGAGTAGTGGGAAAATGGAATGAACTAAAGGAGCAGATTGTAGAAGCACACTCCATTCACAATATTAACAGTAGATATGTTAGGGAAATAGGCCAGGAGTCATTGCATTAGACAATCGGCGACTTGGAATGCGGGGTCCAAGAGCTAATGTTCAATCTTGCAGGCAAAAACAGGTGAGTACACAGACGCACGCGCGCACACAATCATATAATGTAAATGGGCCTAAAGGGTTTATGTAACAGCCCTTGTTGCTATATTAATGGTGGAGACATAACACTTATGAACCGCTGACCATTGTACTCACCTATTTGTGCTTGCAGGGGTTGCGCTTTGGCTCTTTGGTCCCGCCTGTAAGATAGGATATTGATATATATTGATATATACAACCATAAGATATTGTGTACCATATCTTATGTTGCTGAAGTTAAAGTTAAAGATGAAGGTTATTAATATGGCAGTAACTTAGTATATTAACAGAAATATGAGAGAACGAAGTATATCCTAAAATGTGACTTACCACTGGATTATACGGTAGGTGAGTATTACAGTACGGTATTATTATTATTAACGTCTTTATTGACAAAATTAATTACAATTTTGCCTAATCTGAGGATTTCAATTAAGTCTTATTAAAGTGAGGATACTGCTGATATTCACTGTGACACATGACAGAGGGTCATACACAAGACAATAAGTCTAAACTAGTACATGTATATTATGGTTACAATCAATGTTTTAATGTAAAGATATGCCGAAAGCTGAGGAACAAAATTAGGAAAAGACGGCGAAAACAGGACGGAGAAAATTGCCTTAAAAACTTTTATCACACTTTCAAGAAAATTTAAATATTAAGTAAGGAAAGTAAAAAGTAGTTATAAAGTAGCCATCTTAAGGAAAACAGTTATATACCAGAGGATTCGTTCAAATATATCAGACCGATGTTAGAGAAGACTGGGCCATTGAAATCAGGTCCGGTATTAAATGAATATACAGTATTAAATGAATACAAAAATAAATTAAAGCCAGACGTTTCTAAGCTCTTAAGTCGAGTTTGTCAGTAAACTATTAAGAAGTGGGAACTGTGCCAGAATTATGGAAGGTTGGGAATGCATTATCATAGGCTACATCAGGGAACGTAGCTTTGATTTGTAAAAAGAGGAAGATATCATATCATTAACTTCTCGTCCAATTAGTATAACGTCAGTTGTAGGGAAAAATTGGAAGCGGTAAATGGTCTTATCATCTACGGTTGTTATAGAACAGCTGATACCTTTTTTGATCGTCTTTATTTGATGGAATGTCTCATTTTTTACATCTCCGTAAGCAGCCAATGGCGTCGCCTACATCCATCTGGAATCAGTGGCGTGCCATAATATACACCATCTAGTTCTGAATAGTCTCCGTTTTCCCCATCATCTGTTTGAATTGTGGATGTGCTCCCCATCATTATTGTACAGTGTGTTGCACCACGTCTGCCTGTATGATGCTACACGACATATTTTTTGATTAGGGTTCTATGAGTTTGGAGTTTTGGATTTGACGTAAGTTTTCATTCAAGTTAGGAATAAAACTTTTTTACTGCAGCGTAATACGAACTGAAATAGAGTTGTTGACGTCTCAAATTGTCGAAAGTGGGGTAAAATTGACGGTTAGGTGTATCGCTAATCAAGTGTGAGGGTCTAGCAGGAAAACACCATAGCTGACACGTTGACAGATGAGACAGGTAAGCAGACGACGAGTCACAAACACGTGGCTCGACACCCAACCCACAAATATGAAAATGAAAAACTGACGACGTTTCGATCCTGGACCAATATTCAGTCAAGTAAATTGGTTGGTGTTTATAGATAAATATGAAGATAACTTTAGAGGGGCACCGCCCCACACACCTCTCCTATGCTGGTAAATGACACAATTTGCCTCCTAAATTACCTTCGCCCAAAAAATCATTTGATGGGGTGACTGGTCGTAACTCATTCAGCCGGTGCTTGATTGTCTAATTTAGGATTGATAAAAATGATGGTCCTCTGGGAGAGAGAAATGGACACATACAACAGCCTCTTCATTTGACATAACGTGCAAAATACAGTGCTAACCTGACCAGAAACGCACAAACCCAAGCTGCAACATATTGGTGTGAAAATTCAAATGTAACCTTATTTTTTTCATAAATTCTTATGTATCACGTGAGACTACAGTGTGGGTGTGCGGAGCCAGTGAACGATGTCGTGGGATCAAGAGGTGTGAACTTGCTGGCATATGGCGAACAAATTATTCAACCTCTCCTAGTTCCTAATAGATCGTCGCATTTTGACGTATACGCTACCTAAGACTAAAAAAAATTCGTAACTGACAATGGTAGCGGCTAGCGAAATTTACTTACTATCCCGTTTTCTGTTTTGGGTCCTCTGGTAGGTTAAGAGAGGTAACTTTAGTCCGACACTTTCTTGAGGTTGGGAAACCTTAGGATGACGGACGGAATTATTGGGGGTCCATCCTGTTGGACTGGTCGGTAGAGCGACGGTCTTGGCTTCATTCAGGTCGGCAATCAAGCCCGGTGATCCAACTGGTTGAGTACCCGTCCTTTATTCTGGCCTCCTATCCTGTGACCCTCAAATTCCCCTTTGTGCTATAGGATGATAGGGCTTAGTGCTCTCTCCTCATAATTGTAAATTGTAATTGATATCATGGAGTCGGAATAACTGTCGGTACTATAAGGATCTTTTGGAAAGGTTTTTTTTAATAAGATGGTTCTTGGCACTGGCCGAGGGATTAGTGTGGATTAGTGTGCGTGATGACAGAGAGAACTAGGAAATAGTCTCAAGTTATGTCCGTGGAATGCAAGAGATTATTCCCTAATCAAATAAGAGAGGATTCGTGTTAGAATTATTCCTTGCAGCTGCTATAGTTAATCATGAGACTGGTGCATGATAACTGAAAATTATTGTATCACCATATTTCTCATTATGATATTTGGATAAAGCTAAAGTGAGAAAATGTCCAAATGAGCATGTTGTTGGACGCGACTGTACCATTAAAAGTGCGTGCTTTACAATATATTTTTTTACAAGTTTGATTTTTGTTGTACGGTTTTATCATCTAGACACGAGAGATATATCACCTCCACCGTGAATGCGAGGGGCGGCAATGACGTCAATCCCAGGTGACCATGTAGGATGTGTCTGATTGGGATGAAAAGGTTCGGGTGTGCTGCTTGGCGCTCTGATTGACAGAATGGATTGATTGCTGTGATTCTTGCATAGCAATGCAATTGGCTGGACTGAGTGCGGGAGTGTATCATGTGGCGCTCTGATTAGCTAGAATGTGTGGGTCTGTGATATTTACAGGTCCGTTATGTAACGTTGTGATTAGCGAGAGTGCGCACACGGAACTGATAGATCCACTGAGTGGTGTAAACTTCCTTGTGGTGTATAACCTGAGAGCATACTGCAGTCTTCAACATCGTTCATAACTAAAGTATGTAAAGTATGTGTACCGGTTTAAAGCTGATTTATATATAGATATATATATTGGTATTATTTGGTGCAGTCTTCCTGTAGACATATATTAGAAATATGACCGAAAAAGTAAGATTAATAATTCTAACACGAATTTTCTCTATTTCTTATGTTTCTTTTTTCTGGTGACGGTTTAAGAAAAATCAATTCTCCAAAATTCATTTTATTTCTAGTCTGACGCGACACTTGAGCGTTTCGTTTCGTAAAACTTATTACATTTTCAAAGACTTTAGTTATCTATACACAACTTATCCTGAAACAACATGGGGCTCTATACCTGCATTTGGGTGAGGTGATGTAATACAATAGTGGGGTGAAAAGCAAAACTTTCAACAAAACACAGAACATGGAATACGGGGTATAGATTTGTAGAAGTTGGGTACAAATAGAACTGCATGAATACGGGGTATAGATTTGTAGAAGTTGGGTACAAATAGAACTGCAGAAGGCCTATTGGCCCATTTATTCTTGATGTTTCTATATTGGAGCGGAGTCTTGAAGTGGGTAGAATATAGTTGTGCGTTAATTGGCTGTTGATTGCTGGTGTTGACTTCTTGATGTGTATGCCTCGCAGATGTCAAGCCGCCTGCTGTCGCTGTATATATTATAATGATACATACATACATATACATATAATATATATATATATATAACTGAAAACTCACACCCAGAAGTGACTCGAACCCATACTCCCAGGAGCAAAGCATGGTGGTAACTACAGGGGCCTTAATCCGCTTGACCATCACGACCGGACATAAGGAAGTGATAGCCTGAGCTATATGAACCACTTCCCCGCCGGCACCTGGATGGTTATCTTGGGCATAGCATTTTATCAAATCACCTCATTTTTTGGGGCAACACGTGAGGAACACAAATGCAAACAAGCCTGAATGGTCCCCAGGACTAGATACAACTGAAAACTCACACCCCAGAAGTGACTCGAACCCATACTCCCAGGAGCAAAGCAACTGGTAACTACAGGGCGCCTTAATCCGCTTGACCATCACGACCGGACATAAGGAAGTGATAGCCTGAGCTATATGAACCACTTCCCCGCCGGCACCTGGATGGTTATCTTGGGCATAGCATTTTATCAAATCACCTCATTTTTTGGGGCAACACGTGAGGAACACAAATGCAAACAAGCCTGAATGGTCCCCAGGACTAGATACAACTGAAAACTCACACCCCAGAAGTGACTCGAACCCATACTCCCAGGAGCAAAGCAACTGGTAACTACAGGGCGCCTTAATCCGCTTGACCATCACGACCGGACATAAGGAAGTGATAGCCTGAGCTATATGAACCACTTCCCCGCCGGCACCTGGATGGTTATCTTGGGCATAGCATTTTATCAAATCACCTCATTTTTTGGGGCAACACGTGAGGAACACAAATGCAAACAAGCCTGAATGGTCCCCAGGACTAGATACAACTGAAAACTCACACCCCAGAAGTGACTCGAACCCATACTCCCAGGAGCAAAGCAACTGGTAACTACAGGGCGCCTTAATCCGCTTGACCATCACGACCGGACATAAGGAAGTGATAGCCTGAGCTATATGAACCACTTCCCCGCCGGCACCTGGATGGTTATCTTGGGCATAGCATTTTATCAAATCACCTCATTTTTTGGGGCAACACGTGAGGAACACAAATGCAAACAAGCCTGAATGGTCCCCAGGACTAGATACATAAGGACTCCTTATGTCCGGTCGTGATGGTCAAGCGGATTAAGGCGCCCTGTAGTTACCAGTTGCTTTGCTCCTGGGAGTATGGGTTCGAGTCACTTCTGGGGTGTGAGTTTTCAGTTGTATCTAGTCCTGGGGACCATTCAGGCTTGTTTGCATTTGTGTTCCTCACGTGTTGCCCCAAAAAATGAGGTGATTTGATAAAATGCTATGCCCAAGATAACCATCCAGGTGCCGGCGGGGAAGTGGTTCATATAGCTCAGGCTATCACTTCCTTATGTCCGGTCGTGATGGTCAAGCGGATTAAGGCGCCCTGTAGTTACCAGTTGCTTTGCTCCTGGGAGTATGGGTTCGAGTCACTTCTGGGGTGTGAGTTTTCAGTTGTATCTAGTCCTGGGGACCATTCAGGCTTGTTTGCATTTGTGTTCCTCACGTGTTGCCCCAAAAAATGAGGTGATTTGATAAAATGCTATGCCCAAGATAACCATCCAGGTGCCGGCGGGGAAGTGGTTCATATAGCTCAGGCTATCACTTCCTTATGTCCGGTCGTGATGGTCAAGCGGATTAAGGCGCCCTGTAGTTACCAGTTGCTTTGCTCCTGGGAGTATGGGTTCGAGTCACTTCTGGGGTGTGAGTTTTCAGTTGTATCTAGTCCTGGGGACCATTCAGGCTTGTTTGCATTTGTGTTCCTCACGTGTTGCTCCAAAAAATGAGGTGATTTGATAAAATGCTATGCCCAAGATAACCATCCAGGTGCCGGCGGGGAAGTGGTTCATATAGCTCAGGCTATCACTTCCTTATGTCCGGTCGTGATGGTCAAGCGGATTAAGGCGCCCTGTAGTTACCAGTTGCTTTGCTCCTGGGAGTATGGGTTCGAGTCACTTCTGGGGTGTGAGTTTTCAGTTGTATCTAGTCCTGGGGACCATTCAGGCTTGTTTGCATATATATATATATATATATATATATATATATATATATATATATATATATATATATATATATATATATATATATATATATATATAAAGGAAGGGAGTACCACCTCTGGCTGGAAGAAGGGGGACCCATAGCCTCGAAGGAAATCACACATACGCATTGGAGGGAATGTAGGTCCCCTCCAATACAGTTTCTGTGTGCTTACAGTTTCTGTGTGCTTTTCTCCTACCACCCCCTTCCTTTTTTTATGCTTTATTGTGTATTTAAAGGTTACAAAACATACAAGACAAATGCCTAAAGGCTATATATATATATATATATATATATATATATATATATATATAATATATATATATATATATATATATATATATAAAGGTTATATATATATATATATATATATATATATATAAATTTTTTTTAAGAGAATGTGTGTTTGTCCAAGGATGGGAGCTAGACGCTTGGGGTAGCGTTGCTCAACTTCGCAGGGTTACCAGTATGTTACCGCCAAAATATGAGTAATTTGTGTTTTCGCTCATTTAACTTGGTCTTGACCCGTAAACCTAGTCTGTATCGTTTTTTATGTAAATCACTAAACATCCAGGGACGTGACTAGACCTGTCACCCAGTGTCGTATTTATGTATTAATCCTATACCTATATAAATATTTACATGTTTGCTTTCCTAACTCTTTAAACCAAAAAACATACACATTTGTTTCTTCAAAGATATTAACCATTGCTGCAGCACTCGTGTATATATCATCGCATGTTTCTCTCTACGACCTGGCTCCACTCTTGGCGATGTCTTAACGAGCTTTGGGGTCAGGCAGGCTTCTTGTGCCAAGACTCGCTTAGAAATAAGTATAGTTAGACTCATCCGACTGGTTGAGGGCGTGTGTGCTCTCTCTGCATGTGTAATCATACGAGTTACTTTTTAACACTATACACCACAATGAACTTGTTCTCTGACCACACTTGGGAAGGAACATACCTTAATCCACACCTGCTTGGGAATACAACCTCCGCATGTAGCGAACACAGCCTTCACACTTTGCGACGGCATTGTCCTCTTTACCTAATGAGCACGCTCATCTCCCTCCACAATGGCTAGTAAACACATCCTCTACACATGGTTAACACACACTGCACTTCTAAAAAGGAAGCATTTCTTCACACAACTTCAGGAATTAATATTACTGACACCTACAAAGCACATCCTCTCTAAATAATATATCGCTTGCATACGCACTGCCGTGCGCTTGCTCGAAAACAAACACATACATACATACATAAACGGCATATCCATATCCCCAGGCATATGAACCGTCGTGATGGTAGAGTGGTGAAGATGTCCTGTACACGAGTTGCATAGTGCTCATGGCAGTATGGGTTCGAGTCACTTCTGGGGTGTGAGTTTTCACTTGCATATAGTCCTGGGGACCATTCAGGCTTGTTCGCATATATATATATATATATTATATATATATATATATATATATATATATATATATATATATATATATATATATATATATATATATAAAAATATTATAGAAATGTTTATCTCTTCAGGTTGGAGGGGAACCTGAATGAGGGATACGAGAACGAAGAGTGGAGTGGGGAGAAGAAGGTGAGAGGTAAGAGGCAGGAAAGTGGTGGGGGGGGCGGTGGAGGTGGGCAAAGGAAGGGGAAGGGAAGAGGAGAGAATGTGCCTTAAGGAAAAAGAAGAACGTTGGAATGGGAGAAGAGAGAGAGAGAGAGACAGACAGACGATACTGGGCACCACCGGGTTTCCCTCCTAGTATACCTATAAAAGACAAAATCTGTCCACATTGAGCAGCCAGACAAACAGTTTCAGAGTGATGGGTCTGTTCATAGGCAGTACATGGAGTGGTCAAGGTCGAACCCCATGTCCCAATTTGCATTAAATTGGAAATTTCACTAATGTCTAATCTCGCCAAGTAAAAAAATCCGTAGTCACTAAGATTCATGTAGCATATTATTATAAATATATATTCTTAGCCGTATCCACGTGTGCCTATATAAGCTATCACTGCTGCAGGCAACGTGTCAGTTGTTAGTTACTAATAAAGCAAACTTTCTGTTGCCGGTGTGAAACAAATTATTATTGGGTATTAATCAATTAGCTGCGGGTAATTAACATGTTACAGCCAAAGTTAATTAGGTCCCCCCGTAGAGCGGGGAAAAGTTTAATTAATATTGTGTATCGACTTTCTGCCTTTTTATTGTTTATGTTTTTGTACAGTATTGAATTACCTGGTGACGGTCGACAGTGAAAGCGACAGTGTATGCTCCATAGTATGCCTCCATAGTATGGTTTNTCCATCCTTCCCAGTAATTAAGATCCAATTTTCTTGCTAAGTATAATGTTAATTGACTCTTCTCCTGAGTCAATTAGTTCAATTTCCTCTTATTAGAATTGTTTATTAATTATTTATTACTATTAATATTATTATTAATTTCTACCACATACCGTGGTCACACATTTACAATGCTAACCCAGCATATATACATTTTCTTTCTGTCCTCTATGGACAGGGTGAGAGATCTGTTAAACATATAGTTCAGGGATTTATTGAACAATCAACCACATGTGATTGTAGTGCTTTTAAAATGCTAATCTAAACCTACAGACATAAATACATATACACAGAGTTTTACGCCTGCCCTACATAAAGTGGGTCGATGTGTCTTTTACATAGTGTCATTAATGTGCATTTACAAAGGTGAAATGTAATTCTGATCACCTTCCACATATACTTTATACTCATACTACGCATACACACACACACACACACACACACACACACACACACACACACACACACACACACACACACACACACACACCACACAGGTAGTTGATTGACAGTTGAGAGGCGGGACCAAAGAGCCAGAGCTCAACCCCTGCAAGCACAATTAGGTAAGTACAATTAGGTAAGTACAGCTGCTCTTGGGCTACTGGCTAGGCTCTAAATAATTAGCTTAATAATTATTTTTAGAGAATAGTTTTTCATCACAGGTATCCACTAGTACTAGTTGGGCACAGTTTCTTCACTCCGGCCTCAAATTCCATCTCCTTATAGCACTTGTAATGGATATGAGGATAAAGTCATAATGGCTTAGCGCCCTTTCGACCAATTTGAATCGACCGAAGGGTGTTTACCAGCCTATAATTGGCCAGCGAGAGAACTGCCAGGAGGAATGAGAAGGCGATTAGCAAGTGTGTTGGTGCAGAATTTGCAATTAACTTTCTAATTAGGCATGCATCTGTTTGTCGTTTCCGAAAGCATGAGACTCATCGTTATTAACCACAGCATCAAATTTCAGGGTTAGACTTATATTACCCAAGCATTTTGAGAATCTATTTCATTCACAGCCTTCAACTATAGAACAAGCATAAAAGTTAAATTAATTTTAATTATCATTGTATTCAGGCTCTTTATACTAAGAAAATTTAATATTGATATTTAATAGTTATAACAAAAGGATCCAACAGCAATATTACACCAATAATAAGTAGAACATTAAGAACATTAATGATAAAATCAGTAGGAGTCATGAGGAGGAGGATTCGAACCCGCATACTTGGTACTCTAAAGCCCACGCCCTAAACCACTAACACATGATGAGAGTACAAGTGTGCGATTATCTTGCCTTACATTTTGGTATGTTAAGGTTCGAATCCTCCTCATGGCTCGCGGGTTCGAATTCACCTCATGGTTCCTACTGAGTTTCTCATTGATACGTTACGTTAACGTAATTTCATTGTGCAATAATTATAATGACAAAATGACAGGTAACAAGTGGATCATGGGTTACTTTATCTTGAGGTTACCTTGAGGTGCTTCCGGGGCTTAGCGTCCCCGCGGCCCGGTCGTCGACCAGGCCTCCTGGTTGCTGGACTGATCAACCAGGCTGTTTGGGGTTGTTACATTTAATGAAGGGAGTGAGATACTATGCTTGGCGAGCTGTGACAGGTTCTGTGATAGGATCACTTCCTCTCCTTCTCTAACAGTAGCATTCACTATTTTTGTATATTAATATTTTGCAAGTGGTTGAGAGAGAGAGAGAGGTGGGGGGGGGGGGGGCCTCAGTAAGCACAATTAGGTGATAAGCACACACACACACACACAACTTTACACCTGAATATACCAACACACCTGTACACCCAAATACATTACTTTTCTGAATCGTTCACACGTGTACGAAATTAACATGCACCGAATGAAGTTGACCTGAATACGTGATTTGTATATAATTAACACGGGCGTACGCTTTAAAATAGGCAGCCTCTGCAGCAGAACGCAACCTGTTCTTATGCTAGGCTTGTTAAAGCGGCGGCTAAACCCCAAGACGCATTCATAAATTTTAACGTGCTGTGCATTAATAATAGGTTAGTTCTCATACATATTTTAATATTATATTTTAGTTCCGTGTATAGTAAGGTGTAGGTTAGGTTAGATGTTTAGGGTCTGCTGGGGATTATTTGTATATAAATTACGTGGTGAAGGAGTTGAATCACGGGCTATTCATACCTGTGCCACCTCTTGGGTGGCTTAATCTTCATCAATCAATCAAGCAGTTAAAGAGCTGCGATTCAGACAGAGGTCGTCACAGCACTGTTCGAGGATTGTTCGAACGTCATCACTTGTGAGTCGTATGTAAAGCGTTTTTAATTCATAAACAGGGAGAGTGATGGTTGGATAAACGAGCATTTGGCATCTGATCGAGCCTGTGGAACCCTAACCAGCCTGTAGAACTCTAACGAGCCTGTAGAACCCCAACGAGCTTTTGAAACCCTGACGAGCATCTGAAACCAACTACACGAAACTTTTCGGCAGCCGGGAAACGAGCAGAAATGTCTGGATGCGTTCATGGTCTTATTGATGGAGGGGGCGGGGGGATGTATGTGGATAATCAATACTCTTTGGTCGTCTGACTTTCCAGATGTCATCCCCACTCGAAATAAGATTACATTTGACATAAATGACACTTGACACAACGCTTGACACATGTAACTGAAGCCCTTTTATTTGTTTTGTAAATTTGTATTTGCTTCTCATGCCTAGCCAGACTGTTGTTCTTGTTATTAATAGAACAGTGTTAATATTGTCGGTACTACAATAAATAATAATAATTAGACTTGATGATAATCAATCTTGCCTCGCAATATAAAGAATATTATGAATATTCTATAAATATTTTGCAATGAAAATGCATCCTCTCTCACTTGTACATGTATTTTAAAGTATAGATGTAGAGTGTAATTAGTTGAGATCGTATGGTTGGGGTATTGTGTGGTCGAATGGTTGGTGTTTAAATGGGATGGGAGTGAAAGCGTGTGGTTGATATAGTTGGTGTATGATATAGTTGGATGGTATAGTAGGTTAGTATAGTATGGACGTATGGTTGTACAGGGAGTGTAGGTGTATGGTTGTTGTAGTTGCGTTGGGTATATCTGAGCGTGTGGGTGTTGGAGAGGGGCCGGTGGATATGTTGGAGATAGCTCACACCCCCACGTGTGAGATAGCTCTCACCTGCTGTGAGCACTACACGGCAGCTGGGTGTGTAGTGCTAACTGATAGTTGCATAACGTTAGCTGCTAGTTGCCTAGCGATAGCTGCTAGTTGCGCAGCGATACGTGCTAGTTGCGTAGCTATAGCTGATAGTTGCGTAGCGATAACTGCTAGATACGTAGTGATAGCTGCTGGTTGCCTAACGATAGCTCTTAGTTGCCTAGCGATAGCTGCTGGTTGCGTAGCGACAGCCTCTAATTACGTTACGCTAGCTGCTGGTTGAATAACGCTAGCAGCAGTTGTCAGTGTTGTGTAAATTTAGCCCATGTTCAGTGCTGATAAATTGCTCCTGCCCGACACTCACGGCCCATGTGTTATATGCGCTGGCACACGCCTGAACGCAAGCACGCGTGCGTGTACCAAATACTCAAAGGTGCTGTTTCTCACTCTGCCAATATATATCCACAAAATTTTGTCTCTTTCTCATTCTTCCAACACACACACACACACACACACACATACACACACACACACACACACACACACACACACACACACACACACACACACACACACACACGCACGCACACGCACACGCACAATGGAAGGGAGTACCACCTCTGGCTGGAAGAAGGGGACCCTTAGCCTCGGAGGAAACCGCACATAACGCATTAGAGGGAATGAAAGTTTATTCATTATCATGAATTCATTTATTATGAAAGTTATTTATTTATTATAAAGAAAGATTTTATATATATATATATATATATATATATATATATATATATATATATATATATATATATATATATCCATTATCATAAGTGGGGGTATGAGCTCATCATCCGTGTGAGTGAAAACTAATTATCATCTGTAGTGTGTTAGCCCTTTATTTTCCGTGGGGGGTGAGCTCATTCATTCGTGGGGTGTGAGCTCATTCATTCGTGGGGTGTGAGCTCATTCGTTCGTGGGGGCGTGAGCTCATTCGTTCGTGGGGGCGTGAGCTCATTCGTTCGTGGGGGCGTGAGCTCATTCGTTCGTGGGGGTGTGAGCTCATTCGTTCGTGGGGAGTGAGCTCATTCGTTCGTGGGGAGTGAGCTCATTCGTTCGTGGGGGTGTGAGCTCATTCATTTGTGGGGGTGTGAGCTCATTCGTCCGTGGGATGTGTGAGCTGTATGAGAGCCGTCTCAGCTTACTGGGTGGGAATTCGAGGTGAAACCGTATCAAGTGTACATGTCACGTGAAGTATTTCTTTTCATTTTGGCTTTATATATATATATATATATATATATATATATATATATATATATATATATATATATATATAATGTTGGAGGGTAAGGGAGAGAGATTGGATAAAGCGAGGAGGGTGGGAGGAGGGCAAAATTGGGGAGATGAGGGGGAAATGGGGAGGAGAATGGTAAAGGGGGAAGAGAGGGGAGGTGGGTAGAATGGAAACATAGGAGTGAGGGGGGAGAGAGAGAGAGAAGAGAGACTATCCCCGGATTTGGCTCCTAGTATGTATGTGGTGTGTATATACATAATGGTATGTCGTTCTGAGGACAATTTTATTATCAGGAATCAAATCTACACAAAATTGGAAACAATTACCAATTGATCCTTTCACCGTAACTCTCTATGATTACCCATTAAATCTCATGAATGAGACTAGTAATATCTTTATTCTTTCAGGATACAGAAAGTTAAAAAAAGTGATTATAATACTAGAAAATAAAGTTCAAAACCTCATGTTTTTAGTATTGGGATTAAAATCTTTAAGAGTGTCACGTAAGAAAAAGCTCTTTACTTGAAATAAATATTTATATAAATTATTTCGATTCATTGGCTAAAAAAAGGTGACTAGAAAAATATTTAATTAGTGAATATTAGTACATTTTAAAAGGCTTAAAGTTGGGAAGAGGAAGGAGCGGCCCTGGTAATCTCCAGGGCTAGTGCACGGTCAGTGCTCTCACCATGGCGACCCCTGGCGACCACACTGAGGAGGCTACTGCCTCCTTTCCCCTGTTATGTCCCAGACCAGGCGATCTCCTCTCTAGAAACCATACCATCATCACTTCGACCTACGGGGAGACATTACAGACATACACAGTGGGCACTACGAGTAGTTTTCAGACATCTACATTCCTAACGTCTGAACCTGTGAGTATCCTGGGCAAAGGGAGGCACAATTCTGCCAGTTCGATAACCTCTGCAAGTCCAAAGCACAGCGTCAAGTTTTCGGAGCCAAGAGGCGCTGCTTGTAGAGATCGAACTCCCGATAGTCCCCGTTTCAGGCCTCTTGGGCAGGATAAATTAAAACATCAAGAATGTTTGAAGTTTAAAGTCCACGAGGGATCAGTTATGCATCGGAACGTCACGCATGGGATTGGAAGCATCCCAGAGACGTCGACGCTCAATATCACCGAAAGTTCCAACTTCAGATACGCTGAGTCCTCGAAGCTGGTCGGCACTTCCTTCCACTGCCCTGACAGTCCTCGCTCCAAAACTCGGATGATAACACGTACTCCTGACCGCAACTCTATAATCGCTTCCATGGAGTTGAAAGTTCCATCCTTCCACGATCTTGGAGTTCCTCTGGCGAGCAGTAGCGGAGCGGGACTCACGCCCTTGCTGGGTCCTCCCGAGAGTCGGGGACTGACCATCCTCTCACCCCATAACCCAACACCTGAACTCCACTTCTCTTCGACCTTCACGGTGAGGACTCGCAAGGGAAAGACCATTGTGCTGCCCAAGCTGAGGATTCCGGCCTTCCACTCACACTCTCATGACAGCATATTCCTTGGGTAAGTTCAGTCACCTTTGATTTGCCAATTGATCTTCGATAGTTGCCGTGTGTTACATTCAACTGCAAAATATGACTTCAGTATTACATCCATGTAAATGCAGGTGTTTCTACTAAGGTAAGTTAACTTTATTTTCTACTAGATGGAGGAACCTGGCTATTCGTTGATCACTCTTATTCCCCTCCATGTCAATCCCACTGTCTCTCTTGTTACGTATATACGTTTTGGATATATACTGAAAACTCGCACCCCAGAAGTGACTCGAACCCATACTGCCAGGAGCAACGCAACTGGTATGTACAGGACGCCTTAATCAACTGCAACGCAACTGGTATTTACATACCAGTTGCGTTGCTCCTGGCAGTATGGGTTCGAGTCACTTCTGGGGTGTGAGTTTTCAGTTGCATATAGTCCTGGGGATCATTCAGCTTGTTCGCATTTGTGTTCTTCACGTGTGCCCCAAAGAATGAGGTGATTTGATAAAATACTATGCCCAAGATTACCATCTGAGTGCTGGCGGGCTGATGGGCAAAATAGCTTCGGCTACCATCAGCTTTTGACCGGTCGTGATGGTCGAGTGGATTAAGGTGTCCTGTACACACCAGTTGCATTGTTGCTCCTGGCAGTATGGGTTCGAGTCACTTCTGGGGTGTGAGTTTTCAGTTATATATATATATATATATATATATATATATATATATATTATATATATATTAGTATATTTTGGTAGCAGTCTTTCTTGTAAACATATGTTATTAAATATGACCGAAAAAGTAAGATTAATAATTCTAACACGAATTTTCTCAATATTTCTTGTTTCTTTTCACTGTCGATGGTAATTGAAAAATCAGTTCTCCAAAATTAATTTTTATTTTTAGTATGACACGACATTTGAACGCGTTTCGTAATAACTTATTACATTTTCAAAGACTTTAGTTTACACACAGACACAACTATAACCTGCAAACACTAAACAGAGTTTTACCATACTACCATTTAAACAGCTTTTATCTTATATACCCGTATTTGGGTGAGGTGATATGTTAAACAGTTGTGGATGAGGTGAACAAAACTTTCAAAACAAGACAGAGCAAACTTTCAACACAAGACAGAACACGGTACATTGGGTATAAATTGGATAAGTTAAAGGGAAGAATGGAAGTAACTGCAAAGGGCCTATTGGCCCATATTTCTTGATGCTTCTATATTGGTGCGGAGTCTTGAAGTGGGTAGAATATAGTTGTGCATTAATTGGCTGTTGATTGCAATCAACTGCCATATTCAAGATTCTCAGGGGAATTGACAAGGCAGAAAAAGATGGATTATTTAGCACGGGTGGGAAGACACGCACAAGGGGACACAGGTGGAAGCTGAGTACCCAAATGAGCCAAAGAGACATTAGAAAGAACTTTTTCAGTGTCAGAGTAGTTAGTCAATGGAATGCCCTAGGAAGTGATGTGATGGAGGCTGACTCCATAGACAGTTTCAAATATAGATATGATGGAGCCTAGTAGGCTCAGGAATCTGTACACCTGTGGATTGACGGTTGAGAGGCGGGTCCAAAGAGCCAGAGCTCAACCCCCACTAGCACAACTAGGTGAGTACACACACATTATATAATATATATAATCGCAGAGCAGGTGAAATGCAGCTTGAAAATTTATATTCTCATGAAATTTATCTTCATGAATATATGCAATGATACCAAAATAATTAAAATTATTTATATATTTTATATTTCATCTATGTAGCTCTCTTGCACTCTCTCTTTTAGAATGAACTTTATTTTGGATTTATATAGATTTATATAATACAAAATATATTATTTTGTTAATATATCTAAAATGGTCTTAAATTATTTTCGTTGGCCATAATATGGAAGAAAACGAAATTGAATTGGCTATATATCATTGTGTTGCTCATTTTTTAAATTATGTTTTCTTTCAAATCAGATTTTGAGCAATATCTTCAGAATCCGTCTTCGCATTAACTTAAGCGTATTAAAAAAAAAGCGCTTAAAAAATTCTCTGTAAGTGGTCGTATATAATCCGTGGATGTTATAAAGGTTTTCAGTTAATCATTGAACACAAATTTCGTATTCTATGCAATATTGTGTAACGGTTTGTTTTTATGTATATTGTGAATGCGGTAATGCTTGATGGCACAGAGAAAGGAAGGGAGCGAGAAAGAGAGAGGAAAGAAGAAACAGGCCTCTGTATCTTATGTAATAATGTATAAACGTTTTGGAAGTAAAGTCACGAGAATACATTTCGTATGAAAATATGGTAATCGCGACTTCAGCCAACGCTGCCTCCGTTTTAACTCGACGAGGTAAGTTCTGAATGAGAAGCGGTATTGATGGTGCTAGTATTGCTAATGTCAGTTCTTTCATATTTGTTTCATTATCAGACAGTACTTGATCTGAGCAGTTGTGATACATCTAGGCTTGGGATTCTACTTATTTTGGGATGAATGATAATAAGGAAATCATGCCCAGTTTGGAGTAGGCTATTATACAATGTAATATGCTTAGAAGATGCTATTCAGAAATATTACATGGTCATCGAGCAGGTGAAATGCAACTTAAAAATGTATATTCTCATGAAACTTGTGTTTGTGAATGTTTATGAATATAACAATAATATACTATGAAAATAATTGAAAAATAGCACTTAGGCTTAGGCAGCATATATTAAAGTAATTGAGAAAAAATATAACACCTGCTCTTAGGCGGTGTTCGCTGAGGAAGTCTACGTATTCATACATTTCAAAATATGCCATGTTTGTTTTCCATCCTTCTAAAATGATAGTATTTGTAGCAACTATTAGGTCAGACATACATAAATTTGGACTGTTGCAGCCAGCAAAGTTCACATTTTGTGCTATTACTTTTTGTAGAGGGCACGGAAAAAATTAAACATTCCTAGGTCTAGTATAGTTCATGTATGAAATATATATTAAGCCTTGAACTGCTTGGACAGATTAGATTAGGTTCTTCAGTTACATTTATAATTTTTCGTGCCATTTGGGTTAATTCACAAAACGTGAACTTTTTGAGGTCCAACAATCCATGTTTACTCATTTGACCAGTTAGTTCATGTAAGTACTGTAATTTTAGGAGGATGGGCTAATTTGAGATTTTTTTTTTACATGGGTTGAACTGTTAATAAATGACGGTATTAACTATATGTAATTTAATAACTAGTTTTCAAACTGAAACAAGCGCGAATCAAATCATCGTGTAGATCAGCGACTATTCAAGAAAAGTGGAGAGACGTTTAGAAAAGCGGAACAACTTGTGGAGAAAAACATGTCATTGACACCTCTGCTTGTCTAGGAACGCTAGCGTTCGTTTATTAGACACCATTCCAAGCCTGTGGGCAGTAGTCTAAAAGATAATAGAGTATCAAAATTTGTTCAGAAAGTCAAATTTAACTATTTTTCAATGTATCAAATCTATAACAGCAAGTAATGCAAACTTAATGTCTATTGTTTCAACCCATTCTCATGTTTAGATAGTAGTTTTTATAACTATGTGCACCATATTACAAAGATTGACGTCCTAAGCAATTAGATAGTAGAACCTTGAACTATTCACTTTATTGAGTCAAAAAATGCTAAGAAATACGCTTTAAATATGCCTAGGCCTAGTACAGCACACACACATGTACTATATCAGTCCATGTACTATATCAGTGCGTGTTTACAGAGACTGACGTGTGTAATGTGCCTTGCGAATGTGCTTTGGTGACATGAACAAAATTTATTGGACTGGGAGCTGCCCAACTAGCCTTCACAGCTCGCAGATTTATAAAACAATAGGTGGCCAGATGTCCTCTGGAGCTCCGCTTTAGTGAATGAACGATTGTAGTCTAGAGGATGTTGCAAACCCGATGATTCCACTCGGCTGCAGATATTACTTAGCTGGGAAGTTACCCCATTTGGACACTTTATTTATCGATGAATGGAAATGTGAGAAATCATACCCGATTTGGGAAAGGGCTGCTATCAAACTGAATATGCTTAATAGGTAAATGAAACCCAACTAGGATTTTTATTCAGCATAATGAAACCCCATGCCTAACTGGGGTCGTGCCTCATCTTAGGTGATATTCTAATTATTTGTCACTTCCAACAAAAAAACTCGATAAACTTCAGTGCTCAGGAAAAACACACACACGTGTGAAAGGAAAGTGACGCCCGTTTCTAGTACCTTTGTGGACCATTGTCAAATCAGAACTGAGGCAAACAGGGCAATTAAATCAGTGTTTAGGAAGAGAGTAGGTGAAGGAAGAGTATAGGTGGTGAGGTGTAAATTAAACAAAAGTAAAACGTGAAAAACGGAACAAACCGCAGCTCCCTAGATGAAAGGAAAAAATGACCGAAACCATCTTCTCGTGTGTGGTTTAGTCTTCATATATCCTAATTTAATGGCAAATTCCATCTACATGCGCGTGTGATGTGAGAGAGAGAGTGAGTGAATTCAATACATTCTGGTGGCCAAGGCAGTTCGGTCAAAGGACATTTAATTAGCATTCTATTTTCATATCTTGGTTTCGAGAGCTGAAACGTTTGCAATAATGATTGTATTCGACGACAAACAGCAGTGTTCGAACAAAGCGGGTGGTCATGGTGTGACGGGATTAAATGGCGCTTCTAACTTGTATTTGTTTCCTGAGTGTTGATGCGCGGCAGGTAAAATTAATTAGCTGGATATTTTCAGAGCCTTAATATCCCCTTCCCCCCACTCCCCCCACTTGGGGTGGATGCTTGAGTGGCGGTCTCTCTTCGTGCAGGTCGGCGTTCAATCCCCGACCGTCCAAGCGGTTGGCCATCATTCCTTTCCCCCGTCTCATCCCAAATCCTTGTCCTGATCCCTTCCCAGTCCTAAATAGTCGTAATGGCTTGGCGCGTTCCCCCGATTGTATCCTTCCCTTCCTCCCATTCCTCCTCCACTCACATGCGGGGGCCTTGCGGCTGAGTGTTCAGCGCTCGTGAGTCGTAGTCCTAAGAGCCCGGCTTCGATTCCCGGCCGACGCAGAAACAAATGGACAGTTTCTTTCACCCTGATGCACCTGTTCACCTAGCAGTAAATAGGTACCTAGGAGTTAAATAGCTGCTACGGGCTGCTTCATGGGCATGTGTGTGTGCGCATGTGTTAGAGAGAAATATATCTAGTAGACATAATAGAGGAATAACACATGGATTAGACAGGCGGGGGTCCAAGAGCTAATAGATTGATTGTGCAGGCTTTACTCACTCTTACTCTCACTCACTGTCTCTCTTACTCTCTTTCTCTTTCTCTCTCTCTCTCTCTCTCTCTCTCTCTCTCTCTCTCTCTCTCTCTCTCTCTCTCTCTCTCTCTCTCCTCTCTCTCTCTCTCTCTCTCTCTCTCTCTCTCTCTCTCTCTCTCTCTCTCTCTCTCTCTCTCTCTCTCTCTCTCTCGTGTGTGTTTTCCAAATATAAATATATATTGTATTTTGAACGTACGCAATATACTTGTTTGTTTATCCCATATTAACATGGTTTACCAATCAATGTTTTCTCTGTTTAATGCATAATTACTTGTTCCTGTGTACATTTATATGACTTAGAGTATAATTATATTTTTCCGTATATGATGATACATCATTGTTGCTTTTATATAGTGTTCAACTGTCTTTTAACTCGACCATACGCGAGTTTCTCTCTCTTGTGCCGGGCCCTCTCAGATGAGGACAATATACGCTAGAAGGGAAATCATTTGAACAATACCAGCAAAATTCCTAATTACTTGAACTTTTTTGTAGTAATGTTTAGAGATAAAAAAAGTGATGGTGTTTCATTTATGGCATTTCATAGTTCTTTAGCATATTTTAGTGTTTTTAATACCTATTTTATAGCACTATAATTTATTTTATAACACTGTATTCTAAAACGGTTATTTTACAGCGTTATAAAGAATGTTTACTTCTTGCGTACGAAAGGTAGACCCGTGGTAGCCCAGACAAGTGTGTGTGAGGTATTCTCTCACTGGCTCCATCTAGCTGAGCGTTGGTGGATGGGTAGGTTGTGATGTGATCATTGGTGGGAGTGATGAGCATGGGGGGTAAGATGGGCATGGTGTGTGTCAGATGAGGTAAACATTGGTGGATATTCTGAAAAGGAGAAATGTGTGGCAGGCTTTGCCGTTGCAGAAAGGACAAATAATAATAATATTCAGAAAGAAATCATACTAACGCGATATCAATGAGAAAATCTATTGCAGCAATGAGGTGCCTCGAACCAGTACTCAAGATACTCTCAGCTGTACATACCACGACATGGTATGAGTTATACATCCTGGGAATCCACGGAATCCACAGGAAGTCTGGAGGCTTATACTGAAGCCAGTCCAAGTTTTATATATAACTCGCAGACACTCTGTGTAGGTAAATCAGTTCATCAACCGTACATTTCAGCTTCAGATACACAAATAAATCATACTAACGATGTATATAAAGGAGATAATCAGTCAGAGCAATGAGGTGACTAGGTTGTATAACGTATCCCATATGGAACAGGGGTAAGGTCCCTGCCTGGGAATACCCTGATCGCTCGTTCGACACCTCATTGCTCCAATTGATATTCTCAATAATAATTTTGGTATTAGTGGCACAAGAGTAGTAATTATAATAATGATAATACTGAAACTATATTAAATAACTTAGAGCAATAACAGTTACGTTAATAATAGTTTGTATCATTTAATCAAGGCTTTTATACTTTGTGTATTCAGGTACAACACTTCAAATGCTCCTCTTTTTGTGTGCATATACGCTTACAGATTTATATGTTTGCACATTCAGTTCCAGATTTACTTAATTTTATTGCATCCTAGTTTTATTTCTTAAAATCTAATAGTATTAAACTATTAGAGCCAATCAGATTTATTTTTGTATGGAAGACGCTAGGACGCATTTTTTTCGGGAAATATTTCACACAAAAATTGCGTAAATGAATTGTAGTTGTATCGCTGTAGTTATAGAGCGTGCCCGCGAAATAATCGAGTGATTTAATAATTGTTTTATTATACTGGTAAAACGAATTTCATATATAACAAAATTGCATTCCCCACATTGAAAATATAGTTACCAATGACTGATGCCGTCGGCATCAACGACCAAACGACGACAGTAAAGAAAACAAGAGTATTCGTGGGGCAACAAGTTTGTACTTGAAAAATGCCATATGTTCATTATGAGTGAGATAAAATTAATACAGGGTAACTAAGCTCGAAAAGATACCAGTACCTACAGCCTGTAGATGATGATAATGATGGTTTACGGCCCGGAGGCCGATCGTAGGACATCCAAGGTAATTAATTGCATTTTATTATACACATTTGCTGACATATTTGCCCCCAATGTATTTAGGTATTTGCTGTTCTTTTCCTAAGCAACATTAAGATGGACAATTTAAGCTTCAACAAATAGTAAAAATTAGTTTTTTGCTGCTCTGGGGACGAGTTCAACGCTGAGAGCTTTTATCATACTTGACTATTTAAAGGTCATGAGTTCAGTCATGTCAAAATGACTCAATACTTTGGTAAATGACTTGGGTACACTCAAAATGAGTTACCTAAGTGTCAACACATCATCCAATTCATGCTTCAGTAAACATAAGGTTCGGTTCCTGAGACCATTATATGCCTCTGCAAAATTTTCCGCTACTATTGAACAAGATTTATATATGTGGGTTCTAAAATTTGTGAACTATAAAAATCAAAGACTTTGAACGCTGGTAGACTCTATGTATGTACCCTAGTACACTCAAGAAATTAAAAAAAAATTACGTGTGTGGCTGGTTGTATATTCAAGATCATCTGCAAAGGTCAACAATTACGATTTGCGTAATTTAATTATAGTAACCACAATTACTTCGGTCTTTAACAATGTAAAGAGCGAAGGACGAGATTTATTTAAATACTTCTCCCATTTATCGTGATCAAATTAAGCTCCGTTTTGAGGTGAACTATCAATATTTATTAATAGGAGCGTCAGTCACTAGAGATTGTTTAGCTGGGCCGACAGCTTTCCCGCTGCGGGTTATTTAAACCAGTTTAGAAATTGTGGAAAAAAGTGTTGCTAATTTGATTAAATGATTTTCAGTAAAATATCTATCTAAAAGGAAAATTGATTTTGTATTGCTTATTAATTTTAACAAATTACTGATGACTGTCATGCTTTGAACTCTTCCTTTCTTACTCGATCTCTGGCTTGCTTGCTTGCTCTCTTGCTTTCTTGCTCTTGCTCCTGTCTTGCTTGTTCTCTCGCTCGCTTTCTTGTTCTGTCACTCACTCTCTTGTTATCTTTCTTGTTCTTTTGCTCTTGTGCGCTTTCTTGTCTTGCTATTATGCTCCTCGCACGCACTCAAAATTTTGTTGACTTTTACTCTGTTGAACTTTTAAACTGCAATTTGGAATTGCTTTCGTGACGTTCTTGGAAGTAGATTTTACTAATTTTTAGTCATTGTATACCTTTCAGTATTTCTAAATTTAGATCTTGGTTCACCATTTTGTTAGAGTCGCCGTGACTAGGCACAAACATAGTGTTGAGTACTGGCGGCTGTCCTGCATGAAACTACTCCCTCAGATTAGTTTTTGTTATCTTAATTGTGCCAACGGCCTTGAAAAAGTCTTTTAGTGTGGCTAAAACTAGAACTACAATCTAAGAAACTAAATGTTGGTTCTTTCCTTCCGTTACACTTCTACACATCAAACACTACAAGATTGTACCACCAGTTGCATCACAGCTTCCGTGGCAAGCTACATTGGCCTTCCTCCGCAATTGATTTTTGCTGTTTTTATGCTGGTGCTCTCCGTGGCCTCTTCTGCCGAGTGTCCACTTTGTTGCCTTACAGATCCGCTTTCCTTTCCATCCATGTTGAGAGGTTGGCAGAAATACATATAGCAAACATGATCACGAGCCCACTATCACAAATGAATCAAAACAGTGTCTATTCCGCTGTTGACTTGCGTAAGATTCGGGAAGCAATTGCTTTGGGTCACGGATAATTTTAACTTTCACAAATGGGGGTGAAACACCTGCATTTGGTAACACAATATTATAAACAAAGCTGGATAGGCCTTCAAGAAGTGACAATTAAGACACAAGAAGGCTTTCTTGTTTCATTTATGCGGCCCATTTTAGTACCCTACATTGCGTCGATAAACTGGTTCTCATCAGAAGCTCCGGAAACCCTGTATCTGTGGCAATTGTTTACTTAGACCTTATAGATGAAATTTGTTAATATAAAGTGTCTAATAATTATAATAATAATTCATTGTGTCGGGGGACAGGAAGCCAGAGTGTAGTCATACACGGTAGACTTATATCGAGATCCCCCTTCCCCTCAAAGTCCGAATTAATGACCCCGTCCAGGATGCAACCCCTCAACAGGCTGACTAACTCCTGAGTACCTACTCACTGCTAGGTGAACAGAGGCATTGGGTGAAATGTGCCCAACCATTTCTGTTCTGCCCGCGATAACTTAATGTTGACTTATAATTTGAAATCAAGATAACGTTCGACAAATCTCATATGACGTCGGTCGGAATTAAATCTTACATGACTGAAATTTAACGTGCAAATTGGGGCAGGCTTTACATAAAATGGTGACCCCTTGAATCTCGATATTGCACACGCACGCACGCACACACGCGCACACACACACACACACACACACACACACACACACACACACACACACACACACACACACACACACACACACACACACACACACACACATTCATTTCCATATTACTGAGGCTTGATATGCTGCATTTCCCATAAGTAGGAAATCTGGACTATGTATTCCCCCCACTATCTTTTGTGTTACAAGTTTAAGTGAGCAAATAATATGCAGTATCACATCTCGTTAGGGTTAAGAATTAACCTAAGTATCGTTGAGGATGTGGACTGTGGAGGCGAAGAGCGTCAGTGTAAACTTACAAAGGTCAAGAACCCCGCTCCTGATCCTCCCCACCTTCCCTCTTGTATCCAGGAGAGGAAGGTCGCTTTTATTTATTTTATGTACCTCGTGTGGACCATTTATGTCGATCTAAACTCCTCGAGACGAACTCTGTAGTTCATCACAGCCTACTTATACAAGCGTAAATGTGAGGTCACGAAAGGTCGAGGATCAAAGGGCATTATGGTGTAATTTACTCTTCATTCTCGAGTACAGGTGAAGTACGAGACTAGACTTAAAAGGGATGGAGGCTGTTGCCGCGCTCGGCAGGTTCTTCACCAGATGATGATTTAAGTAAGAGTCTTGGTTAGGAATGTTGTGACGTATATACCTCAGTACCGCGGCTGGCTGGCACCCTTGTGGCACTTGTCGTATCAACCCTTCTTCTCTACTGTATGCTCTCCTCCTTCTTCATGTAGCATTTCTTAGAGACTTTAACATTTTTATGCGAGTAATTGTTTACTGTTTCGACATTTTTGGAATCTTCTTCTCTCCCAGTGATTAAGTCTTAGTCGCCTTCTCATTTTCTCCTAATTTTTCTCGACGTCTCTTTTACTCTCCTTCCATTCTTCTTCGCATTTTTTTTTATCTTAACGGTGAAGTTTGAGCAAGAATAGAACCCTTCAAGCTAGGAACGTTTCTTTCCAAGGTTCATTATAAAGTCCGGATCGTGGAATCAGTTTTAATTCAAAATTGTTTCATACTGTATTTAATATTAAGTGGCATTCATATTTTGCTGAAGTTGAAATTTTAGCCATTTCTCTCTCTCTTTCTCTTGTTCATTTGTTGTCTTTTATCTGTTCACTTTCTGCCCTTCTGTCCACAATTTACACCTCATTCAGCAAGTTCATGGTCTTTAACACACGCGGATTTTGGCACTAACTGTTGATAGTATAGTAAGAGTTTCTCCAGATTTACTCACCTTGCTGTGATACCTAGCTATGGTTCTCAACCTTCATGTAAACTAATGTACGTGTTTTGAAATCTTGTGTGTGCTCACCTAGTTGTACTCACATAGATGAGCTTGCAGTGTCGAACATCTGCTCTTAAACCCCGTCTTTCGACCATCTTCAGTTCACTGCAGTGACGCTTTTCACTGGTTTTTCTTATCGTGTTTACATTTAAAGTTGTATAACGAAATGGCTTGGACAACTTCCTCATCTATAGTCCGTTCCACATATTTAGGACTCCGAGACAAAAAAAAAAGTTCTTTCTGACATCCCTGTAGCTCATCCATGTTTCCAATTTCCAGTTGTGTCCTCCCGTTCTTGTGTGTGTGTGTGTGTGTGTGAAATAACCTAATTGTGCTCACCTAATTTTGCCTGTAGGGCTGTACATCAGATTTTTGACCCCACGGGGTCATTGATTCCGGAGCCATAACAAAGTGTAGACATTATGGCAGACACTGTTCACGTTTTGTTGCACATAATGCGAAGCTCCTGACTTTTTTTAGCCTCGATAGCTGAGTGTGGCTTATAAAGCTCCTCTTCTGACCGAACAACTTGAGCAGATATGGTATGTTGTTCTGGGATAAACCTTGTGGTTCTTTGGGCCACCGAGCATATTACTTCCGGTTTAAGCCGGTTTAACTCTTCTTATGGATAGTGTTAAGGAGTCTCTTGAGCTTATGTGCAGTACTGATTTTGGCTAATCA